>CM040239.1:189036709-189622941 GCA_022545495.1 Chrysanthemum lavandulifolium | reverse complement strand
ATATAGGGATACATTGGATCACCCTATCTCAGACCCCTTCCTCTCTTAAAATATCCAAATCTTTCACCGTTTACACAAATAGTGAAGGCTACAGTTCTAACACATGTCATGATCCAACTGATCATCTTTTGAGGGAATGCATATAGGGATAACATGTTTTCTAGGAAGTCCCAGTTGACTGTGTCATATGCTTTCTGAATATCGATTTTCATAGCCACGCTTTTAGCTTCACTTGTCTAACTATACCCCTTTAATAATTCTTGAGCAATCAAGATGTTTTCTGTGATTTGTCTTCGTGGTATAAATGCACTTTGATTGGGACTCACCACTTTTACTGAGCCATTTTATTCTAAGAGTAATGATCTTACTAATAATTTTATAAAAGACATTGCAATGTAATTGGCACGAAATATGATACTTTAGAGGAGTGTTCATCTAAGGTACTTGTGTTATTAATGTAGCATTTACTTCTCCCAACATCTTACCATTCATGAAAACTCTTTCACTACATCACAAACATCATTTCCAAGCTGTATCGTGCTTTCTTGAAAAACTTGGTTGAATAACAATCTAGGCTGTGGTCTTATTTTCATCAATATCAAACAAGGCTCTCTTAATTTACGCATCGATCCGTTCCTTGTCATATGATTAGCATCTTCATCACAGACTTTATTAGTGATAATGACCATGTTAGGATCCAACATTAAAATAAGCACACCCACCTAGAAAAGATTGGAAGTGAGAAACAAACTATTCAGGGAGAATAGGCCCCTCATATAAATTTCCTTTCTCATCAAAAATCATATCAACCCTATTTCTGTGAGCTTTCCCTTTAATTACAGTATGGAAAAATCTGTAGTTTTTATCACCATCACTTAGCCAACTAATTTAAGCTCGCTAGAATAGAAAATTTTCTTCATCTTGTACTGCGTGTTGTATTATTTTAGAGTTTCAACTTCTTCCTTTTTCAGATCAGCATTATAAGGTCTTTTTCCACTTTATTTTTCAAAATGTTCATCTTTTCTCTCCACATAACTACTCTCTCAAAAAGGTTTCCATTATGCCAATTTAGCTTTTACATGTGTTACTTCATAACTTTCAATTTTTTTACCAGTCTATACATCATACATCCCTCAACAGTAACATTTCATTCTCTACCAACAATGTCTATTCTGGTTTATCATTAATGTAATTAGCAAATTTTGGTATTTGTTTGTTCTTTTTTTGTTTGGTTTTATGTTTGTGATGTTTTGCTTATATGTGCTTTACTCCGTGTTTCGTCATGGTTAATGCAAGTGGTAGTAGTTCTAATGAGGTTTTTTTTAACAATTTGGATGTTGGTAATCCTCTATTTCTGCATGCTAATGATAACTCTAGTCTGTCTATTGTTAATTTCAAATTAACCGAGTTTAAGAATTATAAGCTACTGCTATGACAATTGCTTTAAACTGGAAAAACAAAATGGGTTTTATTCATGAAACATGTGTTAACCTAAAACCAATCCTATTTTATCTCAACAATGGAAAAGATATAATGCCATTGTTCTTGGTTACATTTTGGGATTCTTACCCTAGGAGTTGTATATTGGTCGAGTTTATTCTGAAATTGCCTCTGAAGTTTGAAAAGAGTTAAAAGAAACTTATGATAAAATGGATGGGTTTGTGATTTTTAATCGATGCATAAAATTAGTAGTTTAAAACAAGGAGAGTTATTCATTCTAGATTATTATGATAATTGGAATTCTATGGAAATATTTTGATATTATGAAATATTGCATGCCTACACTGTGAGAGTAGAACTTCTTGTACTTGTGATGTCAAAACTGCTAGGGTTCAACATACTCAATAAATCAAGCTTATGCAATTTTTTATGGGTCTTAATGATGTATATCAACCTATTCGAAGTACACTTTGGCCATGGTTCCATTACCAAGTGTAAAGGATGCCTTTTGTGGAAAACTAGAAAGGGGAGGGGTGAATAGTTTTACCATTTTTAGTGTTTTTAAATTCGTACTTTCAAAACTTTATATTCGAGTTTATGTTAGATCAACAAACCATAATATGTAAACAGTGTATATGAACACAAGACAATAAACAATAATAACGGCAAAAGATAAAGTGCAAGATAATAATAGGGAATTAGAATGATTAAAACACAACACAAAGATTTATAGTGGTCAGTAATGAAGCTCTTCTTCGCCCTACTCCACTCCCTGAGTACCCAACACGAGAGGTTACTTCACTATGTCAACAAGCTTTTTTTAGGCGGAGAAAACCATATAATGTCGCTTACACCAATTTTTTACACTAAACTAAATGTCAATTTCTAATCAATATAGAACCAATCTCTCACACACACACGCTTCAGGACTATAATACTAGCCTAATCACTCATGCATTTTCAGGATTATAATACTAACCAGATCTAACAACTAAACAAGTTTGAAGGTTATGAACTTCATGTAGAACAATCTACAAAAAAGATATAACAAATGTTAAGAATGGAACATGGATGGATGGATGTTTGATGAGAACTACACTAAAACATTTCGTATCTTGACGATAACTAGTGTTCTTCTCTTGAACTTGGATGGATGGATGTTTGGATCACTGTAAATATATTAAACAAGTTTAATAATCAAAGAAATGAGGATTTACATGACTGAAAATGGGCAGAGAAACTATGTGCAAAAGGTGAAAAATAATGTGTGAAACGAGCCACTATTTATAGGGAAAAATGAACCTGGATGAGTACCAGATGGTTCCACGATTGTCTAATATATTAGGGAACTATCCCTATTCAAGGGAACCGTGGGGTGTGTCAAGATGCTCTATTTTTGTCTTTTTGCGGTGGTCTGTAAAAATGGTTAAGGAATATTCTTTTCAGAGGGAAAAACCAGATTTTGAATTTTATTCCTATTATTTTTATTATATTCAAAAATAATTTGTCTATTTATTTTGAAATATCTTGTCACATTTCTAAAAATTTAATTTGTAAAATATAAACGCATGAAAAAATATTTATTTGATCATCCATCAAGTTAAATGTTCATTTTTATTCCTTTAGTGATATTGCGTCAAAATGAAAGTTTACGACTAATAACTTGTTTACGTAAACTTTGACGTATAATGTTTTTACATTTTGTTATTATCGAAACATAGAGAAACCGAAATATATAAGTAACGTTTTTAGACATTATTTGTATTAACAATATCCCTCTTTTAGATGATGATAAAATATAAACTCATTGCATGTTAAAGTTTAATTAACAAGTTTTTAGTTGATGAGTTTAACCATTTCCCTCCTTTTTTTCGAAGCAAAAAGAGTGTCGTTGACGCGAAGATATTATATCAACGATTCAAATACTCCCCTTGATGTGTGCTCCCCCTAGATGAGGGCACCAAGGAAACGAGCTATGGTGATGTGCTACAAAAACGAGTTACAATACAAGTGCAATATATCTAACTACTAGCAAGATCACAACCAAAAAGTGGCTAAAAAATGAGCCAAAAGAAAATAAGCCAACCAGCATAAAACAACCACAACAAATAAGCAAACTAAAATTAAAAAAAGCTCATACATTAAAATAAATATATATCATACTAAAAAGTATGATTACAAGACAACATAATAATCTAAACTAGAAGCACATAAATATTCTAAATGACTTGAAAAGTCATAGGATTCACTTCTACAACAAAAAGGTGGTTTTAAGGATTATTGAGAGGACATTCTAAACATACTAAATGTTTAGATGGATGAGCTAGCATTTGGTGTGAAAGGTGGGAGTAAGGTGTTGTTCGATGTAAGAGAACATGAAATGGAGCTCATCTCTTAAAGCAAGAATAAGGTTACAATTGTGTAGATAACACAAGCAATTAGCACCATGTACATCAACTAGATCAAGTTGGTTTGATTAAGCCATGGGCGGTGGTGATGGTAATTGTAGAGGAGTGATGGTTTTGTGCAATGGTTTGCATAAGCGAAGGGACTTGTTGGAGAAAGTGCAATGGTGATGTCCATAGGTATGGGGGTTGATGGTTTTGTGTTGGTGGAGGTGGTGAATTAGCAACTCTAGGAGGAATGTCCGTGAGTGCTTCAATGTAGGGATTGACTGGTTATGAAGAGTGGAATGGTGATGAGTTAGGCCTTTCAAGTGATGGTGTTGATGATGATGATAATGAGACTACCATAGTGGAAGTTGTTTTGATTGGTACATTAGGAGGAGTTGGTGAATGAGAGTTCCTAATTAGTAGTGTTTTGACATTAGAGTTGTCATCATCTTGATTTAGGTCAATGTAAATGGATATTCGGATATTTATCCTAGTGGTTCTCCTAAGAGTGGTGGAAAAGCACTGTGGTGAAGCCATTGTTGTAGGAGAAGTGGGGTTGAAGATGGGTGAAGGTGCAAGTAAAAATGGTATATGATAAAGGCTTCTTATAGCCAAAAATTGCGTATGATATTGTATGGATTTGCATTTGTGATAGTGTTTTATCCGAAGGTTTAAGTAAAAGATTATGAAAAGTGGTTAACGTAGTCAAAAGGAATCAAGGAATAGTAAAATTAGTCAATAATAGAGAACGGTTCCCCGATTTGTCAAATGGTTCGATATATATTATGGAACCCTCCCAACAATAAGGGAATCGTAAATCGACACACACAATTTTTCCACCTCTTTATTGTCCAATGGTTCTAAAGAAAAAGATGATGTTTAGGGAGCTATTTGGTGCAAATCATAGTGCATCAAATCACTCAAGAATAAAATCCTAGAAATACTAAATATGGATACATACTAGGAGGAATAATTTACAAATAATCTTACAACGATGAACAATAAATAATATGCATGCGTGCAAGGTGCTAGAAAAATAAGCATGCATGAGATAATCATAAGCATAAACCGAAAGATGATAAAGCGAAACGATCACCCAAAGAAAAATAAGTTCTTGTTAGTATCCTAATTATTGAACGCACTACTAAACTTTATCGTACTAATAATAATACTACTACTAATAATAAGTTTAATATTAATAGTCTTATAGATAAGTAAAGGTACTAAAATCATAACCAACCAAGTTAATTAGGTTAAATTGTTATGGTCAAACATTCATTTTTTGAGTTCTTAAATGTTTCTCCAATTGACTTGGTGCACCCCCGTTGCTTCACATGTAATGATGATTTTCTTTCCATCATTATCGCGTGACGATACATTATAGCAAGTGATGATATCATTACCATTCACCAAATTTGAGAGTGATCCATGATTAGAAGTGGAAGATGAACAAGTGGATTGACTCAAAGGTTCCAAGACTAGATCAAAGAATAAGTATTGATGATCTCGAAGATGAGGCTATAAGATCATGACATGACGATACAAACGAGTCAACAACATGCGATAGGGTATTATTTTTTTTTTACCCTTAACCTTAACAATCCTCTTAGCAAAGAAGTAAGCAAGATTATACGGTTCTCGTCGAAGACAATAAAGCATATGAGCACAAAATGCTAGTGGTTGGTCACGGTTTCCTGCAAGATAAAAGACATTTTCTCGAAGAATTGTTGCGCATTTTCGCAATTTAGGATGAACTTCATTGAATAAACTTTTGTTTGGATCAAGGTAAAGATTATGACAGTTAGGAATTCGACATCTCCATTGTCTTTTATACGAGCATGGATTTGTCGAGGAAGTTGGACGAATTCTTTTATTTATCGGGAGTTGGTATGTAGGTACAATAAGGACTATACTTCTTTCGGTGATCGATAAGAGATTCAAGAGACCAATCTTCCGTATAGGCACATTGCCCATATTTTAGAAGTTTAAAATTTTGAGCAAATTGTTGGAGAGAAACATCAATTTGTTGGTTTTGTATCCAAAATCGAATTGAAAAAGTTTGATCCTCATTACGTACGAGGTCCACTTGACGATAAAATTCCAACACGAAAGAGGTCAAATTTGCATGTTGATAGTGAGTAGGCAATCAAACCCTATGACACTAAATAAAGTGCCAGTGTAATCTTGGTTGATAAGACAGGAACCAATAACTCGACCCTCATGAAAATAACGAGACCCAAGATTGTGAAAACTATTGACAGGGTTTGTGGGAGTGTTTGGTTTAAGGGAAATTATGGGAATATATGTGTTAGTCATTTCGTGATCATAGCTAAACACATGAGACATATCAACACCTAAAAACAAAATAAAGACCTCAAAAAATATATATAGATATTTTGACGAAATCAAAATATCTAAAATATGTGCCTAGTGTGTGTCTATATACAAACAATGTAGAGGTGTGGTTAAGCGACTAGAAAACAAAAATAATGAGTTAACTCAAACACTCCTTTATTCACTTTTACTCAATCAAATGTGTCAAAATATATATATTAGTTACGTATTTTCCTTTAGTTTTCAAGATTTCATTATGTATGCATGCAAAAACATTTTAAATTGTATTAACAATGCAAGAAAATATTGTCATGAGGTTACTAGTTGTGTGAATTTTTTCAAAAGCTAATTGGGGTTTATGCAAATTTCAAAAATCATGAATAATTCATGATAACGAAAAATCTACTTATAACGACCTAAAATTTGAAATGATAATTGAAAATTTAATCTGAAATAACGCAAGAATTTAAACTATGTTATGAATTAAAAACGACAAATATGAATCCTAAACCGAAGACTATATATATTCAACCTAATCTAAGTCTTATATTATGGACACTCCATCCAACTTAAGTCTTATATATTTTATCACAAAATACAAAGTTAATGGACTAATGCAATTTTTTATTTTGTACGAACATTAGATAAGTAGTAGTATAATATTGATTTATGAATTGGAATTTTAGATATGGTCATCCCTATCTCCATAAGACTCGGCTATTCTCCCATTATATTTCCCATCTCTGCTCATTCTCCACACAACGTATATCCATCTTCCTCTCACACATAAAACCCTAAAACATTTTTACAAAGTGACGGTTGTTCATAAATCTCAAGAAACCCAAAAGTACGAAGGGGACGACCGTTGTGATCGAGTTCGTGGCGAGACAAGCTTTGGTGATTGTTGGTGGTCTCTTCTTGGCTTGATCGTGTGTAGGAGTTGTGATTCGAAGGTTGTGAGTTTGGTTCTGTGTCATTAGTTTCATTCGTTATATCCGACTGGGAGGTATCCCTCCTCTTGTCTTTGTGTTTTCCTTTCAAATATTAAGCATGTATCGTATACAATATTTAAGCTTGGTTTATTGTTTCGTTAAAATGGTTATACAAATAATATTTTTACGTCGACTAGCGGCTAAAATTGTGGACCATGCGTATCTATTAGAAAGGCTCTAAATATACCTAGCTTTGTACATGGTTTGTGTCGTGTTGTCTTCTTATCGACTTTTGTCGACCACTTACACAACTCGAGCGAGCCCGAAACTAATATTAATGAACATAGGTGAGGCGTATAACATGAGACCTTAATATATTGGCGTTAATCTGGATGGAAATCAAAGAAATAATGATGAAATAGAGTGCATGCATGTGTTGTATCGAGATTCATGTTTGGTTAAAAACGATATGTATAAATTGAGTAGGTCTCGTGTAGTATGTTTCTCACAGTTGGTTTATATGGGTCAAATGAGGTCTAAAAGCTTGTGTACAAATTGTTTTGAAAAGGGTAAAGGGATATGTTTGGGGTGCTCATGGAATTAACGGATAAGTTATGCGGGTTTTGAAGGTGTGTCGGGTAAATCGAGTTGGGGTTAATAGTCACGGGTGTTTAATTAAATCGCGTTGGTTAGCCGTTTGAACCATGAGCAAGCATGAAGTTGGCATGTCGAGATATAAAAAAAAAGAAAAAGAAAAAAAATATATATAATATGGAAGACTATTGTACTGTACGAATGGGTTCATTAGGTTTCATGTTAGTATTTAAATACTTTTCACTTTTAACCCTCATCTTTAGAAAGTTGTCACATGCAAACCTTGGACCTTTATAAATTTAGCATTTTACACCTTAAACTATAAGATTTATAATAGTAAGCTTTCAAGTTTATGTACTTGTCGCAATAAACCCTAAACTTTGATAAGTTACACTTTAAACCCTAAATTATGATGAGTTGTTATATTTAACTCTAAAATATTAATACAATTTATATAAGCAAATAAATCCGTTATGATTTAAATGAGCTAATAAGTATTATCTGAACCGTAATCCGTGTAGATTCGTTGAAGAAGGCGTGACGTTATTTCTTCGTGCTCACATTCCATTTACTTTCATTTGCTAAAGTACGGATATTGATCTCTTCTTCTAAAACATTCTTTGTTCGTAAATATTAGTACGGATATTCCGTCCTTTTCGTAAGGGCATCCATTGATATGATTATCCGTTATTACCTTTGATATTCGTTTTGTTACTCGTTCGATATTTGAGCTTCTTTTGATATTCGTTGGTTATCCGTCGATATGTTTCGATTCGATGCTCGATATGTTATATTCGATTCGAGATTTGATATGATATGTTTGATTCGATATTTGATTTGATATGATTATGATTGCTCTTGTATTGCCCGACTTACGTATTCATGTCCCTAGCCATGGAGGTACCATGGCCATGTCATTGAGGCACCGGTGGCATGACACTATCTCTGGGCGGTGTGATTGGTCCCGGCGTTCCCATTTTGTATATGCTTTAGCCATTATGATTTGTTTTGCGGGGCGTATGGATGCATCCTAGGTAATTTGTATCAGATGTCATGTCGGTGATTGGTTGGTGTGTGTTCCTACACCCCATCACATTTTGGTACATTTGAGCTAGCTACTCCATGTACAACTTTGGATTTGACGGTATATGATTTGTGATGTGATTATGTGGCCTATTCATGTGGCATGCTTAGGCTTTGGGCGATCACTCGATCCTATATTTGTACTACTGTTTTAGTATTTGACTCATATCGTTTAGCATCTGTTTCGTCGACATGTTCTCGTGAGCTCTTTTCCTTTCTTTGTGTTGACATAATTTGATCCAATTCCCATTCGATTATATTATTCTTGTATTGTTTATATATCATTCCTTGGGCTTTTTAAGCTCAGCCGCACTTTCTTTTCTTTGGCGGCAGGTATTTTAGCGGGATGCTGGGATTGAGAGTCGAGAGTAGGAGCTGTTAGAGACTAACCCTAGAGTTACCTATTCTTGCGGACTTATGATTCTGGACTTTTGTATTTTGATCTTCTGTTGTTCCTTTGAAATTGAAATCTTTTGGGTTTGTATTTTAGATCATGGTTTCATGACTTGGTTTTGTAATTCTTCCACTTGCATTTATGTTCTGATTTGACCCCATACTGTGACACTCGGACCCTTGTCGGGTTGGGGTGTTACAATTATGGTATCAGAGCCAAGGTTTCGTCTTGTTGACCTTAGGAATGACCTGTGAGGATTTGGGTAGACATTAGGCTTCTGTTTATTTTGATCTTTTCTGATCGTTTTGACTTTTCGCTCGATTTGACTTGATATTCTTTTGTCTTCGCTTATTGATCTTCTTCCTTCTATATTTGATTTTGGTTTGTTTTGTATTTGCATTCGTTTACCAATCGTTTAGATGGTGACTACTCGTAGATTCGAAGATGGAGGTATTGATCTGAGGTTCTTGCAAGTCTTGATTAGAGGTTCGTAAAGTAGAAGTCGCATCCGTTCATCATAGCTTCTTTGGGACATCGAAATGCCGCGAGGAGGGGCTGGGCGGGACAGGAGGAGCAAAGACGGAGACGAGATTCAACTACCATGCACTCGAAAGGCGTACGAGCAGACGAGATATGACCGGCGTATTTCCGATAGGCGGAGAAACTACTACCAGGAGTTTGGGCGTATTGTTGGTCAGCAGTTCAACCATGCTACTAGGTCGTCGTATTAGAGAAGAGATGCTGAGAAGATTTCATCTTATCTCTGTGTTTGCTAGGGCATCGAGCCCATGATTGTCCTGAGAATGGTGGAAGACAGATTTTCCGCGATTTGTTTTTCTTTCATTTGTTTCGTTATGCGTTTGGAGACAGTTCGTTATTCGTTATGCGGTTTGGGTGGTTAGTATGTTTCGTTGATTCGTTTGGAGATTCGGCTTGAAGGAAGTGAGTCCGCAGTTCATGATTCCTTTATTTTATTTGTTCAGGTATTATACCCATTCCGTTATGCGTTTTGATATTCGCATTATGTTTCTGGATCATTGGTACGTTTTCTATTGTTCGTTTGAAGTTTGAAATTTATCAATGAAGTTTCTATCGTTTGGCTTTACCTTCGTATTTGGTTCGTATTCATGATTGTGTTTTATGTCATCACCATCCACTCCATATATGTTTCATATCCGCTAGATCAGATTCGTAATGATCTATCTTTTGTCAAAGAGCCTGAGACTGTCATTCAGTTATCCTTATTTCTTTTTTGTAAATCGGTACGTATTCGTTTTGACTTTCCTACTTCAATTTCGAGGACGAAATTTTCTTTTTAGAGAGGAAGAATTATAACGACCTAAAAATTTGAAATGATAATTGAAAATTTAATACGAAATAACGCAAGAATTTAAACTATGTTATGAATTAAAAACGACAAATATGAATCCTAAACCGAAGACTATATATATTCAACCTAATCTAAGTCTTATATTATGGACACTCCATCCAACTTAAGTCTTATATATTTTATCACAAAATACAAAGTTAATGGACTAATGCAATTTTTTATTTTGTACGAACATTAGATAAGTAGTAGTATAATATTGATTTATGAATTGGAATTTTAGATATGGTCATCCCTATCTCCATAAGACTCGGCTATTCTCCCATTATATTTCCCATCTCTGCTCATTCTCCACACAACGTATATCCATCTTCCTCTCACACATAAAACCCTAAAACATTTTTACAAAGTGACGGCTGTTCATAAATCTCCAAGAAACCCAAAGAAGTACGAAGGGGACAGCTTCGTTGTGATCAGGTTCGTGAGCAGACAAGCTTTGGTGATTGTTGGTGGTCTCTTCTTGGCTTGATCGTGTGTAGGAGTTGTGATTCGAAGGTTGTGAGTTTGGTTCTGTGTCATTAGTTTCATTCGTTATATCCGACTCGAGAGGTATCCTCCCTTGTCTTTGTGTTTTCCCTTTCAAATATTAAGCATGTATCGTATACAATATTTAAGCTTGGTTTATTGTTTCGTTAAAATGGTTATACAAATAATATTTTTACGTCGACTAGCGGCTAAAATTGTGGACCATGCGTATCTATTAGAGAAAGGCTCTAAATATACCTAGCCTGTACATGGTTTGTGTCGTGACTGTCTTCTTATCAGCTTTTGTCGACCCTTACACAACTCGAGCGAGCCCAGGAAACTAATATTAATGAACATAGGTGAGGCGTATAACATGAGACCTTAATATATTGACGTTAATCTGGATGGAAATCAAAGAAATAATGATGAAATAGAGTGCATGCATGTGTTGTATCGAGGATTCATGTTTGGTTAAAACCTGATATGTATAAATTGAGTAGGTCTCGTGTAGTATGTTTCTCACAGTTGGTTTATATGGGTCAAATGAGGTCTAAAAGCTTGTGTACAAATTGTTTTGAAAAGGGTAAAGGGATATGTTTGGGGTGCTCATGAATTAACGGATAAGTTGTACGGGTTTTGAAGGTGTGTCGGTAAATCGAGTTGGGGTTAATAGTCACGGTGTTTAATTCGTCGCGTTGGTTAGCCGTTTGAACCATGAGCAAGCATGAAGTTGGCATGTCGAGATATAAAAAAAGAAAAGAAAAAAATATATATAATATGGAAGACTATTGTCTTGTCTGAATGGGTTCATTAGGTTTCATGTTAGTATTTAAATACTTTTCACTTTTAACCCTCATCTTTAGAAAGTTGTCACATGCAAACCTTGGACCTTTATAAATTTAGCATTTTACACCTTAAACTATAAGATTTATAATAGTAAGCTTTCAAGTTTATGTACTTGTCGCAATAAACCCTAAACTTTGATAAGTTACACTTTAAACCCTAAATTATGATGAGTTGTTATATTTAACTCTAAAAATATTAATACAATTTATATAAGCAAATAAATCCGTTATGATTTAAATGAGCTAATAAGTATTATACGAACCGTAATCCGTGTAGATTCGTTGAAGAAGACGTGACGTTATTTCTTCGTGCTCACATTCCATTTACTTTCATTTGCTAAGGTACGGATATTCAGTCTCTTCTTCTAAAACATTCTTTGTTCGTAAATATTAGTACAGATATTCCGTCCTTTTTCAGTAAGGGCATCCATTGATATGATTATCCGTTATTACCTTTGATATTCGTTTTGTTACTCGTTCTGATATTTGAGCTTCTTTTGATATTCGTTGGTTATCAAATACGATATGTTTCATTCGATGATCGATATGTTATGTTCGATTCGATGTTGATATGATATGTTTCGATTCGATGTTGATTTGATATGATTATGATTGCTCTTGTATTGCCCACTTACGTATACGTATCCCTAGCCATGGAGGTACCATGGCCGTGTCATCGAGGCACCGTGGCATGACACTATCTGGGCGGTGTGATTGGTCCCCGCGTTCCCATTTGTATATGCTTTGGCCATTATGATTTGTTTTGCGGGGAGCGTATGGATGCATCCTAGGTAATTTGTATCATGTCATGTCGGTGATTGGTTGGTGTGTGTTCCTACCCCATCACATTTGGTACATTGTGAGCTAGCTACTCCATGTACAACTTTGGATTTATGATTATATGATTTGTGATGTGATTATGTGGCCTATTCATGTGGCATGCTTAGGCCGGGCGGTCTTTCCGATCCTATATTTGTACTGTTTTAGTATTTGACTCATATCGTTTCGCATCTGTTTCGTCGACATGTTCTCGAGCTCTTTTCCTTTCTTTGTGTTGACATAATTTGATCCAATTCCCATTCGATTATATTATTCTTGTATTGTTTATATCTTCCTTTGGGCTTTTAAGCTCGGCCGCACTTTCTTTTCTTTGGCGGCGGTATTTTAGCGGGATCTTGGGATTGAGAGTCGAGAGTAGGGTGTTGAGACTAACCCTAGAGTTACCTATTCTTGCGGACTTATGATTACGGACTTTTGTATTTTGATCTTCTGTTGTTCCTTTGAAATTGAAATCTTTTGGGTTTGTATTTTAGATCATGGTTTCATGACTTGGTTTTGTAAGTCTTCCACTTGCATTTATGTTCTGATTTGACCCCATACTGTGACACTCGGACCCTTGTCGGGTTGGGGTGTTACACTACTACTATAAGAATCATATTAGTTTTACATTGTATAATCCTATTCCTAATTTCGCTTAAAAAATCCCCAGTTCAATTTTGGTGCTCAATAGAACCTAGACACAAGATTAGAATAAATTACAATGAAATTACTTACAATTGGTGTTTAGTATGATGTTATGTGTGTGATTCTTCAATGATTTAACCACAAAAATTGATTTTGAAGGTTAATTTTGGTGGGTTTTTGGTTTTGGTTCACGACTTTAGAATGTACAAATGAGGTGCTATTTGAATCTTTGTTAAAAATAAAATATGTATACTGAGAAATAGATACACGGTCCCACGGTTTCCAGACCTATTTGGGAATCGTCCCTTTAATCAGGGATTCGCGACTTATTGGTTGACAAATTTGATCCTTGTTTTTGATTTTGATAAACATATTGCGAGTTTTTTAGATTTTTATTTTTTGAATTGAAATATGGATTTATACCTAATACATGATTTTGGGAAGAATCCTACGGATTTGATAAACGTTGGTCGAGTCAATAGGATCTTGGATGGAATGAATATACCCGATCTCAAGAGTGTATATTCATATGGAATGACTTTTAATTTCATTTCGCGAATTAAAGTTACTTTAATTTTTCGGAAGAAATATTTAAGCCGTCAATTGAAGTTTGATTGGACTTAAATCTAATCTAGAATGTTCGGAACACACCCATCGAACACAGTAGATTCAATATGTCATCAAATTTATTGTGTTAATTATAAAATTGATTCATAACGTTAGGTCATCTTGGTAAAGGACTGAAGGATTTCCATGTTCAATCGAGAGTGATTTAGCATATTTGGATAGATATCTCATAAACTTAAGTTAATCTACACACACTTACACACTCTCAAATGAAAGTGTTTGGTACTTATACAAAGGAATGCCATTTATTGGGCCTTAGTGGGCTTTAGGCCTTCTTTGGGCTCGATTTTACGTTTAAACATAAGCAGGGCTAGCATATCTCTTAACCCGTTAGCTTAACTAGTCCCAAAACCCACTTACTAATCTATAGCTAGCTATTACAAAGCGTACAAGGTTCTCATCATATAAACGACTATCACTTCATAATAATATTAATGCTAACAATCTCCCCAAGGGTGGTCATTTATAAATAATGTTTCCTTAGTCTTTAAACTTGAATCTTGAATCTTTAAAACTTGCAGCTTGAGTCTTTAAACTTGGATATTTGATCTTTAGCACTTGTGTCTTAATCTTGAACCTTGTTTGTAATAGACTTGATAGACTTCTTTATTCCGTTCATGCTTGTGATCTTTCATCTTGCCTTCGATCAACATCTTTACTTGATATGTTGTTGTGTTCTCTCCGAGACACTCATACCTCTTGTAAATTATGCTCTCCATATCTTTACTCTCATGATTTTCCTCGTATCTTTTCTTGACTCTGACTTGTTCTTTACTTTGAATTTGATGTACCTCTTTGTCTTGATAATGTGTCTTGAACTTGTTGAGGAATGATCACTTGAGTATGAGAATGTGGATTTTGAAGATGTTGATGTATATGGTGGTATCTGATCTTCTTCTAAGGTGAATTTTATCAAGACATGCACAAATAAATGTAGCTAATAATCATGTTAGGCCAATCGATCATTGTGGATCTTTTCTTAGAGAATCATTCCACTACAATTGTTTTATAGATTGATAACATCAAATAATCTTGAAATTTTAGTGTCAATTTTCCCTAATATGCTCATCATTTGTATTGTTTTACATGGATATATGCTCTTATTTCTTAATATTTCATTTTCGGGCATAAATAAGAATAGGAACAAAGATATGCGGTTGGAAGGAAACTAGCAAAGTTATACAAGAGTTTGTTGTCCATGAGTAAGTTACGGTGTAGGCTCCACTCTCAACTTACGCCATAAAAATGATTAATACATGAAGACCAAATTCAATTTGGTTAGGCTGTATATTTTCAATGACTTAGAAGAATTAAGTGGTCATGAAGGTTGCGTAGTAACTCACTTCCAAGGTTACGGCGTAGAAGTGATTATTTTCACTACGAGCACGTTACGGTCGTAACCATTCTCTAGGTTACGCCGTAAGGTATTTATTGAAGATAAGATCGTTCGAGATCGCTAGTTCTGGTAACTTCTTACTTAAGGTTACGCCATAACTTAGACGAGGCTATAAATAGAAGCCCTAAATGCATTTTAGAACAACTTCTCAACATCAAAATACCAAAAGACATTTAGGACATCCAGGAGGACGATTTCCAGTAGCATTAGACCATCTTCCAAAGAAGAATTCCCATCATTATCAATAAGTTTTTAGTTATTTCGTATCAAATCTTTGTAATTCATTCAATGTCTTCAATTATGATCATTTACATCAAATTTACTGCATTGTTTAATATGAGCGGCTAAACACTTCGTGTGTTAGCCTAGTTATGAAATTGTTATTGCTTTGATTCGTGTTTTCTTGCTTTACTTTTGCATTTTGTGTATGCTTTCTTAGCCTATTCGTGGACACCATCATTTTGGTAGTATTAAAGCATGGTAGTATCTATAAGGCTAGCTTCAATTAGCCATAGGACCCTATTCGAGTAGGTTGTGAGGAATGGTAAGAATTGACCATAGAACTGCCATCTCCTTGTGTGAAAATTGACCATAGGACCACCTACCATGTGAAGATACTTAAGAAGGTAGGGAAACTTTGAGCGGACTATGTTGGGTTTAGAATAGGTCTAGATTGTAGTGTTACTTCATGAATAAGGTTAGGGTTACCCAAGACCCCCATCAAGTAACTACTGTGGGGATGGGAATCTTAGACTTAAAGACTAGGCGAATTGACCAAATGCTATCTAGTGACTTTTACCCCCACTTAAGGCGTTAGAAGGCTTCAATAGGAAAATCAGATTAAGGCATAGCAAGACTAGTAACTAGGCTAGCACATTTCTCCCTACTGACTGTCTTTCATCTTAATTTCACATTTCATTTCATTAGTTTAATAATCAATCAACCAAAACCCCCTTTATAATTGTGACAATATAACTTAGAATAAATCCGTACACATAGCTCTTCAGAAGACCTCAGCTTTACCGATTACTACACTACACAAGACCGGGTTCTCTGCCCGTTAGTGCATTAGGTAGACCATAGGTAGACGAGTATTTATAAATATTAAAAACTGGTCTGAAATCCTGCATCAAGTGTTTGGCACTATTGTCGGGGAGCTATTTTAGAATTTGATTTAAGTTTTATAATTTGTGGTAATTTTTCATCATCTCAAGATTTCAATTTCATCAATTTCAGGTATCATGGTTGAAATTGACATTGATACACTTACCCTTGAGGAATACCTCACTATGACTCAAGAGGAACAAGGGCCAGAGTTGTTAGGCCGTTCATTGAAGCAGATGTGCATTTTGAGATAAAGAATAAGTTTATGCGGGAGTTGAGAAAAGACCCCTTTTCTCGAAGCAAGACCGAAGATGCACACGAGCATGTCAACAATGTCTTGTACACCGCGAGCCTTTTTAACACACCGAGTGTTTCTCATGATGCGGTTATGCTTTGAGTGTTTCTGTTGACACTCAATGGAGCCGCGGAGAGGTGGATTGATAGGTTGCCCACAGGAACAATCAACACATGTGATCATCTCAAAAGATATGATTGATATGTGGATAAGTAGTAGGTGGTGGTGTGGTGCATATGTAGTTTTAGTATACCCATTTGCCTTTATATTGGTTCTTGAACTTTAACTTGCGCTCAGGATAAGTGAGATACCAAAGTTGTGTCTATCATTAGTGCCAATGGATCAATCATACATCTTTGAAGCTTTTCTCGAACATCATTTTCTTTATCTTGGTTTTGCTTCAAGATATAAAAATATAATGAAAGGTTCAATCCTAGAGAACTTTAGTGCCTTGACTTGAGTGATAAAACATTTCCATTCGGGTTAAAGGCGAAGCATGAACTTCACAGTTAAGATGAGTGGAGGTAGAACAATACGGTTTATGCTCAAGTAATTGACCTCGGTTGAGTATCTTTGATAATATGCTTCAATTATCTCTCCTGAAACAAAAGTGAACTTCTCATATTCCCATAAATATAATACTACCTTCTCTTGTTTTCCGACTTTGGTTCCCTACATCAGACGCTCAATTGCTTCAAATAGATTCTTTTCATTCATGTAGCTTTCTACAAATGAGAAAATTAATTTGGGAATCCCTGAAATACAAGATGCATAGCACGTCTTTCTACTTTGAGTTGAGCCCTTTCTTCATCATTGAGGTCGATTGAGTTGTTCTCGAATAATCTCGATGAGTCGAAGGTGTAGCATTCGGGTTTGCGGGAATGGTGACGAGCTTCCGAATGTAGGGAACATTCTCAACTGAGTTCCATATTTGATCACTATCGGTTTGTCCTTAATAAAATATCGCATTCGATTTTCCCATCGACTATACGCACCACGAACAAGCATCGTGAACAATTTTCGACCGGCTTGAGCAACATCGGTTAAGAAGACAACATTTGTAAGTTGATTCGTGAAGTGGTTTGGGTTTTCATGATGATTTTTGTTTTGTGATAACAATAATGGATCTTAAAGATGATAAAGAGTGATTGTGATTAAAGTTGTTGTAAGTCAAGCTTTGATCTGGAAATCTTAAAATGCCAATAACTAAAAACTAGAGATTTTGGAGCTTGAAAGTGTCATTAAGCCGTCGTTCTCCTTGTTCTAACATCGTTTTTAGGTGGATCGCTGAAAAGCGGACACTCGTAGCTCAAGTTATTATGATTTGAAGTTTTGCCTCAAAAGTCAAAGTTTGGCTTTGAAAAGTCGAGTTTTGGCTTCTATGGTTTAGGTCAAGTTTTGCTTGCAAAGTTTCAACTTGATAACTTTCGGTTTTAAAGTTTGATTGTAGAGTTTTCGTTCCAAAGTTTCAAGTTTGACTTCTAGACTTTTGGCTTCTAGAGTTACGTCTTCTAAAGTTTTGGCTTCTTGAGTTTCGGTCTTATGAGTTTCAATTTAGTACATTTCGGTTCCAAGTTCCGAGTTTTGAGTTGGTAAATTTTGGGTTCAACTTTTGGCTCCTAAGTTTCGATGCCACGTAGGATTGTACTAGTTATATTAAGCTTCCACTAACTTAGTACTAGTAGGCCGAAGGTTATAAGTTTCGATGCCAAGTTTCAGCTTCTAGAACACCAAGTTTCGGCTCTAAGAACACTACTAAGTTTTGGTTCCAAGAACACTAATAGGCCGAAAGTTGCTGCTGGAAAAAGTACCCACAAAAATCACCTAAAAGCTCAAAAATGACCACTTTGACTCGTTCTTTTTGCAAAATCTTATACTAAAATGTTTAATGCTTAAGAAACACAGCAACCTTAGTATCAAAGAACGTGAATCTAGTGATTTTGAGTTGAAAAAATGTAGGACTAAAAAAAGTGCTAAAACCTTTTCAAGTCAACATCTTGGCTACTTTTGAGTCGTTTTGTTGCAGATTTGCGTTTAGGACTATCAGATGTGTTGTTTAACTATTTTTAACCAACAATTTAACAAGTTAAACAAAAAAATTATATGAAAACAAAACCAAGAAGAACAAGTTTTGGTTCTAAGAAAAAAGGTTAAAAACATAAAATGTTTTAGACAAATTTACTCTAAATCATCATTAGGCGACTGATACCACTTGCAGGTTCCCCATACAATATGTTAGCAATCGCAATGAGCAATTAAAGAGATTTTTAGAGAGAGAGAGTGAGAGAGAGTTAGAGAGTGACGTGTAGGAGAGGAGAGAAAGAAAATGGTGGAGCTTTTTTAATCTACACACACTAACACACTCTCAAATGAGAGTGTTTTATATACTTATACAAAGGAACGACCCTTATTGGGCTTTAGTGAGCTTGGGGCCTTCTTTGACTAGGCCTTTATGTTTAAACATAAACAAGGCTAACATACGCTTAGCTAGTTAGCTTAACTAGTCCCAAAGTCCACTTACTAATTTAAAGCTAGATATTACAAATGTACAAGGTTCTCATCATATAAATGACCATCACTTCATAAATAATATTAATGCTAACATCAAGTTTCATGTTGTTCAATTGTTTGCATACACATCAGATGGTTTAAGCTTGATGGCCACGACTATTGGTAATACTATGATGTTAGAGTCGTATACAATGACATGTGTTTGGAGTGATGGGGGTGGAGTAGCTATTCGTGAGATTTGATTAAAATAAATGCATGTAATGTCTTTAGAGATAACTTGGTGGTGGCGGTTCTTAAGTTTGATGGAAGTTGATATACAAAGGAGACTATTCGTATTGAATATGATTGGAAACCCCCTCGGTGTAGTACATGTTCGATATATGGTCACTTGCTTAATGATTGTCCCAAAACAGCTCGTGTGGTAAATAGGATGGATAAAGGCAAGGGTCATAATGCGAGAGCTGATAAAGAGGGTTTTATTGAAGGTGAAAAAGAAGAACTCATGTGGCAAGAATGGAGGCAACAAAAATCTTAAACCAGTTTCTTTGAAGTCTAAACTTATTTTTCGCCCAAAAGCACCACAACCGACTAACGTACCAAATGCTTCTCCTAATAAGTCTCAAATGTTGATGCAAAGGAGGCGTTGTTAAACAAAGCTCCATGTCTTCAAGTAAAAAGGGTATTGGTATATTGGATGACATAAATCTTCTTCTTTTTAAACGTTTCTTTGTCGCTTTGAACAATGATAATATAGTTCTTCAGAGCGTAGCCAAGCCTACGAATGGAAAGGTTCTGATTAATGTTCCTAGTACTTCTAATGTGGATTTTGTAAGGGTTGATGATCCGATTAATGTTGAGAGTTATAATAAAGTGGAGGATGTCCATGATGAAACTGGTAGTTTTATGGCTTCCTTGGGTTCCAAGATTAATAAAGCTTCCAAAAGTGGAAGTGGATATGGGACTAACAGTTTGAATGAACAATGAAAGAAAATAGTGGGTGCTGATTATGATCCATATGATGATGATTTGTACGAGGATTATGGTATTCAGAAGATCAGTAGGCTTTGTTTGATGCTTGGGATATCAAGGTTCCCAAACAGAAGAAACATTAGATTATTTTTATGGTATTTTGAGTCAATATTAATCTCTTTATAACAGTTTTTTTTCGTTATAGCAGTAGTTTGCTTTGTTATGTAAGCATGTCGCCTATGTAACGGGTGAGATGTGGAGTCACCCAATCCGTTGTACCTAAATGTTTTGAGTAACACATTTACCGGGAAAACCCTTTACCAAAAAATTCAATGGTTAACGAACCTATAGTGCCAATTCTACAAAAGTTGCTGAAATCGATGAACCAAACATCGTTTATTCTTTTATCTTGTTTTAGCTCTCCCCGTTGTGTGATTTCTTATTCTCGAACAAGGCTCTAATACCAATTGTTGGATAAAACATCCGACAAACCTAAAAGCTTTTTGCGGAATTGATCAAAGGACTCACAATAAAATTCAATACATCAAGATCACAAGATAATCGACAAAAGATAAAACAACATGCACCCAATAAGTACCCTCGAACCTCTTTATTAATAACCAATAAAGGCTTACATCGATACTAGAAGAATGAACTAACTAGCATCCTTTATCACCTCTATATATAGAGATGAGGGGGTACAATTCATATAAAATTAGAATTCCATAGTATTCGTGGTTGCCTTGCAAACAAAACAATCGTAGTTTAAGTCTAGCCTTAACTCTATTTAACTATATATACTGGACTAATCACACTTTAGACCACTAAGAATTATTACTATATCATAACATTAACAGTTGAATCATATAAGATGGTTTGCAATTAACAAAGTAGGTGATTTGCATAGCTTTAAGTCTATGGATAAGGTGATCTAGTGGTAAATTATTTATGACTATCATCATTAGAATATGCGAGTTCTCAAATTCAATTTTTGCTAGATACAAACAATTTTGACGTGACTATGCCAACATTACTAGAAAAGATTGTGGTTTTACCCTTTGTTTTCATGCGGCAGCGAGGTTAAACTTCATGAATCAGTAGGCAAAAGGTCGAAACCATGGTAACTAATTTTTGTTGTTGTGAATTTCCCAGATAAAATCTATTATTTTTCTTCTGTACAATTTATCGACCTAGGATCAAATGAGAAGAAATCAAAAAATGAGAATAATGAGATATTACTATAACCACATTAGAGATGCATTAACTTGAATTAGATGTATCCTTGGTCTTTTAGATGCGACCTAATACATTTTCTAGCTTAAAATTAAATGTATATACATGTATTAGATGCATTTTATCAAGTAAGGTGAATCTTATATATTTTTAAGTCATCTAGCGCATCAAATGTGTTGCTAGTACTCCTCCGTCCCAAAAGAGAGTCCACAAACAAAAAATAAAGAAATTATGATATGTGTAATTAATGCTAATTTTGATTGATAAAAAGTTATTTTTACCCTTATAGTTAATATAGAAATAAAAAATGGATAATTAATGCAAGTTTTGATTATAAAGGTAAAGTAGGAAAACCAGTTATAATTATTGTCCATATATTAAAATTGGACACTTATATTGGGACAAACGTAAATAGTAAGGTAGACACTTTTTTAGAACAAAGAAATTGTTACTTTGCATTGTTTTCACTTTAATATCTTTTCGAAACTAGTTAAGATGCATTTAAATAAATAAATGCATCTAATTAAAATCGATACATCTTAAATATATAATTATAATTATTTCTCATATTCGTCATTTTAAATTTTCCCATTGATCTAACCTTAGTTTTATCGACACAAATCATATATACCTACAAATAAGAATTCTGCCATTAACAAAATAGTAACTTCATTATTAATTAGATATTTTTAGGGTGAATTCTTTAAAATAAGAAGTCATTAATTAATTAGAAACCTCAAATACTATTGTAGCATATGTCAAACAATTAATATTTTAATTTACATAACTCTTTTGAAGTAAAAAAAAAAACTTAATTCATACAAACTACATCCAAAAATAATGCGCACACAATTTATCATGTCAACCCCATACCCTTATCCGATCTGAATCTAACCCTAACCCTAACCTTGACCCCATATATCCTCTTCTCTGAGTAACACACATGGAAACCAAAAACCCATCACATGCCACCCCTTGAAACCCTAAACCTAACAATCTTACCATATGAACAATTTTAAAGTTTAAAACCCTAAATATCACTCTATTTCAGGTCAAAGTTGAACTATTAGCTCTTGCTTATCTTTAACTCTTTCTAAGTTTAGTTGTAGCTGCGAGCTGTAGCAATCGTAATATTGTAGATGGACCCCACGACCGCAGCTGCACACGGCCACTCTCTTCCGCCCCCTTTCCATACAAGAAACTTCAATCTTCATCAGTTCCAACAACAAAATTCTGAAGACGAACAAAGTGGAACAAGTGGTCTTAACATGGGTGGACACAAAAGAGAACGCGAAGAGAAGACCAACGAGGATATGATGAACAATAGTGGAGGTGGTGGTGGTGGAAGCAGCGAAGGAAAAGATGGAGAAATGGGAAGAAGGCCTCGTGGTCGACCATCAGGTTCGAAAAATAAACCTAAACCACCGATTATAATCACTAGAGATAGCGCTAACGCGCTCCGAACCCATGTCATGGAAGTGTCTGATGGATGTGATGTGATGGACAGCATCAGCACGTTTGCTAGACGCAGACAACGCGGTGTTTGCATCATAAGTGGGACGGGTACCGTCACAAATGTCACACTTCGACAACCTGCCTCGCCCGGGGCAGTTGTGACATTGCACGGACGATTTGAGATTTTGTCCTTGTCTGGGTCTTTCTTACCACCACCGGCCCCGCCTGCTGCCACGGGGTTGACCATATACTTAGCTGGTGGTCAAGGGCAAGTTGTAGGTGGAAGTGTCGTGGGGGCACTTCTAGCTGCAGGGCCTGTGGTGATCATGGCAGCGTCATTTAGCAACGCTGCCTACGAACGACTTCCACTAGAAGATGAAGAAAGCACTTTACCTATGCAAGGAGGTTCACTTGGGTCTCCAGGAGCAATTACGCCACCATCATCACAACAGCAACAGTTAATGTCGGATCCGTCGCTATTTCAAGGGATGCCACCAAATCTACTCAACTCAATTCAATTACCAAATGATGGTTATTGGGGTAACAATAATGGTGGTGGTCGTCCGTCGTTCTAAGATCACAAATTATGTGTAATGCATGTCACTGAGCACATTTTCAGGTTTTATTCTTTAATTTCCACTTTTGTTCCTAATCTATGTCAACTCCTTTCCTTCTAGTTTCATCTTTTGTAGGGCGTTTATTTGTGTTTGATGTTAAGATGACATACATAAGCTTGTATTGATTTGTATTATTGTAAGAGCTTTTTTTAAATTTTGATTGTTGTTGATGAGTTGGGTGTGTTCAAAAATCTAGTAATCAACATAAATCAAATCTTCTCATCTGTTATTTGTTTTTCATTTGTGATCTTATGTTTGATTTCTAAATGTTGTAACTATTGTTGCCGTTGAGCATGAACTCGTATTCTCCTGGTTTGTTGACCACTTTGATACGCTACTCCGTAGACACAATTAATTTGGTTATAATATGTGGCTCATCAAAAAAAATTGGTAGGCTCGATAATCACAACCTACATGCGATAACTACTGTAGGGGTATCTAACTTATACGTTGTTCTACAATTTATCTTAATTCACAATGGTAGTTAAGATTTAAATGAAATCTCGTCAATGTTGTTTTGTAAAGGGAATTGAAGTATGATACAAACAAAGTTGAGACTAGAATCCGTTTAATGAAAATGATAGAACTGTCACTCTAAACTTTTTCTAAAAACAATCTGAATAATAGTTTTTAACAATCAAAAGACATATTTGTCGAACATTTTAATGTTAGTGTTGTACTCTTTAGCGTAGACAAGACATTTCATCTATGTGATACTTTTCCTTTGAGCCACTTTAGTTTAAGCTATACTTGAACTATTTGAATGTAAGAACAACTTGTATGTTGTGCAATTAGTGCTGTACTTTCGAAAAGCATGAACGTACTTTGAATCACAACCGGTTACACTGCCTGGCTTGGTTGGGTTATATTTGGAAAGATAGATCAGATGCTTTGTTATGAAGCAATGTTGACAAACACAACATTTTGTTTTTAGTGACGACTCTTCTCTGTCGGGTGAGTACAGCTATATATATGCTCTTCCTACAGATATACAGTATTATTTTCTTTCTAACTTTGTGAAACTAATTATTGATTCTTGTTGGTCTTAAAGAAAGTTTTGCTATAATTTAATATTTTAAGTATGTATTCTTTTCTGAAATGGAAAAGTCTACTTTCCATTTTAATATATAAGAAATGAGTTATACATTAGCGCTTTTAGAGTCAAATTAAAGTTACCAGGTTACTTCTCGTTTATACAATGGAATATCTTTTACACATAACTAAATAAAGTAAAGTAAAGGGTAATTATTTTTATATATAACGTTTTTGCAAAAGGTTTTTTTGATAAGATATATTACTAAAAAAAATATTAAGTGCATAGGATGAGAATCACACATTTCAGCTCGTTATAGATAAATAAACGCGTCTATTGTACTTCAAACAAAAACGATCATAAGAGAGAGACCAATCTTATGAACCTACTAAAATAAAACTAAAACGCCAACAACAAAACTAGAACGACTTCCTAACTATACCACGGATACGGATGTCCCACATGTCACAGAAAGTAAGTTGTCCCTCAGTTAAGTCATTAACATCATACTTGTAACCATCATAATCATCATACTCAATGAGACTTTCA
This sequence comes from Chrysanthemum lavandulifolium, assembly GCA_022545495.1. NCBI lineage: Eukaryota > Viridiplantae > Streptophyta > Magnoliopsida > Asterales > Asteraceae > Chrysanthemum > Chrysanthemum lavandulifolium. Next base: position 189,597,821 of record CM040239.1, on the reverse strand, counting down.
TCATTAGTTCTTCCACCAGCACGATTCAGGTTAGCCATGTCATCATTAATATCCTCAATTTCATCACTATGTGAATCTTCTCCTTACTTTAGCATAGTAGTATAATTCACATACGAAGTCACAGTAGCCTCCTTTTGCATATGAAGTTTTGATTTACAAGGTTTTAGTGGCTTTCAATCATCACCAATATAGCACAAGCTTCCCATCAAGCATTTGACTTTCTAGTTCATTAATCCTTGTAGTCAAAGATGTAGTACTTAGACTACCAAATGTCGAAGCTTTAAGACCCTCTCCTTCCTCCATATCCACCATAGAGCTTAATACATCAAATGAGTTCGAAGTGGAAGGAACCGTATTATCATTTTTATCATTAGTTACCTTCAGTTTCCATGGTACCTTAGGTTGATAAGCGAACTTAGTCTTCGAACCAATATGAACCCCACCTATAGCTTGCTTTGGCACTTTCATGTTCTTAATAGCATCCGTGACAAGTTTCTTAAGACTCTCATTAAGAATGTGACCAAATAGCTTACAATTTGAACATATTTGAGGTTTCCAGTTGTATTCAATACGAATATATCTTACTTGCTACTTATTCTAATTTTTTGTAATGTATTTGATTTTTTCTTTTCGATGTATCATACATTTAATGTTGGACTTTCTGGTGTATAATATACCAGTTGTGTGTATGATTTGCTCATTTTACCTCTATCATTTACACACTTTCATTAATCGGGGTGGAGGTAACATAGTTAAAATAATATATGATACACCAAATGACATAATCAAAAGTATGATACACCGAAACGAAAAAATTTAATACCCTATACAGAATTAATGAAAAAGGGGAAAGTACAATATATCTGTAAATGATTAGCCTAAAGTAAACAAGTAAAAATTTAACACAAGAAACGAGTAATTGGTGACAGCTTACTAATGTAATGCAAATAATTAGCGACAAATCAATTTCAAAAGAGTATAGATCGTTTGTCTTTGTTTTAAGAATTTTCGTCCTCATTAGAACAATTGAGTCCTGATCCATGATACTGATGTAGCTCTCTTTCTTCTAGCCACTTGATTGAGTCTTAGTTAAAATTTTCGGCGTTCAAAGAAAAAATAGAAAAAGAAAGAGATCATTTCTTATCCTAAGTATACATAACACTTCTGACATCTATCTTATTCTGTATATATACTTAAAATTGATTACTTCAAATACTATGAGAGGATGGTTTTGGTGAGACATATTGAAATCATGTTTGTTTTCATGCATTCAAGGTATCTCGTTTAATCCAATGTAAACAAATGATAGTTTTATAAGCGATGCACACACAAACATGGAAGTCAAGTGGGTATCAACTGCAGGAGGGACAACTGTATTGTGGTTCGTAGTGATTCCTAGAAGTTAGTTCTTTAATGGGAATCCACAAAACCCTACATAAAATAATACTCCTAGTAGAAGATGCAATTTAAGTTTTTACTAGCTAAGATTGTTCAAATTGTTGAAAGCGTTCACACTTCAGATTTAAATCTAAGGTCTACGATTATATATACATATTGCTTATGCTTATTGGATAGTAAGATTTATGTTACTCTTAATAAACTTGCAACGCAATAGTTCTTGGATATATTAGGAAAGGCTTGTTCGTTTAGCTTTGAATACAAATCGTGTAGGGAGGAAATTTTCGTCATAGATAGTTCAAGTTTGAGCTCTTGCAAAACAGATTATGTAGTATTTGTTTGTATGAGGTTCGGAAATTGAATATGAAATAAGAGTTTATTGATTTCGAATTACTGTATGAACACCTGTTTATCCTGTGGGCATTTATCAAGAAAGGGAATATAACTCTAAAAGTAAAACAATGAAACTCTAATTTGAGGTAAATGGAATATATCTGATTTCTTTGACAGTAAAGTTTTTAGGGAAAGACATAAATTAAAGAAGTTATTTTGAGCAACCAATGATGGTTGTTACATGAGTCGACATCTTCGCATAAGAGTGCTTTTCTTCTAGTACATTTGATGAAAAGTAAACTTAATTATTAAACCATTTAAACAGAAGTGAATTATCGCAAGAGAAATGATTCTAATGCCTAACAAATATGTCTAAAGTGTGACTAATAATAAGATTTAGACAATGGCAAGATTAAGAGTGAAGAGAAAGTGACGTGTCAAGTAATAAATGGATTATGCATTTTTTAATCATGCATTTTAGGTCTTCATATCATTGCTCTTATCGCAATCCATAATACGATAATAGAGGAGGATGATGAGAACTATTTCCACGATAAAAAAAAAAAAATCTGGTGGACAGCCAAATGTGCGTCTTACGTAACTAGTCAATTAGGCATCTAACTAAGGAGTTAATTCCAGTATTGTTACCGAAATTAAAACTTTTTTATTAACGGATGTGAAAATTTTTGATAGAACAATCCAACATAGTAAGACACTTGGAGCACAAAGTTACAATGATGAATTACAATATCAAACCACTCGATCCAATTTAGACTAATTATTTTCGCTTTACAAGAGATTTAGTCAAAAGAAGTAAGTTTGATGTTGTTGAAGATAATATATCCTTTGAAAGCCGATTTATGAAGAAAGTCTTCTCATTACGAAGTTTCCAAAGGAACCAAAGACATCAAAGTGCATTTCTTATTGTGTTCACAAAGAACATCAAGAAAACCATCAACAATCATATCCCTTCTTTACAAGAAATCAACAATCCCTTCTGTACAAGAAACTTACGAAGATTGATAGATCCATTATTCTCTAGATTATTACTTGTATTTTTCATTTGGAAAGAGTTTAGATTTATTAATTCGTATAAGTAAATTATTTTATAATGAGAACTTCTCATTTAGGTTTTATTGGCTCTGTTAAAAAAAAAAAAAAAAAAAAAAAAAAAAAAAGGTTTTATTGGCACTCATATCCAAGATTTAATCATATTATGCAAAGCTCGAACAAGCTTGTCGTATCGCACTATTAAGCTAGAAGCCGCAGAGACAATATTATACCTCTTTTTTTGAACTCGTGAATTAACCTAATTAAGGACATCATCAGGTGGTATAAATATTAGTCTGCACACCATGTGTTTTAATATTGACAATAGGCACTATCATAACACAGACCTAGCGACGTGGTTTGCGAATGCTCAACTATGTGAATCGATGATATTACTTTGGATAATAATTAGCTCAAGTAATACTACTAGATTGGTGCAAGTTTAGATGTAAAGCCTCGTCCAAGTAGAATGATTGGCTTAAAAACCCGTATCTTGTAGTAGTGTAAATCTAGCTCCTTGCTAGTTTTGTTTAATAAAATTGCTGTTCCAAAAAAAGTAATACTACTAGATTAGATTATTCAAAAGAATGAAACAAATTTAGCATAATAGTTCTAACTTCTGATTAACCTTAAATGTGGTTTGGGTTATATTTCCTGGCCCAAATGATTTATGGGCTGTTTTACTACCAGGAAACCAGTTTGAACGAAATATGATATTTCTTTTGAAAGATAAAATCATATAATGCAAAACACATGATGAGTTCAAGGATTGTTTCTCTTAACTTATTAGATGGCACCCATTAAATTTTGGCGCAATACCGTACGAATATATTCACGTTTCGATTGCCTGGGAAAAAAATTGTAATGAATTAGCAATGGCAAATCAAAATGTATGATTTTAATTTTAATTTTAAGATTAATTTCATATATCACCTTACTTATATGATTAATTTCATATATCACAAAAGTGCAAGTATTAAATGCATAATGTACAATATTTTTAATGTATGTTTGGGTATATATGAAATTTCCAACTAAAAAAAAGAGAAAATATGAAATTGCCCTTTAATTTTAAATATAAACACTTTTATAAATGTTTACTATTTACTAAACAGTGAACTTTTAAAAAGTGGCAAAAATAGTCTTTTAGGTTATAATTGTTTTGCCTAAACAGTTCCAGAAAATTGCAAAAAAATAAAGACCATGTTGTTACTGCGATCACATAAATAATCCCAGAGTTAAAATCAAGGTACTGTCTGCGTAACAAAAAGTTACATAAACAGTTTATGTCAGTTACTTAACTTTACAAAATTGTCCCTAAGTGAAAAGTTGCAAAAATAGTCGGTGTCACACTGCCACTTTCCTCATTTACGAAAATTGTCTCTAAATTCAAAATTGTATAGTTTATGGTTATTCAGTTTAACATTTAATAACTTAGATTAGCAAGATTTTGTTATTTCTTCTTTATAAGTAACTTTTAATGTATTTGGTAAATAAGATAATATTATTAGTTTAGTACATATAATTTATTTGTATATACATAAAATATTTTATAAGTAAAAATTAAAACCAATTTAAATGAGATATGGGAATAATGTAGATTGTTTTAATGTAAAACCTCACATCCTGCAGCGGAGTGCAAGTAAACAATCAAAGTTATGTAGTATTTTAAGATATCTCCAACATTTAGAATCAAAGCCCCAGACATGCAAGGTAACCAAAGAACTTTCAAACCCATAAACATACCATGTAGCTTATCATAAAAATGTAAGTTTACTATGCTTCATATATATTGTTTATGTATGATACGTAAAACAAGGATTAGGGTAAGTTTATGGTGTGTGATTAAACTAGTCGTATTTTTTATTTCCCTTGAGTGGAAGAACTCCAAGATATGAGTGTTCATCTAATGTTGGGGTATCGTTCACATACAATTGTAGGGTTCTGGTGGTCATCCGTATGGTTATCATATATGCACAACAAAAAATAAACACGTAAAACCGTAAAGACCAAAACCCAAAGTCCAGATCTACTAAACATGGATATAACCTAATCTAACACGTATAAAGGGTGTTCATAAGACTAACTTATTAATCTTGATGTAGGTAAGCTTATTTGACCTTTTTTTATGTACGAAAATCCTCCTTGATCTCCTTGATGATACACGATCGAGATTAGGGTTTCTTGGGGATTATCACTTATTGGACTGTGTCATGTATCCATCAGTACTGCACAGGTAGAACTGGGGCTACGAAGCTATCGCAATTTATGCAAGTATGAAATCGGGTAAACCCTTGGATCGACTAGAAGTCAACCAAGGGAATTGACTAGGTGAAAGTCGATTGACCAAAGGGTTTTAAACCCTTTGGTTTTTGGTCGTGCGATTGAACACACAAAGACAAGAGGAGAGGAGGGAATTTTTAGGGATATTGGAAGAGTTATTAGAATCCCTTAAGGTATCTTTGTATCTATATGATCTTAAGGAGGTTCTAGAATACTTGTTGCACAAGTATTTGAGTTTAACAAGTTGTCAAACTCCCCCTCCTTTAGGGTTTCGGCGACCGACCTAAACAAACAACCTTTAGGGGTTTGTTGTTTTGTCTTTTGTCAATTTATACCCTCTGATATTTATCCCATACAAATATTAGACTTTGGGTAATTACCATTTAGCCCCTTAATGAAAATAATGTTGTATTATCATTTCCTCGTTACTCTCATGTTATTTCGTAACTCGTTTCTTATTTCCGCTTGCATTGTTCTATTTAGTGTGCACCGGTGTGACCCTTCAGCATTTACGTGAAGATAAGTGTGAAAACCATTGTGTTGTTTGCACACAAATCCTTTCAGATTCCCACTTGTGCAAACACATCAACATAGGATTATTTTCACTTTACAAATTGGTCCCGAGCAAGACATTGTAGTACCTCACTCACAGAAACAAATTCAATACTCATGGTAGTGATTTATCAAATTCAGCAACACCTCAACTTAGTTAGGGTATATGACTATATCCCTTTGCATTTTGTCGATATTTTTGAAAGTACCATACATGTAGGTATATTCTCGTAATACTTTCTTCCTTTCTTGTTCTCATGAACGATTTGCCTCCCATAGTGTCCCTGGCACATTGTCTTTAGGACGAACATTTCACAAATCATTTTACACAAGGGGCCTAGGAAAAATATCCATCTCTCTAGTCTATTTTAACTTGAAGCTGCAAAATACCATCTCGGCCAATAATTCATTTTTCCTTACCTCCCAATGAACTTGACCTTAGCACAAAACATTACGCTTTTACGATGTAACTGTAAACAAAGTCTAAATCCAATGAGAAAAAGTTGAATGTCTTAATTCTCGGTCATCGGGATAGTTGGTCACGATCAACGAATGTGTTGAAAACACAAAGACCTTGATAGATCTTAAGCACTCGGAGATCGTTAGTGTTGCCTATGTAATCACAAGCAAACTAATAGAAGATCTCTACAACTCGTATTTTGTAGCGGAAAGTAAATACAAGTTATAATAACTAAGAACTCTTTGATCCTCTATGGATCTTTTGATTATAGAAACTCTATGTTTGGATAGTTTACAAGACTTGAAAGACTTGAGAAAAGCTTATCTATTACATACTATCATGGTTTCTTATATAGGCAAGAAACACAATGAGCGTTTACAATGTGCGCTCTAATACTAACATAGACCAAGCATGCATCTAGACAAGCATGCAACTAATCATATTGTTTTGTTAATCATATTGTTTATTACGAGTAAGCTCTACATAATTGGCGCCAACCTATCTTTAATCTGGTGACTTTTACTCTATCTTGAGCTTATCTCTCTACGTGGATTCACACTTTCGTGACAACACGATATACGCTTTAAACTACCTGTTGAAGTGTGACTTTGAGAATCCATTCTTCTTGGCGAGAATCTCTTGGTAGATGCTTGGCGAGAATCGATGGTTACCTTAATTCCCAACAATCCTCCCTAAAGCGGAATTTGACTAGGTTAAGTTCGGTTTCCTTGATAGATCGATAATCTTTGTTGAGGATTGTACCATTTCTGAAAAATTTCCAAACAAGATCCTCCCGTATCTTAAACACTTACGAGCTATGAATGGCGGTATCTTGAGGATCGCAACAAAGATTCGGAAGAAGAACATCTCTATGATGGTGAGCTGTGAAACACGGATCTTTGCGACAACATATGACATCATGTACATCAAAACATATAAGTTCAATACTATTCTCATCACTTCCGGTGTGTTAACTCTGTGAGAGGTGAATCATTGAAATTAATGGGTTTGATGTCTCTTTACCAATAGCCATTACTCTTTGGAGTAGCCACATGTTTGAGTTCGAAAACTATGGTACATTGATAACCATCGATTTATTGGCAAACCGGCAACCATATAAGCGGTTTGTCTTGTCTTTACATGGCCGTTTGCTCGGGACTAGTCAATTCTTAGAATTGGTGAATTGAGAACCAAATATGGATTCGATTGCCTTTACCACATGCCATATACATGTGGGCTAGCCAATTCTTGGATTCCAAAAGGAATAGACCATGGTGAATTGATGACCATACAACCCTCGTGATTAAGCATGGGTGGTTGCGAGACCCTATGATTTTGAGCAAACCATTACGACTATCAACAGATTTGTTGTGTCTTTACCAAAGTTGTACCCTTTGGACTAGCCAACTCTTTGACATACACAAGGTACATCGGTGAGTTAAAACCATCGAATTGGACAACAAACAAACACGCATAAAAGTTTTTTTTTTTTTTTTTTTTTTTTTAACTAAAATTGAAAAATTAACACGGGAAAAGGCGGTATATACATAACACAAATAAAAGCAACAAAACAAAGTAATGCGAGAGGGTACCAAGTGTCACGATATGGATGAGGATGAGGCCTATTGCGGTTGTTGAAGTTGAGTCTTGATCAATCCCACCAATGTTAAAGCGGTGTCTTTCATTGCCCGGGATCTGGAGGAATTTCCAATTTCGACTCGACATCTTTTCCATAAGTCTTTTGGGCAAAGGATACTTTCTTCGAGAAAACATGTGACGGTGATTCCACCCTTAGTCTCAAGCACATGCACACGAGGGAGAGGATAGAATCTCCAGGATGCAAGCTTCCACCGATGTGAGTTTTCCCAAATGGAATGTGCTTTGCTATTGGGAATGTGAGAGTTTAACAGGACTTGAAGATCTCCTGGTAAGAACATCCCAGAACCTTGTGGTTCCTTGTTGCAGTAATAGGTGGTAACACGAGTGAACAGAGAAAGTAAGTGCTACTGTCTACCAAGTGTAGAATTTCCTTTAGAAAGGTGAATTCCATTGAAGTGGAGTCCCTCGATGAATGACATTCATCTCATCATCCTTCAATTTCAATCTACCACCTCATCGAATTTCCATCGGGAAAATCGGCGTGAACCCTCTATAATGAAAGTTGAGTCATCGACTTCAAGATCCAAAGGAGATCTTTTGGCCATTCTCTTCTTCCTCCTACCGGTTATAGATTTCCCGGAGGAGCATTTTCATCTTGAACACTTGTGATAAGACTTGAAGATGCAGAGGAGGACTTAGTTGGAAAATGAAGTGCATTCATCCTTTGGAGCATCTGTATTGCCCTTTTTGTTTTTATGTCAGTGAGATCAGCTTCCATAACTTTAGAATCTTCTAGAATGACAACGGGTATCACTGATGAAGTGGGAGCTGATACATCATGTGCTTCAGGAGAATTGGAAGATGGTTCGTGAGATGGATCCTTGTCGATATAAGAAGCAACTTGAAGTTGCTTGATAGGAATATTGGAGCGATTCCTTGGTGGAGCATCATCGGACTTGAGTCTTTTGGCTTCTGGAGAAGCTTCATTCTCTGTAATCCTTCTCAAGTGGGTAGAATGTGCTGAAGATGATGATTTGTCCTTCATGATCTGATTATATTTGCGATACAGGACATGATCAGGAAAAGCCTTGACTTGTTTCATTGTTAAGCCAGAGTTGTACATCGAGCATTGATTTTCACCACCATTCTTATTTGACTTTAGGCGGAGGTTTCTCTTTGTCCTTCGAGCTTTGATGGCCCTCTTTTGTGCGATAGCTTCTTGCTTCCTTTGTCTTCCACGAGCCATCATTCGCTCCACATAATTGTCGAGAAATCTCCACCTAGTATACTTTGAGCAAGAGAAGGTCTTGAAATGACTTCTTGAGTTAGAATATCCCGGTGTTCGTGAGCATCGAACCCTCATTGCATCCAGTTCTCTTCTTCTCTCGGGAGTTAAAGATGAAAAATCCTCTGTTTCAAGTTGATGAGCCAATGCTCACTTTCCTTTGACTTCTCAAACTCGGCCAATCTACTTGCTTGACCTAGTCTTTCCTCCTCACTTACAGTGCGGACCAAGCTCATCTTGATTATTACATCTTTCCCTTTATCATCAAGCTTCTTGGCACTCTCATCTTGATTAAATCAACGAGAGGAACCTCGGTAGCAATACCCAGTCAACATGTTGATGCAGATTATCAAGCTGGAGTGGTCATGGCAACAACATCGAAAGATCTGCTTTGAAGGTGAAGAGCTGTTGGTTCTTGAGCAGATGAAGATTGACCATGATCGAAGATGCATCCTCCATTTGCACATCGGCGGATGCATCCTTGTCAACATCAGGTTCCTTTGAAGCTTCAGAAGATACCTTATGAATATAAGATCTCTTTCTTCTTTTGTAAAGGACAGGTTCCTTCTTCTTAGAGGAGGCAGCAACTACCGATGAAGGATCATTGAGAGAAACATCAGCCAACATATCCAGAGACTCAAAATGAGGTACTTCTTGTTCTTCATCAGAAGAAACCACAAGCTTCCTTTTGGAGGTCCCTTTCAGTTTGTCCTCTAATTCCTTGACTTGATTCTGCGGATCTTCAATCTTACTCCCGAGAAGACTTGGTCTCTGCAAGCTCCTTTTCGGACTAGTAACCTCGTGACATACACATTGACAAGAGCATAGGCAGATGAAAGTGTAATAGGGTCCTCGGCTCCACCGTGATTGCTCGTGGTAAGGGAGCTTCATTGGACCTTCGGTAGTAATATGGTCATGCTCAATGTGAGGAAGATCTTCATTGAGAGGATCCCTAACAGGACTTGGTGTGGGTAGTCTATTAAGATCGAGACTCATCTTGAGTAACTAGTGTGGGTGTTGGGTGGGACAAGGTGGTTGGGTGGAGCAACATGAGTTGCTTCAGCAGTTGATGAAGGTCCTCATCTATGTTAACTAATGGATTACCATCGGTAGCAAGGTGAAGTAGGAGGATCATTAGTCACATTCTCCTCATCGTGACCTCATTACCTTGTGGCAACATGGTGCTGCTAGCAAGGATGATGTTCCCCACGAAAGTGGGTTCTCATTGTTGCAAACAATTTAGCGATTAAAGTACCTATAGGATAAAAGATTGGGCTTGGGTAGTGGTGTCTAAAATCATTTGCGAAACCTTGGGTACATTAAAATTTACCCTTTTTCTTTTGAATATTTTCAACCATGTTTTCGAAAATATACCTAGAAAAATTGAAAGTTACCCTTGAGAAAGACACACAATACCATAGCCGGTTGGGTGAAGGCGGTCCCATCCTCCGTCTTGTTGCTCATGCATTGAAGCGGCGTGTGAACTAGGAACCTCCACTTGGGCAAAGTTCCTTCTTGACCACATATCGGTTCTTGTTCCTCGATAGCCAATAGCTCTTAGCCCATTAAGCACATCTTCACGATTAGAGTAAAATACTCCATCGGCATCTTCAAGTGAAGCTTCCTCTAATTAGGTCCTCTGTAACTATGTACTCTGTTTCATCAATCACGACCCTAATCTCTGTCTCACTCCTCTTCCGTGATTCCCAAAATTGAGTGTCGGTGATTCATATATCTCATTTGGAGAATGAGTTAGAGCATAACAAATCTTGGACCTTTTAGAATTCCACCATTGGTTCGTACAATTCATATCCCTTGCCATTTCCCGAAATGCAACTTTGTTGTGATCATGTTTAAATTCAAGAGCCATGAGGGATATGAGTGTTTAGGGTTATGATTCTTGAAATGGTGAGTGTTTGTGAAAGCGGAATGAGAGGAATTTGTTTGTCTTGAAGAGAGTGATGGTGGATTGATAGTTTTGCCCAAATTATAGTCAAAGAAAAATTGACCGTTTGGTTGACTATTCTTGGCGTGTATTGCATCTTTGACCCAACCCAAAACAACACTTGACGAGGAACACATGATCAATCTGCTGAAGTTATAACTTGGTGAGAATGCATCAAAGATAAGAATATCTTGGTAAGTTTCTAGAATTCTTGTGCCAACCACTGCATTAAACTCATTGAACCTCGAACCCGTCTATAAAATGATCCCAATGTAACTCATCTCTTCATCAAGATCCCCAAATAATTACCACAAACCCTAGATGCAAAATAACCCCAATTAACCAAATTGCACCATGAATACCAAACACGAGATCATAGATCTCACTTCCTCATCTTCATCATCCTCTTCATCATCATCAGTGGTGAATCAAACCCATGGCAACATTACTTTCCTCAACCCTATCCACGACCAAATAAATCGCCCTTTCTTCCTTCTTGAGAAGATGGCGGTGTAGTGAATCCAAGTGAATCTGCGATGATTACGATGACTCCTATAAGGAGGAACATCTTACTCCCGACCTCCGGCACCTCGGTCTCAACAAAGACCTCGTGCGAGAATCCGCCACTCCCAAAGATAGAGAGGTGGTTCTTGGTCTCCTTGCACCATCTTTTGGTGCATCAACACTTGTCGTATAGTAGAAGGGCTTAAGGAGGGTGGATCGATTGCATTTTGGTTGAAATGAATAGATGAAGCACACAGGACACGTTATTTTCTCCGTCATCCTGCGTGGTCATCGTCATCATCAATCGTTTGCATCAATCCATCCTCCCATTTTGGTCCTTAGCATCTTCGTCGTCTTTGGTCATGCATATCCAACCGGCCGGTTAGGCGAATGGGTGGTTATGCAAGACCTACAAAAGCAAAGCCGACATCTAATGCATATCCAACATTCACTTAGATTTGGAATGAAAGATATACACTAGATTAGGATTAGCTTTATACATTTCGTATCTTGTAGATGCATATGTAGTAGGTTGACTTTATGTAAGTATGTATGGTATAAAGCATTTCTTGAATGAATGAATGAACAATTTGACTTCAATTTCTTTTCTTGATATTATAACCCGGTGGAATCAAATTGTATGCTTCAGTACTTTTGCTTTCAGAAGAAACCAGCAACACTCTTTTAGCTAACTTGACCATGTACCATTGAGTCACACTTGATGAATTTGAACTTGTTCATGGGATAGATAACTGCAATTCAGACAACTGCAAAACAGACACAAAAATACACAAGAACAACACAAAGACAAACAACTAAAGAGTTATTAGACAGTTAGTGTTAGTAACGAATAATGAATAACAGAGGCAAAAATGCAAATTAGAGAAAATTAAGAAGATAAAATGTATTAAATAAATGCTATCACTATTGGCAAAATGATGTTTTACAAACCTAATGATAGAACTCAAATTTAGAAAAAGGAAAGCATTTATTGAAAAATATGACACACAAACAAAATATGCGAGTTTGCACAAATCCTCCCACGAGGCATATGCCTCCCCAGGCCTATGCCTCCCTTAAACTATCGATCAAGGGTTTAACATTCCAATATTGACCACGAGGTGTTGAAACCTTGGTCCATCAAACGCTTTTGTTAATAAGTGCCACATTATCATCGGTATGAATTTTAGCCACTTTTATCAAATGTTTTCATATGCATCTCTTATAAAGTGGTGCACGATTTCAATGTGTTTTGTTCATTGTGGCTTGGATTTTGACTATGCGAGATGGTACTTTGATTATCTATATGAATTGTAGTGTTCATGAAGTTGTACCCATAGTCCGACAATTGGTTTTGAATCCAAAGGACATCACGACAATTTGCGTGACAACATACTACTGCTTGATGGTTGAGGCGGCCACAATGGTTTGTTTCTTGCATTGCCAAGAAATCAACCTTTGCCAAGAAATTGGCGACCTCGGTTGTGGATCTTCTATCGGTTGCACCGGCATAATCTTTGTCACTATATGCTTCCAACTTGAAAGGAGACTCTTTTGGGTACCAAAGGCCTAAAGAGGTTGGCCTTTGAGGTACTTAAAGATCTTCTTGTGACATTTAGATGGGAAGTAAGTGGAGTGACTTGATGTCGAGAACAAACACTCACGACAAGCGTAATATCGGGTCTTGAAGGCATTAGATACATCAATGAACCAATCATGGACTGTACGGATGAACATTCACGGTAGATCGGTTCATTATTTGCTTTAGTCTTTGGAGCTTCATAAGGTGTTGTGGCGGTCCTAACACCTTCCATACCAAACTTCTTCAAAATGTCTCACATATTTATCTTGACGGATAAAGATGCCATCTTGTTCTCTTGAACTTGGAGACCCAAAAGAAAGTAAGCTCACCCATAGCACTCATTTGAAATTCACCCTTCATAGGTTCCTCAAATTCCTGCACCAAGCTTCGTTTGTGGAGCCAAAAATAATGTCGTCCACATAAACTTGCACAAGAATGATGTCGAATAATTCTTCTTTAGGAGCGAGTTTTATCAATAGCACCTCTCCTATAGCCATGCTTGATGAGGAATGATGAAAGCCTAGCATACCAAGCTCTTGGTGCACGATGTAAGCCATAAAGAGCTTTAACAACCTTGTAAACATGATTTGGGTGATCGGGTCTTCAAATCCCTTGGGTTGAGTGACATAGACCTCCTCTTCAATCTCACCATCTGAAAAGCACCTTTGACATCCATTTGATACACCATGAAACCCATGTAAGAAGCATATGCCAAGAAAATGCGAATTGCTTCAACTCACGCAACAGTGCAAACACTTCATCATAATCAATCCCTTCCTCTTATGCGAAGCCTTGAGCTACTAATCTTGCTTTGTTTTGATCACAACACCCGAGCATCTCTCTTATTCTTGAGAATCCACTTTGTCCCAATGGCATATTTGCCATCGAGTGGAACCAAAATCAAACTTCTTGATTGTGAAATTGTTGCATTTCTTCTTGCATTGCTTCTAGCCGACTTGAATCGTTAAGAGCTTGAGAAACACTTGTTGGTTCCACTTGAGAAAGAAAACAAGCAAGCAGACAATGTTTGAAGTACGTGTGATTGTCTCTTTCTTTGGTTGGAGACATAAGAGAAAAGCAATCTGCCCAATTGAGGACTTGTTATAGCCCTTGAGTTCTAACGGTGCGAAGATCACCTATGATGTTGGATTGAGGATGAGCAATGTTGATCCTCACGAGTAGCGATGGGGTGACTTCAATGGATGAATCAAGATTGGTGATTGTTGGTTCAAATTCGACATCATAAGAGGGTGAGGTGAAAATGCCGACTTTGGGTTGATGATTTCCAAGATCGGAGGGTTTTGGAAAGCGTGTATGAGGTTCTCAAAGTGCGAAGACACTTGAGAAGGAACATGAGAAGAAAGCAGCATAGCCTTGATGATTTGTGGATGGTAGGTGTGTGAGTCAACTTCGGAGACACGTGGTTTCTCTTGACTCCTTCATTAGCAACCTCTCCATTCGGTTTCTGCTTCAAGCTTAGCGACAAATTCTTGTGTCGAAGCCTAGCAAGGTCCTCGGCATAATGGGAGTCATCTTCATCACTCGTATCGACAATATCCTTGGAGGTGGTACACGCAATATTGTTAGGGAGAAAGAAGGCACAAGTATAGGTTGCTCATCATCTTCAAACTCATTTTGAGTCATCATCTAAGGGACTGCATTGTTAGTGGGAGAAGCTTGAGGACACTGCATTTTGGTTAGCCAAGTGTCTAGTGTAACCCAAGGAATCGGTTAAGTAGTCAAGGTCAAAGACCACGTATGACCACTGTCCTTGAACATTATGCTTATCTTCCAAAATCTCGGGTTCGGCGTCTCCTCTATCTTCTTGGCTTGCAAATTGTACACCACTGTATGCCTTACTATGGTGAATAACCCACAATATAACCATCATCGACCTTTTCATCAAACTTTCCCAACGGATCTTGGTGTTCGAATGGTCACTTGACAACCAAAAGGTTTTAGGTAGTGAATAGCGGGAACCTTCCCAAAGAAGTTCATATGGTGTTTTGAGTTGTGGTCTTGTAATGGAGACCTGTTTTTAGCACATGTACTGCTTGTGCCATGACTTGATCCGAACATAGTGGGTAGTTTAGAGTCGCAAGCATCGATCTTGCGGCTTCTATTAAGGTCCTATTCTTTCTTTCGGCCACCCCATTTTGTTGTGGGGTTCTTGGATTACTATAGTCCCTTTTATACCTTTTGACCCACGAGTTCTATAAGAATAGCATTTTAAACTCGTCCCATTATCACACGAATACCCTTGACCTTTTGTTCAAGCGATTTTCAACGAGAGTGATGAATTGATCGACACTTGAGATGTTTCATCTTTGGTTACGAGAAAGAAAACCCAACAAAATCTGCTATAGCCATCGGTGATAACCAAGCGAAGTACTTATGATCAATGCTTGACTTGAGTTGGACCAAGCAGATCCATGTGGAGCAGCGAAGAGGTTCGATAATGATGCTCATAGCATTGATAGCTTTGTAAGAAGCTACGTGTTGTTTTCCTTTGTTGCAAGCGACACAATTATGATCATTTGTGAATACTTTGGTGGGAAGACCTTCAACAAGACCCATTTAGAGAGTTTGTTAATGGTCTTGAAATTCACATGAGCCATCCTCCTATGCCATTTAGTAGACTCATCAAGAGATGCTTTAGCCACCAAACAAGTGAGGTCACCACGGGTTGAACTTCATTAAGGTTGAATGTGTATAAATTGTGAGTTCGAGGAACTTTCGGTGAATTGAAGTTTCTTACGGGAGTTTGAAGTCTTTAGACGACACAAGACATTCATTCTCGATGAAGAGAACTTTGTTCTTAGTGTCACAGATTTGTGAAGCAGAGAACAAGTTGAAATCTTGAAGTTCCTTAACATAGTACACATTTTCAAAATCTAGATGAGGTGTCTTTATGGTGCCTTTCCTGTGATACTTCCATCACTTCCTCCAAAAGTCACATTGCCTCCTCCTTCTATAGGAACAAAATTGTGCATCATATCTCTGTTCCCAGACATGCTACTGGAACAACCGCTATCAACAATACCAATATTCTTATGCTTAAGGGGATGATCCTACAAACAAAAATAAAATATATACAAGCGGTTAGAATTCGATGGAGGTTCAAGTCATTCTTGACTTGAACACGCCTTATGGATCACGAGGTTTAGGACATGAAGATTTAGAGGATCCACCATTGTTCTTGGTCCTCCATTGATGATTGGGTCCTTGTTGGTCCAAGAACAACTCTTGAGGGCTTCGGCGGTGCTCCCATATCCCATCCCAGCATACATAGAGTCAACATATGTAGGCCAATAACCATGTTTAAAGTATGGGCTAGTTGGTTGCACATAAGGTCTGGTAACTGAACCTCTCCAATGAGAGTCAGTTTTAGCTGCTTGAGGGACATAAGGTGGAATATTAGCAACATTGGTCCACTTAGATTTATGTTTCTGGTGAGTAGCACATGCACCCAATCTTTGCTCATAAAAATCACAGTCTTTAATTAAATGACATTTACTTCCACATACAAAACATGTCTTCTTCTTGGAAGATTTATTCAAATAGGGAGATGTTTGATTACATGCAGAAGTACTTAAAACAGAAACATTTAAGGAATTGTTTTAACGGATGATTATTCAAAGATTTAAAGACAAGTCTTGAAGAAAGCTGTCTTGGAAGTTGATTCTCGTGACTTCCTAGAAGGCTTGCAAGTAGGCGGGGTGAAGGCTTGGGTGTTGGTTCGGGCTTGGGAAGGTCGGACTTCTCATTTGAATCACGACTTTCATAGGAAGTAGACCCTTGATCCGATGAATTGTCCTTTGTCGAGCAAGAGACAAAGTCATTAGATGAGGCATCGAGTGCAGCAAGTCTTTGACTTTACGCCATATAGATGATGTGATCCATCAAAGTCAACGATGATGGATAGGTCTATGGGCATAAATTCACCTCTAATAGGTCCGGGGACGACATGCAATTCACCTTCTTTTACAAAGTTAGCTAACCCTTTGGTGTGGATTCGACCATCATATCTAGCTTCTACTCCTACATACTTTTGAAAGCCTAGTCCTAAGCGGAGGTTCTTGATTGGTATTATAGATTTCACTAGCAGATTATCACGATATTAACCATTCCTTATGCCTAGCTATTTCCTCACTAGTTTTTCTTTAAGCTCTAGGTTCTCGAACACGACTTCATCCTTTGCTTTCTCGAGACGGTTTTAAGTAATTATTTGCAACTTCTAGATCAAGCTGTAACACCTTTATCTTTTCTTCATAAGCTATTTGATTCTTTTGAAACCATACTTTTTGTCTTTCTCTTGTTTTTAATGCTAGTTTATGAGCTTCATTATCAACATAGCATTCATCAAACTTAGGTTTCATAGCATCAAATTCTTCTTTAAGTTCATTGTATCTTAGACTACAACCAAATATCTGATTGTGTACACGAGATAGTCCCATCAAGGCAAAGCGATCATGCCTTTCATCCAAGTACACCTTGCAAGCAATCCAAGCTTATCGGTATCATGAGCTTCCTCATTAACGAGTTCATGTGCGATCCAGTTGACTGTTCATCCATGGTGAGGAGGCTGCTGAAGCTCCGACTTCTCTTTGTTTCTGGCGATATGAAGGTAGTTAGCTCCATCTCCACTTTTCTGTCTTTGCATTCCTTGAGAAATGCCCCATCGGTGGCAAGTGAAACACTTGACTTTTCTCCTATCAAAGCGGTGGTTCCTTTCCTTGAAAGCAAACTTCCTCCCGGACTTCTCTTCAAACCTTTTGATGTCAAGCTTGCGACAATGCCACTGCATTTTCGGTTTCATCTCCTCCATTTCAAGAGGTCCAAGCGATCAAAGTCTTCATATGCAAGATCTTCTTGAGTATCATAATCGACAACAAGCGAATGAAGAACATCCTCCATCACACTACTAGTCTTAGTTTGAGAACATGGTGGAGTGGGACGAGTGTTATGTGGTGGAGTGGGAGTGCAAGATGATGGAAAGTAGTTGGGCGGGAGATGATGGAAAGTAGTTGGAACCGAGGCGGTACCATCATGTTGGAGTGAGATGTCCCAACAAAAGCTGCATGGCGAGAAGAAGATGTACGGTAGGGAGTCGACATCGAGTTCAAGGGTTACGAGTGCATTATCTGACTCATCAAAGGTAAGCATGTCCAACCCTCCTTTAGCCTTGAGGCAATACTTACATGTAACCATGATGGAGGCAAAGATCGAAGGAACTTTGAGTTGCAATCATCATTATCGGGTTTTGCATTAATTTGGTTTAGGTGACTCAAAATCCTATGGAACTGTCGTATCCCTTGTGGATACCTTCTTCTTCGGAGATATTAAAGTCACGAAATTGTTGTCTCGGCATGGACTTCCTCATTCTCTTTGATTCTTCATTTCCACGAACCTTGCTTTGAGAGCCATCCATATGTCCTTTGCATCATCCATATGGTGAAAATCACGAGATGATCTTGGTATGGCTTGAAGCGAATAGTTTTACTTTATGCTCTCTGCATAGCGGCACCTCTTGTTGATTTTGGAGGAGCCATGATAAACTTCCATCCATCGGGAATCATTTTCTTTAGGCTGTTTCCTTTCTTTACTACCTCCCTGATTCCAATCAATATTGGAAATCCAGTTTTCCATCTTCATAGTCCAAAGATCATACTCTTCCCTTTTCAAATAAGGAAATTTACCATTCTTGTTTGAGAGGCGAGTTGTTGCATGGAAGTGGTGTTGGTGTTGTTTGTGTTGGTGACTTCATTTTCATTATCGGATCGGGCATGGTGAATGAATGTTTGATTGTATGGGGTGAGAATGGTTCTTAGTATCGTAGAGACTTTCAGAGGCTCGATACCACTTGTTGAAAACACAAGACCTTGATAGATCTTAAGCACTCGGAGATCGTTAGTGTTGCCTATGTAATCACAAGCAAACTAATAGAAGATCTCTACAACTCGTATTTTGTAGCGGAAAGTAAATACAAGTTATAATAACTAAGAACTCTTTGATCCTCTATGGATCTTTTGATTATAGAAACTCTATGTTTGGATAGTTTACAAGACTTGAAAGACTTGAGAAAAACTTATCTATTACATACTATCATGGTTTCTTATATAGGCAAGAAACCCAATGGCGTTACAATGTGCGCTCTAATACTAACATAGACCAAGCATGCATCTAGACAAGCATGCAACTAATCATATTGTTTTGTTAATCATATTGTTTATTACGAGTAAGCTCTACATAATTGGCGCCAACCTATCTTTAATCTGTGTGACTTTTACTCTATCTTGAGCTTATCTCTCTCGTGGATTCACACTTTCGGTGACAACACGATATACGCTTTAACACCTGTGAAGTGTGACTTGACGAATCCATTCTTCTTGGCGAGAATCTCTTGGTAGATGCTTGGCGAGAATCGATGGTTACCTTAATTCTTTCTTATGAGACCTAAGGGCCACACAAATATAACACGAGAACCACGAATAATATATTTTTAGTGTACAAATATATTATAGTTAAGAATAAGATCATATTAAATAGGTCATCTACATAATAAGCTTAATCAGCAACTGGGCTCAATTAAGATTATGAGTAAATGAACATTTATTTAAGTTGGATTGAATAAAAAAGCCCCGTGAGCCTAATGTGGGCCCACACATGACCTGCCATATGGATGGTCTCGATTGGGACTATGAGATAAAAAAGGGAATTATGTTTATATTGTTAGATAAGATAATTATCATTTAATTAAAGTAATTATGCAATTTAAATATGAAATAAATCTCTTATTTAAATTTAGTAATTTTCTTGTTTATATTTCGTATTTATCTTTAACTAATTAGATAAGTTACAAGACTAGTATAAATATAAGTCAGATGAATCATATTCATGAATTAGTTTTACAAACCCTAAAACACCCCCTTGGTACTCTCGTTCGACAGGCCACACATACATCACACGAAGACTTTGAGTGTCCGTGTTATCGTTCCTCTCTCATACGTTTAAGGTATTCCTAACTCAAGCCTAGCAGCTATCAGATTTGCTTCAGTGCTAGTTTGGATACTGGCTGGACTGATCTCGTACTATAGGTTAAAGTTTGTTGATTTAAGTGTTCTTGGACTTCTGTTCGTGAGGCGTGGAAAGCAAGGAGCAAAGATAAACTGTGGTTCATGTTTGCAGGATCGCATAAGGCATGTGTTTATTGTTTAATGCATGAATAGTTAATTTGGTTGTATTTGGATCTATGGGAAAATCTTATGGAAAATGATTTTGATTAATGTAGTTTTTAAAAGTAAGTCTTTCGTTGCATGATCTATTTGACAGATCTGCTAAAGTCTTAAATAAGTAAAGCATAGAATTTTAAAATTACACCACTTGTTTACCCATTGTTTTTCATCAGTGGTATCAGAGCCACTTATACACCTTTTATTATCATGCATGTGTCAGGTTTGTATTTTAAGTGTTTTTTTTTGGAAACCTTGAGTGAAGCTTCAGAATCATGAGGGTTGTTTACAACCTTTTTTATTTTTGTTGTTTGCTTTAAAGAGTTCAGATCTTAAAGACATACGTTATTCTATTGGAGCGAAAGGTATGGGGGCGAGTTCCTTCGTCGTTTCTGACATGGCAACCCGCCACTCCTCGCCTTTAGCTCGCCACGACACCGGACTCCTTCACCACCTTAGTTCTCGCCGTGGAAGTGAGGAAGAAAACGACAATGAACTTTTTCAAACTATCTGTTGCAATGTACCAATGGCTAAAACAACGATTCAATGATATAATGGTTTTAAAATGATAATCAAGTTGGGAAATTAAAAGGGTTTTGATTAAAAATCATGTGTAAGAAGCCATGAAGGTGTGATTAAAATTTTGGGGAAAGTGAAAGAACACACAGAGCTAACGTGTAGGAGATGATATAGTCATAGGCATTAAAGTGTGTGTGTTTTATGTTAACGTGTAGGAGCTAACAAGTTTTATGGCGTCTTTGACTATTTTAATGTAATGGGAATTTTTTATTTCTAAGTTTTGTCATTGTGGCAAAAACCAAGTTCATATACTTTTTTTTTAAGAAAAGTTCATACATTCATTAATATCAATACTATCCGTTTAATATCCAACGGCTAAAACATTACAAATTCATTTTTTTTAAAATTAATCACCTTCACACTCCCTATAAATAAAACTTTTGAACCGTGTTATGTGTGGCGTATAACCGTGTATAACTTTTGAATTACTTTCAATTTGGTTTTTACACAACTATAAATATTACCCACTTTTAACAAATTTTTACACAACTACTCTTTCAAAACACTTCATATTAACCAATAAACATGAGTGATTCATCCTATTCTGGTGGTATTTCCGATATTGATGATATAGATGACATGGAGATGATTAGGCAACAATTTCGGTATGAGCAATCTCTGAAAGACAAGAAGCTGGAAGTTCATACCGTCATAATCACATCTACTGTGAACGTGGTGTTGCTGAAGAACATTTGATGGCCGACTATTTTGGTGATAACCCAAAATATCCGGAGCATTATTTTAGGCCTCGATATTGTATGAGTCGTAAACTATTTTTAGAAATCGTCAAAAGTATTGAAACTTATATTCAAACTGTTCATCCTCTTCCCCCGTATTTTGATTTCTTTAGAGCCAGACCCGATGCTACGGGTCTACCGACTTTTAGTTTTGTTATGAAATGCATCCGCCATACGCCAATTATCATACGGTATAACACCTGATGCATTTGATGAATATTTATAAATGGGGGAACATATGTCACAAAATTGTCTAGATCATTTTACTATGTGCATTATCCGATTGTTATGCCCTAATTTTTTTTAAAAACCTAACTTGAATGACATTCAAAAGTTATACACCACGCATAACACGGTTCATAGGTTTTCGGGAATGCTTGGAAGCATTGATTGTATGCACTAAGAATGGAAAAATTTCCCGAAAGAATGGCACGGGCAATTTCACAGAGGTGATAAAAAAATATCCAACTATAATACTAGAATCCGTTGTGTCATACGATTTGTGAATTTGGCATGCATTTTTTGGGGTAGCGGGTGCGAATAACGATCTAACTGTTTTGAATCATTGTCCGTTATTCGACGACCTTCTTAATGACATCGCCCCCGTGCTTCCGTTTCAAGTAAACAAGTTACATTTCAACAAGAGTATTTTCTAGCTGACGGGATTTACCCATAGTGGTCATCTTTTGTCAAATCATTATAGGTTGCAAATTAAGAGAAAATTCCGTATTTAAATGGAAACAAGAAAGTGCTCGAAAATACATTGAAAGAGCTTTTGGTGTCCTCGAGGACATTGGCATGTTATAAGCCAAGCGACGATGCTTGGTCTATCAACAAGTTATGGAAAGTCATGTACGTGCATCATATTTCATAACATGATTTTGAAAGATCGAAATTTTCGATATCCAAATGAGCGAGATTTATATTTGTCCATGAGTAAATTTTCAATGGCGTAGATCGAGCAATGCTAAGTCCAACGGAAGAAAGCCAAAGAACTCCGTGATAAACAAATACACGCAAAACTTCAATTAAATATCATTGAGCATGTTTGACAACAACATCAACAAAATCAACAACATAACTAGTTTATTTATAATTTGGTGTATTTTTTTAATTTTCGCATTATTTTTAAAATTTGTATGTTTTTATAGGGCAAGATACCAAATGTATTATACTTGTCATTTGAACCTTTTATATGTGTCGAACATAAAAATTGCATTTATGTGTCTTCAAGTTTGTTTTATAACATTTTTTGTGCACTCATGAAATTCTTTGACCATTTTACCCTTTAGGGTGAATTACATAAATGGTCCCTGGATTGGCAAATATTGCATCAACCGTCTCAGAAATTTTATAGTTCCACTAATCATTCCTTTTTCAAACGTTTTCATCTGTTTTTCGGTTTTCTTCTGTTTTGATACATTTTCGTCCGTTTTTATACGTTTTCGTCCGTTTTTCTTACGTTTTAATCCGCATTTATACGTAGTCCGTTTTTATAATGTTTTCATCCGCTTTTATACGTTTTCGTCGTTATTTTACGTTTAGTCCATTTTTATATGTTCATCCGTTTTATCGTTTCACCCGCTTTTTATGTTTTATTTGTTTTATCGTTTCACCCGCTTTGTACGTTTTCATCCGTTTTTATACGTTTTCGTCCATTTTTTACGTTTTCATCCGTTTTTATACGTTTTCACCCATTTTTATACGTTTCGTCCTTTTTATTTTCATCTGTTTTATACATTTCAACCCGTTTTTATACGTTTTGGTCCGTTTTAATACGTTTGTTTTCCCACTTTTATCCGTTTCTTTATTTTACATCCATTTTTATATGTTTGCATATGTTTTTTTTACGTTTTCGTCCGTTTTTTATACGTTTTTGTCCGTTTTTATACATTT
Organism: Chrysanthemum lavandulifolium; assembly: GCA_022545495.1. Taxonomy (NCBI): domain Eukaryota; kingdom Viridiplantae; phylum Streptophyta; class Magnoliopsida; order Asterales; family Asteraceae; genus Chrysanthemum; species Chrysanthemum lavandulifolium. The sequence continues at coordinate 189,574,386 of CM040239.1, read as the reverse complement.
TCGTCCGTTTATATATATTTTCGTCCGTTTTTATACGTTTTTGTCAACTTTTCTTACGTTTAATACGTTTTCGTCCATTTATATACATTTTCATTCACTTTTATACGTTTTTGTTCATTTTTTTTTACGTTTTTAAACATATAGAAGCTGATAAAAATGGATAAAACATATGAAAAAATAATAAAAATAGATGGACAATGTAACAACCCGCATTTTCAGGTTACTTTTCATTTTTTTTAAAAAGTTACTATTCACTTTCACTATTCATCCCCGTAAAAAATTTTATTTCACATTCTCGTAAGTTAATTTATTTTAGTAATAACCTGAGAGTTTGACAATCGTTAGATCATCTTCGCAAAAGTTATTAAGAAAACATCGTCTTAAAGTTTTGTTTTGGTCGATTGCATCATTTAAACATCCCGCAGCAACGAAAACCCACTCGACAATTTTCCCACATCGATTAATTTTTAGATCACTCATAATTAATTAGAAATTTTTAGATTTCTTTTAAATGTTACCAAATAAACCGAGTAGACGAGACTAAACTTACGTTTTAAACAAATCTCGTAGACCCGGACTTAACCATTTCGCTTTGTATTTTCTAAGATTTTAGAAACTTTTATATTTTGGAAAAGTCAAACATATTTCCTCCTCCTTTGACCATAAAGAAATTAACCTTGTACGTTCTACATTTTGCTTAAATCGCGTAACTTTTAAACTTCACGTATAACTCTAAGTTATCCCAATGACAACTAAACCACATTTTGACATCTCATATCACTTTTAGACTAATTTTAGTCTACTCTAAATAAATTCACGGTCATTTCACGAAATTTCGTTCTTTTCGATAAACCGCGAATTGCGTTTTTACCGTGTTTCCGACTTTAGGCGTGATTTTGGCACCCAATAAGACTTATCACTCATTTTATATTTTTAGATGGAGCATAATGATGAGTTTAATCATTCCTATAAGTTTCATATTTTTACGATACTCGGTTTTACGTTTTATGGCTTAACGGCTTACAGTTAGCGATTAACGGAACCAAAACTCACTCCGTAACCAAGATAATACCAAAACTATCCACCTAAGTCATCTTATCTTCACTTGGCTGACCTAAGGGGCGGGGGAGTCATCATTTTGGTGGCTTGATCCTAACCATGGTTCATTTAGATCATTACATGTGTCCTAACTTAACCATGGTTAATATTTAACCTAATATATGGTTAACCAAACTTACCCTCCTATAAATAGCAAGTGAAATACATCCTAAAAAACTGATTTGGGTCGTTCATAGCACAAACATTCATATCTTCCATAATTTGATCTATAAACTCCAAGTTTATGCAAAGAAGTTTCAAGTAGTAAGTTACTACATCCAATCTCTAGCAAGTTTAAGTGATCTTCTTGAATTTAAATCCACTAAAGTCACTTAGTACTTCATCACCAACTCTTCAAGATTGCAAGGGTGCCAAGGTGTAGAAAGCTAGCTCAATCCGAAGTCCTAGGTGTTCAATCAAAGTCCGATCCTTTCTAGTTACTCCTTTTCTTAATTGAAAGCCAAAAGTTGTTGCTCGTAGAAGTTCTCACGGCATATCCATCATTCTCATTATACATTTGATATCATTTTAATCGAGGTGAGTTCATAGCCCCATTTTCTATTACTTAATTGTTTTACAAACTCTTGGGGAAATACATGCTTTATTTTAAATCGAACACATTGCTTTGAAATTATACTTGAATGTATTATTTGCACTAAGTACACTATTGCCAAAGTCCCTATTATCATGAACCATTAATCACTTGCGGTGAAGCGAATAATTTGGATAGATCTATCGGAATGGCAAATCCGTTTGTGTTGACCGGGTAGGCAAACAAAAGCACTCTATTTGAAGATCCATATATTTAATGGCAAATTACCTATTAGGGCATCGGTTACTATTATATGATGCTTGTTAACATTTCGGTATCATGAGCTTAGTGCAATAATATCTTTTGTTTTCAAACTATTGGTGTGAGTCTATAGCTCACACTACCAACATAATGTGTTCAACCTTCAAACAAACTCTATGAATTTCACTCAACCTTTGTGTTGTGAGTTTTAAGCATGTATTCGAGTCCATATTATGCGAGGTCGGTACGGAGGAGCACGAGATACTCAAGAAGGCTATAAATTTTATTATCATTCAAAACCTATTTAATGTATTTTGTAAACAATGGAACCAAGCTGGGACCTCATTTTGTAAACTCGATATTTATATAAATCGAATGATAAATCCTTTTTAAAACGACTCCATTAGAGTTCGTTTTCTATTGTTAATGCCATGAAGTAACACCCGGTTTGAATTCATTGCGTATCACGAAATTGGGGGTGTTACAGACAACATATAAAAACGGATGAAAATATATACAAACAGACAAAAACATATAAAAACGGATGAGAATGTATAAAAATGGATGAAAACGTATAAAAACGGACGAAAACGTTAAAAATGGACGAAAACGTAATAAACGAATGAAAACATATAAAAACGGACACATACATATAGGGATGGATAAAAGCGGATAAAAACGTATGAGAACGTATAAAAACGGACGAAAACGTATAAAAACGGACGAAAACGTATAAAAACGGACGAAAACGTATAAAAGCGGAAGAAAACGTCTAACAACGGACAAAAACTTATAAAACAAATGTAAACGTATAAAAATGGACGAAACGTATGTGTTGGGTTCATAAATACCCAAACCCTTAAACTAGGATTTGAATAGAAAATAACCTAAGTGTTTAATCCGTTAAACACAATCAGTCATCGAGCGCATAGTCCTCGGTGAGCTATCTTCGAGACACTTAGTATGAGGCGAAGAAGGAGCCTCTCCACTGCAAGGCGGAACTTAAAGGGTGAAGACTAAGTCAAGAAGAAGATAGTGGATTCGGTGAGTAATGACAATAACTCATCGAATCCTTCAACTCCTCTCCAACTGTTAAACATCAAGACAAGCGAAGGAAGAGATCAAGTCTTTAAAGGCGAAGAATGAGTGGACTAGGCGGAAAGTTTTACCGGATAAAACTAAGTCCCTCAAGTGTTTATCCGGTTTATACATAGTCTCAATCTATGAAGATCATATCTTCCCATTTACGATGTGGCGATTCTCTATCAAAGGAAATAGTCTGCCGCCTACTATAAATAGAAAGGTGAGCGAAGAACCGAATACATCAATATTCGTGTTTCTTTGTGATCTATGTTTTGTCTTCTTGGTTAAAGTTAAATATCATACTTGTATAAATAGCATAAGAAGAAGAGTGAAAAGTTTAAGCTTGAATTGTAAAAACACATACACACAAGCCAACTTTTCACTCCTCCAAATCAACTTTATCCTTGAGCTAGCTCGGTGGGTTCTAAGAGTTGTGCTCGGACTTAGCTCGAGCTTAGAGAGAGTCACCCCAAACCTTGTCATTTCAATCCCAAGTACTATTCCGCAAGTACTTGGGTAACGATTCTTTGATTGATTTCTAATAAGAATATGATGTTGAAAATACTCGTGTTTTACTTACATTACTTTGGTCATTATTCACGATTAAATTTGTTTTAAGTACTTAATTTTTTAAACGATAGTGAATAGGAACAACAAGTGGTATCGAGCAAGGTGATTATAAAACTTTTATAAAACCTTAAGCCGCTCTAAACCTGCTTTTAAATCGGGATCTCTATGGTCAAACCGATGTACCCCAACTAGTCGATAAAAGGGTGGAGCTTTTTCATTTGTGCCCCTAGACTTGAAGTTGGCAAATTCAACAAATGGAAAAAGCGTATGCTTTGCTATTTGATTAGGATGGAACCTTATTATATCAAGTGTATAAATGAAGGTCCATTTGTCCCAAAGATCTGCGAAGGTTTACCAAAGCACAAGCTCGATGGACCAGGATGAAAGGAGAGTGGTCAACGGGACCAAAGACTCAAAAGTATCATCATATCTTGCCTTCCTTATGATATAATGGAGTCGGTTATAAGTAATACTGACTAAACAAACTGGGATGACCTAGTCCATAGCCATGAAGGCCTATCTCGATACCAAGGAAAGCAGGATAATGGACACGAAACTTGAGTACAATACCTTGTGGCTAGGGACTCAAACACTCTCTCAAACTTACACCGTTACAAAACCCTTTTAAATGGGCGGCTAATGATGGTGTTAAGTTGTCCAAACATGAGATTAATGTTGGTTTTGTCAATTGTCTTCACGAGAAGTGGTTAAACTTCTCGGGGACTTAGAAATGCAAATCATATCCAAAACCTTGATCTTCACGAAATTTATGGAAATTTGTCTATGAGGAAAACCTCATCAATGCACGATACCGACTTAAAGAAGTCTCGGGATGTCAAGAAGTCCCCACCACCACCTCACCTATGTCATTGCTTTCTTTTCTAACAATGTGGTTCAAGATTTTCAAGAAAACTCGATGACGAGCCCGATGAGAGATCATGTGAGGAGTACCTAAATGACTGAACGTTGAATTTCGGAAAGGGCACTCCTTGCAAACTCGAAGGTTTATTAAAAGAAACAAAGGTTTTCAAGCTGCTAAAGCAAATGAGGACCTTTGAATGCTTTAAGTGTCACAAAAGAGGTCATTTTGCAAAGGACTGTTTTCAAAACCAATTTCGAACCCTCTTACTGACCATCAAGCTCAAATCACTCCTCGGGCTTTACCAAATTTCAACCTAAAATCTATCGGTCTCATCAAAACTTTCAAAATAAATCGACCGAACAAAAAATAGATTTTGAAGCTAAGTACGGAAAATCAAAGCTAAGCTTGCATTGCTTGAGGCCGTCCCTCGTAACCAAAAAGTGTTTAATCATGCGAGTAAAAACAAAGGTCTTGTTCTTTGAAACTTTCGTTGGGATGAAGAGCCGCCTCATCGATGATGAAATGGTGCATGTCAACAAGACCGATGGCCCTCTCGAGAGGAAGACAAGCTAGTCGTTGGAAAGAATCATGCCGAAATGGAGAATGGGTTAACATCACAATGAAGAAGGTAAATATTCTACTTTCTATGGATGATGACTCGATTAGCGATCTTATATGAACTATATCAATGTTGACCTTAAGTTTGTAGAAGAGCAACGATTAAATCTTTTTCTAAGTTCAACAAGTTAGGTTTTGAATTGAATAAGTGTAGAGATGAATTACTACATTTAAACAAGCTAAGCTTGAGGTGTCACTTTACAAATTCAAAACCTTGAACTAGTCAAAAGAAATCGTGCTCTTCAAGATGAACTAAAAAGGAAAAGATATCATTGAAGGTTGGATGCTAAGAATCCAAGGGTCTTTGATCTTGTGGGTGCCCCATGAGCAAAAAGAGAGTCATAGGTGAACACCATCTCACCGACTCTCGCAACAAAGACCGAGTCCTAAACCATTTGTGTCAGTGGCATGATTACCAAGATGTTGACTATTCCCAAGCCCGGTGGTGGATTGAAAGACTTAATCCTAAGAGTAAGCTTCCCAACTTTGACTCTAGGAAAATTCTAGAGCGTGAAAGTCAAGCTCTAAAGAGCATACTGGACTCTCCGATGTGTCTAGTAGCACCGAACACATCTCCGAGTCCGAAGATGAATCTCAAGCACCACTTCCACTTTGGAACCTCTTGAGGTCTTGATCCTAGCTCGAGCTTACTCCATTACATTACAATCTACACTCTCCTAAAGAAAGGTCGGGACTTGGTAGAACCATTCGAAAAGACAATCAAAACCAACTCAACAAGAATCCACCCCACCGATAATTCCACATCCTTTGTCCCCACCGGCCGATCGATTCAAGTTCGATGGCCAGTGAACTTGTGAGGAAGCTAAGCGACAAAATGGAATCTATTGAAAGGTCCCCGAACCAATCAAGGAGACAAAGTCGACTTCCTCTAGTTCCTCAAAGTCAAAAGCCACCACAAAAACAAGCGAAGTGTGATCTATGCCACTATACGGTCATACCATCGACAGCGGTTGTTATAGAATCCTTTTGCATGATCTTTAAAAGGATGATCACAGATCGCGACCACTTGCAATATGTGAGCTCTCTCATCAAGAAAACTACACAAAATTTGGTCATCGGTATGCTTCTTCATCTAAAGCTCAAAATTGAGAGCAAAGCCTTTTCCTCTTTGCCCACACCGGCTTTAATGATCATCATACGATGATTGTCTTATGAACATATCTTTGTGATATTTGCGGTAACACGACTCATAAGACATCTCAAAGATGACAACGTCATCCATGCAAGGAGAAGTTCAAAACAACCAAAATCCACCGAGTCATCCTCGGTCTCTAAATGCAAACACGTGGTAGCTCATTGCACTCCACCAGCGACCATGAATCGATTGCTCAATTCAAAGAGACCATGAGACCCAAGCCCACTAGCAAGTGGGTCACGAAGAAACTAATTGGTTTACTACTTGTGCGAGAGACATGCCGGGGAACCTATCCGCATCTAGGCAGTGGATGCTCAAGAAGCATGACCGGTGTGAAGGAATATCTGCACAAGTATGTAAAGGAACCGGGGCCTAAGGTAGTATTTGGTGATAACTCATCATGTCCCACGAAGGTTATGGTTCAAGGCGCAATGGAATAGTTTTCTCTAGGATTGCTTATGTCAATGGTCTCAAATACAATCTCATCGTGTCGATCGACTATGTGATGCTAAGTACATTGTACAATTCAATGACAAACAAGGTACCATTTTCAATGCCAACAAGGAAGTTGTGTTGATTGCTCTAGGAGGCGATGTTTATGTCTTAGACATGTCAACCTCTCTAAAGATGGAACTGTCTCTTTGCCAAAGCCTTTGAAACTATCAATTGGTTGTGGCACAAGAGACTCTCACACTTAAACTTCAAAACATCAACAACTTGGCAAAACAAAACAAGGTCCTTGGCTTACCATCTTTGGTTTTGCAAAAGACAAACCATGCTCGACTGTGAAAAGGCAAACATAAAGAGCATCCTTCAAAACCAAGCAAAATTTCTCTATCAAAAGTCTTCACCTCTTGCATATGGATCTCTTTGGACCGATCGGTCCTAGATCAATCCAACATGAGAAGTATACACTTGTCATTGTTAATGAGTATTCAAGATACACTTGGGTATACTTTCTTTCCAAAAGAGTCAGTGACTAATACTATAATGTCATTCATCGGGAACATTGAAAACCGAATGACATTACGATGAAACAAATCGGCCCGACAATGGTACTAAATTTAAAAGTCTTTGAGCTTGAGAGTTTCGTGATGAGAAGGAATCTCCTAAAATTTCTCATCTCCTTATACCCCGAACAAAATGGGGTAGTCGAAGAAAAGCAGAACTCTCATTGAGGTTGCAGAACCATGTTAAATGGCTCACCCTTTCAAAGCATTTCGGAGTGAAGCGGTTAAGGCGACTGTTACACTCAAACAGGTCAATCATTGTCAAAAGACATAATAAAACCCCATATGAGATATTCAAAGGTAGACTTCCGACATTAGCTACTTCCATGTGTTTGGATGTCCGTGTTTATTCATAACCACAAGGATCATCTAGGCAAGTTCGATGCTAAAGGCGATGATGGATACTTTCTAGGTTACTCACCGATCTCCAAAGCCTTCGTGGTATTTAACACTAGGAGACAACAAGTTGAGGAAACCTATCATGTCACCTTTGATGAAAGTATAAAGCATCGGGTTCACCAACACTTGGTGGAAGAAATAGGAATTGATAACTCATCAAGATATCCTCGATGAGTACAACACTAAAACCAATTCCTCATACCAAGTTGATCTTGACATCTCATATTATGTCATGCCTCACAACCCGTCACAACCAACTATCGGTGAATTCATTGATAATCGATCGGTCCCTCGAGGATAGGTAACATCTGATCCAAATGATCGGATCCCGTAACTCAAGAACCTCTACCGAACAAGACACCTCAACGGATGATCTAAATGATCTTGTAGGTCTTGCACCGATCTCACCGATGAACTCCGGTGACATCTTCAAGCTCGGATCCTGACCACAAAGTAAGTGGACAATGAATGTCTATATGTCGATTACCTATCGAAATAGAACCCATGAAGGCATGCTCACTAGAAGCATGGTCGCTAACTTAACTACTGACTTGACCAATGAATGTCTATATCTTGATTACCTATCGAAATAGAACCCAAAGTGTCACCGAGGCTCTTAAATACCCAGCTGGTTCGAGCTATGCAAGAAGAAGCTGTGAGTTTGATAAAAACAAGGTCATGACCTTGATCAAATGTCCTCGGGATGTAGTAGTCATAGGAATGAAGTGGGTTTCGGAAACAAAGCGATGAAAATGGCATTGTCATTAAAAACAAAGCCGACCTTGTAGCCAAAGGTTCTGATCAACAAGAAGGCATTGACTATGATGAAACATTTGCTCTGTTGCAAGAATGGAAGCCATCGATTTTTCTTGCATATGCAACATACATGAACTTGTGGTCTACCAAATGGATGTTAAAAGTGCATTCTTAAATGGTGATCTCAAGGAAGATGTATATGTTCAAGAACCTCCGGGCTTTGAGGCGGTGAATTCCACGACTATGTCTCAAACTTGACAATGCCCTTTATGGACTTAAACAAGCTCCCGGGCATGGTATGAAACTCTCTCGACTTTCTTGATACAAAACAAGTTTGTCGGAGGAAAGATAGACAACACAATCGCTTGTCTATAGAACTCAACAGGATGTGATACTAGTCCAGTGTATGTTGATGACATCATCTTTGGCTCAACAAACTACAACTTTGCAAGCAGTTTGAAAACCGATGACAAAGAAGTTTGAAATGAGCATGATGGGGAACTCACATACTTTCTTGGACTACAAATCGTGCAAACTAATAAAGGAATATCCATCGGTCAAGAGAAATACACGAAATCTCTTGAAGAAATATGAGATATCGGCGTGCCTTAGTAAAGACTCCAATGGTCCCACCTAACAACACGGGACCCGATCTCAACCGTCGGTCAATCAAACTCATTTCGGAGGATTGTTGGCTCACTAATGTATCTAATCGCTTCTAGACCGGATATCAATTCTCGATCATCTAATAGCAAGATATCACCAATCCTAAAGAATCCCATCTCACTGCAGCCAAAAGAATACTCGGTATCACGAAGGGAACCCCAAGCCTTGGACTCTATTATCCAAAGTGCTCGGGGTTTGATCTCGAGGGTTACTACGATTACGATTATCTTGGTACGCAACATGATGAAAAAAGTACCTCGAGGGTCTGTCAATTTCTTGGAGAAAACTAGTTTGTTGGAGTGCTAAAAGCAACAATCGGTAGCTATGTCCTCGGTGAAGTCGAATATGTAGGCATAGCAGGATGTTGTGCCAATGTATTATGGATGAAAAGTCAACTCGGTGACTATGACATCCATTACAAAATGGTGCCCATCTTCGTGACAACACCGTGCTATTCCAATCTCCAACAACCTGTCCTCCACCAAAGAACCAAACACATCGATATCGGATATCACTTCATCGGGATAACATAATGAAGGAGACATTGAACTTCATTTTATCCCTACCGAATATCAATGGTGATATCTTCAAAACCCTTGGATGAAGCTACCTTGATCGAAAGTCGAATTGGGAATGCTTGACATTGAAAGTCGGATATCGAAAACCAATCTCGATAAGTTCTCTCGTAATGGTTCATCCTCCTGAACATCCAAAACAAACCTCTCATTTGAATGAGTAAGACTCATTCGGGGTCCTGATGAAAGCATTGAATGAGTAACTAAATGCTCCAAGTATTAGTTACTTAAATGTCCTAGGTTGGTAATCTCACCAATTTAATATATGAATACATGTCTTCTTCGGGAGTATCATCATTTACCTCACCCCACTTGGCATTAAATGCCTTCTCACATAAAATATCCCATGGATATTTTATTATCGCTAAAGTGCACTTTTCTTGTGCATTGCAACTATTTTCCTTGAAAGGCGGATTTCTTGCGTGATGTGGTGGGTAGCATTAAATGTGGAATATCAAACGATTTCAAAAACGGTCTTTAAATATCCACACTTATACAAAAACCACCCCTCTCGCTACTCTATAAATACCCTCTTCAAAAACCACAAAAAAATTCTTTCTCAAATCCAGAAATATTTGTGTGTTCTCAATATCTTTAAAACCTCTTTTGGAAAACCCTCCTTGTAGACATTTACAAAAGTTTTTCATCACAAACTTGAAGAGATCTAAATACTTTGATTGTTCTAGTCAAAACATTTTTTTAAACCCTAAAATCTTCGTTAATGGAAATGGCTAGAACACAATCTCTCGGTTTGTTTCTCGATGGGTAGGGATCTTACTAACGTTGAATTTAAAACAAATAATGTCATAGGAAATTTTGAATATCACGAAAATGTCCCAACCTATAAAGACATTATAAAATTTTATTCAACCGCCCACTCAAACGGCCTTTGAAAAATGTCTCTCGATCACTCCAAACTACCTCGTGGAGTTTTGGGCTCTGACTAGAGCCTTTGACCCGACACCTTCTATTGATGAGAATAACCTTAGACCTCTGGGAGTATCTCATCGAGTTCGATCTTAATGGGGAAACAATTCACCTGGATTACAAAACGTTTTGCACTTCAACGAGGTTAGATTATAACAAAGGTGTTTATGTCGCCCATCACGAACCCTCCACGATGAAGGATGGGTTAAAACAAATCGTTTTAGATCTAACTTTTTGGACAAGACCCGATCACTAAAAGCTCATTCCCATGGCTTGGAGGATCCTCTTCACTTTTGTGATTCGGGTCCTCGTGGGAACCACTCATCCAGCTGAACAAGTTAACTCTATTCAGATTGATGATGGCATCGCTGATGAATGGGGTCACTTTGTCGACATAGGGAGATCATTTACAAGTGATCTTGTAACAAGCTCTGAGCAAAACTAGGGAAATGCGTTTCGTATCCTAGGTTTGTCTCTTGTGCTTTGCAATTCTTGGGATCAATTATACTCGGGATGAAAAATTTGGAAATTTACGGCATCCCGAGTCCATCAAATTTTCAAAAGGACCCATCCCTTGTCACTCCTATTGAATTGACGGCCCATATGGTTCTTGTAAACAACTGGGAGGATCGATGTATCCTAATCACGCTTAAAAGAGAAAGGGAAGTCTCGGTGTGACTAAGACTAAACCAAAGTCTCAGGCCCCGAGGCTTGAGAGCTGACCTAAGAGGCACAAAAGCCCGAGACTAAAAAGACACCCACCGACCAGAAACAACCACCCGTGACAACGAAGGACACGATACATCACGGTCGGTGCCTTGGTCACACCTACTACTCCCAAGATCCGGAGGAAACAAACAACCCGGTGGTAGGGGCGCCTTCCACTACGTCGATGAGAACATTAGCAAATCAAAGCCTTTGTCCGAGGGCACACCGATCGATCCCAAAGACTGGAAACAAACAACCAGCGATAGGGATACAACAATCACCGACTACGCTAAAGGCACTGGGAAAACCCATAAGTGTCTCGGGGTCAATGGGGATAAAGACTCGGAGGAAAGGAACAACCCACCGATATGGAACCCAAAACCAATCGACTCCGAGAAGACGCTGGAAACTCCCACCGATGTCCAGGGGTCCACGGGGACAAAGACTCGGAGGATCAATACCACCGATATGGAACCCATTCCCACTCCCTTGATAATGATTCTTTGAGGTTCTTTGTGTTACTAAAATCGATGATGACCTTCTTTGAAAGTGAAGAAGTAATTTTGTCGTTGAGGAATGAAGCGGACGCCGAGGTTCAATCGAACAAGAGCCTCGGCTGATCACGAGGAGCATCACCGAATCCCCATTCCAACATGATGATCGGGCCTCTGAATCCTCCTCAAGCTACGATGAATTCAAAGAGTTTGACAATGTTCTTCCCCACCGAAAGGCAATTGGCTCGGTGGATCACCGAGGGCTTCAAGGAAGCTATACTCGGGGTTACTAAAACATTGTGGGAACAACATCTTGAGGCTGCGCAAGTTATCTTGATCTAAAAGCGAGGTACAGGCTTGATGAAAATGTTCATGAGCATGTGGACTTGATGTATGATGAGACTCTTGATTTGAATGAAAATATGGCCAACTTCTTAAGGCACCTTGATTGTAGGCACAAAGATCGATGAAATCGGGAGTTTGTCAAAGAAGATCCGACACTTAACTCTCAAGTGCTAAAGACTATTGAGGCATACTTGAAACAATCCTCAAACCTTAATGAGCGCTAGATGCGCTCAAGTGCGCAAATGTTGTGGTCTTCCATCCTCGATCCGTCTCTTCAAGCTACAATGGACTCTTTGAATACACAGTGGCGACCATGGCTCTGCATCCTCCTCCACGGCACGGAATCTTGGTCCCGGATGGCGCCTTGGAGCTTTCTCAAGCTAACTTGGATGAAAAGGTCACGGTATTGAGGCCGATACTACGAGATTAAGGCTATGATGGTGAAATCTATCGGGCCTTCAAGGGTCAATTGCTCGGTCCCCTCGGACTAACGCCAACTCTTGCCCTCACCTGAAGCTCGGCAGCAGTTGAGGGGAGAATCTTGAAGAAACTCCTCTTCACACCGAGGGGAGCAAACACCACCGGTCTCGAGAGCTCCTACATCATCGCACTGATCTCGGCAATACCCATCTCATCTCTACCACCACAAACAACAACACTAACAGTCACAACACCAATAATGACAACAACACCACCCTTGGTTGCATCTTCTTCCTCAGGCCAGGACAAAGGCAAAGGCATATTGACAACAACTGGGCCTGAGAAGATTCCCTACAAAATCGGTGACAGAATACCTCTTCACTCCTCAGCGACTAACCAAACACCTTGCTAAAGAAGAAAGGAAATTGAAACAAGCGAGGATGATAAGAAGACCAAAGAAGCCTTTGAAAAGGTTGTCGCGAAGAAGCTAAGAACATGGGATTAGATGCAAGCAAGCTCTCAAAAGGTCGAGCGGGACAAAAATTCAAAGATGCTCAAGTGCTCAAATGGCTGCAATGAGAAAGCGATATGAAAAGAGAAAGAAAAGCTGAAGCACTCGTGCAAAGCGAGAATTGAGGAGTACAAGCGGACAATGACCGGTAGAAGGCTCTGAAAAAATCGCGATGTCAAGATTATTCCCAACACTAAACCATTGGCTATGAATGTTTCGGAGGGATGACAAAAGACACTTTGAGGTTCATGATCCCTTAAAATTCGGTGACTTTGGGATCACCGAACTTGATGAACTTGGTCGATCATTGGAAAGAAGCAAAATAAGGTGGTCAAGGATCGATGAAAATGCTCAAAAAAGATATGAAAGGTGAGGATGCACCGGTTCAATGGGAATTGACTGCCTTGATCGCACCTCAAGGATCTCAACCACAAGCTTCCACTGCAAAAGGAAAAGAGTTGAGTTCAACACGAAATCAAAATGCACGGCTTAGAATGCAATAGAGAGTCACTGAGGGGTAAAATTTGTGAACTGTTTAGTGATTGAAAAGCACGAAGAGGGCTATTTTTCATTGATGTCTCACGGAACCCGACCTTCCAAAGATGGAGTGATATCGATCGAGCGGGAGTGGCTACAATGATCGACTATATCCCGATGGCCTCTCGGATCAATCTCACGCAAACATCGAGTTCTGTCAAGACACGAATGCAAAGATAAAAGACCATCCCGACAGGAAACACTCATCACCAAGAAAGTGAAGTTGAAGCTTGGGTATCCATCCGAATCGACATCATTTTATCCTTTTGTACTAGTGATAGGAAATATGTAATCGATCAATAAAAGATGTATGTTTTGTCAAATTACTCAAATGTTCCTTATTGTATTCATTAGTACATTCGATGTAAGAAGAAGCCTTTTGCTCACTTACACCGATCAAACACTTAGGCTATTTGTATATCCAAATAGGGGAGGCGTTGAGTTCGATAAATACCCAAACCCCTTAAACTAGGATTTGAATAGAAAATAACCTAAGTGTTTAATCCGTTAAACACAATCGGTCCTGAGCGCATAGTCTCGGTGAGCTATCTTCGAGACACTTAGTATGAGGCGAAGAAGGAGCCTCCACTGCAGGCGGAACATAAAGGGTGAAGACTAAGTCAAGAAGAAGATAGTGGATTCGGTGAGTAATGACAATAACTCACTGAATCCCTTCGACTCTCTCCAAGCTGTTAAACATCAAGACAAACGAAGGAAGAGGCGAAGGCTTTAAAGGCGAAGAATGAATTTGGACTAGGCGGGAAAGTTTTACCCGGATAAAACTAAGTCCCTCAAGTGTTTATCCGGTTTATACATAGTCTCAATCTATGAAGATCATATCTTCCCATTTATAGTAGCGGCGATTCTCTGTCAAAGGAAATAGTCTAGCGCCTACTATAAATAGAAAGGTGAAACGATGGCAAGAATACATCAATATTCGTGTTTGTTGTGATCTATGTTTTGTCTTCTTGGTTAAAGTTAAATATCATACTTGTATAAATAGCATAAGAAGAAGAGTGAAAAGTTTAAGCTTGTGAATTGTAAAACACACAAACACACAAGCCAACTTTTCACTCCTCCAAATACAACTTTATCCTTGAGCTAGCTCGGTGGGTTCTAAGAGTTGTGCTCGGACTTAGCTTTGAGCTTAGAGAGAGTCACCCGTACCTTGTCATTTCAATCCCAAGTACTATTCCAAGTACTTGGGTAGCGTATTCTTTGATTGATTTCTAATAAGAATATGATGTTGAAAATACTACGTGTTTTACTTACATTACTTTCGGTCATTATTCACAGTTAAATTTGTTTTAAGTACTTAATTGTTTTTTAAACGATAGTGAATAGGGAACAACAGTATGCAAAGGTAAAAAAAATAGATGAAAACGTATAAAAACAGACGAAAACATATAAAAACGGATGAAAAACGTATAAAAGCGGATGAAAAAGTATACAAACAGAAGAAAACATATAAAACGGACCAAAATGCATAAAAACGGACGAAAACGTGTAAAAGCGGATGAAAACATATTAAAACGTATGCAAACATTAGAAAAATGGGCAAAAACGTATAAAAGCGGATGAAAACGTATAAAAACACAAAAAACGGGTGATAATACATAAAAACGGACGAAAACCTAAAAAGCGGACGGAAACGTATAAAAACGGATGAAAACGTATAAAAACAGGTGAAAATGTATAAAAACGGATGAAAACATAAAAAAAAGACGAAAATGTATAAAAACGGATGAAAACGTATGAAAGCAAATGAAAATGCATTAAAATGTAAGAAAAACGGACAAAAACGTATAAAGATGAAACTAATCGTCAGTTTTTCATACGTTTTCGTCCATCTTTTATATGTATGAAAAACTGACGATTAGTGGAACTTTAAATTTTGTGGGACGGTTGATGCAATATTTGCCAATCCAAGACTATTTATTTAATTCACCCTAAAGGGTAAAATGGTCAAACATCATGAGTACACAAAAATGTTAAAAAAACAAACTTTAAGACACATAAATACAATTTTTGTTCGATACATATAAAAGGTTCAAATGACAAGTAAGATACATTCTGATGCCTTTTGCCCTTTTTTATATTATCGTATTATATTTTTTATTTTTATTTCAATGAAATGAATTTAGTTTGTTTAAGAAAATTGAGAAGAAAATAAAATTGGAGGTGGGTGGGGCCCAAATGAGGAGGAGATGGTTTGTTATGAGTGAAGAGGTATTTAGATGTGAGATTGTTAAAGTGAGGTGGCACCCGGTAAAGCCTAAATGAGGAGTTAAAACTCCTCACTATATCTTTCTCTCTTATTATTATTATGCATGATCAATGATCTGGTTTTCTTATTTAATTTATTTGGTAAATTTTATTATAAACTGGTTATATGCTAGAATTGGTAGATCTGCTTATCGATGCATAATGAATTAATGATTATAATTGTGATAGAATATAATGATATGTAATTAGGTGTTTAAATTAAAGTTGTTGATTTATTATATGATGATGTTATGCATGTTGTCATAATTAGAAACTAATATGTTTAAGGATGTTAATATGGGATATTAATAGATAATTGTTTGTTACTAACTTACTAGCTAATTGCAAACGACTTGTTTTAAATATTACAATAATTATGAATTATGTAACATGTTAAAATTGGCGTGAAAAATGATTAGTGTTTTGGAAACCTTAAATAGAGCTTTTTCGTTACTTTGGGATATTCAAATTGCTCTAGATAAGTTTTTGAAACTGTAAGTGTTTATGAAACTTGACTGTATTAATTTTACGGTTATAACTTGGAAAATTATATTAATCAAAGTAAAATGGTTTTATAAAGAAAGGTATTTAATTTGTTTGAATTTTATAATTAATAATTTTTTGATAATTATTGTTGTCTATTTTTACCTGATTTTTGACATGGTTAACTTAACTTTTTAATGGTTATTAAATTAAGTAGGAGCATTGAATATATGTGATCAAAACCTTAGTTTCAACTGTCTGCAACTATTAAATGTTAAAGCGTAAATTAAAACTGATTGATGCATTAAGTATATTATTTATAATAATGTTTGATTAATATTATGTTATGAACATGTAAAGGAATAATATAAATATTGTTCATGTTATAGATGTATTTTAAATTAATATGATCGATGTATTGAAATTACATGGTAAAAATGAGTTATAGGTTGTATAATATAATATAGTTTTGTGATGATTATTGTTCATTGTGTAAATAGATGATTTAATACTATGAGTATAGTGCATGTTATCATTTAAACTATTTAAATATAGGGGAAATTATACCTACATTACAATGTAGGCAATTCCCTACATTTCATTTGAAAAAAGTTTTAAAAATATACAATTCAGTCCCTGCAGTAAGTCCTTTATACATGTTTTCCCCCTGTCCCTACCCTTTTTTTTCAAAGAAAATGTAGGGAATTGCCTACATTGTAATGTAGGTATGATTTCCCCTTAAATATATTACATCTTATTCTATGAGAATGCATGAAATATGTGATATTATTGTGTGATTTAATTGCATGATAACATATACTAGTTAAAGTGTGTTTAACACTTTAACAAAATAAATTTTATGTTTGCTTATTTGTGATGAAAGTATTTATGAAATCTGAGACACCAGTATAAAATGCTAGTAACACCATCGATCTGAATAGCCTCCTCTCACCTTTTGACTATGTACAAACCTTGTAAAATTTGAGACATGAAGGGTTTGACTACACGAGTCGACCTTGTGTGCTACCAAATGTTGTGAAAGGATCGGGCTTTATATAGGTGGATGGTTTGAGCGAGCCGAGGTGCATGATAGGAAAAACATGACATGATATTTATATTGGATATTAACTTATTAATCCATGTAAGTCAAGATTAGTGTAGTATTTATGTATGTATATAAGTTAAAGGGTCTAGTGTGTCAATAGTAAAGTTAATAACCCATAAAGCAGTTATAAGCGGTTATGGCGATTAAGTTTGTAGTGTGTGTCGGTTTGTAAAACATATACGGTTCATAGTGTCGTTTGGTGGGTTATATATACCCATAAACCAAAAGTCTGTAAAACCAATGATTGATTATATAACAAATAAACTTAGTATACTTTATATTCGATTGTTCATAGAAGAGATAGACTAACAATTGGCATCGAGCCAAAGGTTCGAACGAGAGAGCGAAACCGATTGATTGGGGAATCAATCAAGAGTAGAAGTAGACCGTGCGCATACCGGTCAAATCAAGAAGAAAAGCGAACCGATTGATTCGGGAATCAATCAAGAGACGAAAAAAGTACTAACGATTAGGGAATCGTTTCAAGATAAGAAGAGAGGAGTAAACATACGGTTGTGCAACCGCCGCCGTATTGTTCACGGAGAAGAAATAGCAACCGCCGCGTGTATGGTTGCGGAAAAGAAATAGAAACCGATTAACCACCATTTGATTAGAAAGAAAAGCGAAGAAGACCGATCATATTTTGCCCTAATTACGTGTAGAAAGCGAGGAAAGAAAGTAGCAGACATTTATTTGGAGAAAAAGAAGAAGAAAGGGTTTTATTTGGGAACAAAGTAGCTTTTTATTAAAAGCAAAAGGGAGGAGCAGTGTTATTATTTGGAAAAGGGAGCCCACATAAAAAGTCTAAGTACAGGTTTTCCTTTTTCAAATACTTAGTTGTTTTTTTATAAAAGTTAAGAGAATTTGCATATCAGTATTGTAGATTAGTAGAACAGATTTTTTTTCATTACAATTCGCATTAGAAACCGTAGAATTGTTTGAGAATTATTGTGATTAGAAAGAAGGATTTAAGATTCAACTATTATTAGAATTATATTGGTATTAGAAGAAAACCAAATCGTAAGATATGACGGGAGATAAAAACGAATACAAAGTTGTTTTCACCACATCTTTGCCATCATATCAATGCCCAGTTTTAAGCAACACAAATTATACATTATGGGCATTAAGAATGAAGAAGATATTAACGGCAAATGGAGTATGGGATTTAGTAGAAGGAACAGGTACATCAAAAGAGATTGATGGAAAAAGGATAGTTCGGCGTCAGCATACCTATTTCAAGGGTTACCAGAGGATTTGCAAATGCAAGTTGCGGGATGTGAAACAGCAAAAGAAATTTGGGACTCTCTAAAGTCCAGATTTATTGGAACAGAAGATGTACAACAAGCACACTCGCAACAACTCAAATCAGAATTTGAGAGACTTGTGATGAAAGAAGATGAATCAATAGATTCATTTGCTGGGAGGTTGATGAGTATTATTACAAAGGCTGCTACATGTGGATTGACGTTTGATGAACAAACAAAAGTACGAAAATTCACGAATGCGATTACGGATAAGTTTGTACGATGGTAGCAACCATTGAAATGGTTGTTGATTTTAAGAAAGCAAAATTAGAAGAGATTATTGGGAAACTTAAGGCGTATGAAGAAAGGCTTAAGTTTAGAAAAAAGTGAGGAAGATAATAGTGAGAAATTGTTGTTCACGTCAGGGAATAATAGAAATTATGAGCATAACTATGGAGATGATAGACGAGGAGGTGGTAATCAAACACGAGGAAGAGGCCAAGGAAGATTCACAAGAGATAGTAAGAATGGAGATAGTTATGATAGAAACAAGAGAAACTATGGCGATCAAAACTACCATAGGAGAGACTTAAGAGAAATAGAGTGCTATAATTGTCATGAGTTTGGACACTTTGCGGCAAATTGTCCAAAACCAAACCGTAGAGAAGAAAAAGCAAACCTTGTGTTTGAAGATGACGAACCAGCACTATTGATGGTTACAAGCAAAGATGAAAAGGAGATAGCATCCTTAAAGGAAGAACCGAGAAGGAAAGGAATTGTCATTGAGAAGGATGAAATTCCAAAAGGAATATTAGAAGATATGCGGTCAGAGATAGAAATTGATTTGAAGAGTAAATTAGAGTTTTGGAAGTTTGAAATGCTTCAAGAGTTAGAGATTGAAAAACAAGAGATTGAGAAGAAAATAAGAAATAGAGAAATGGCATTTGAGAAACAAATGCAAAGAGAGTTATAGAACCTCAAGAAGTTGAGAGATTGCACAAGAAAAGAGATGAAAGAGTTAAAAACAGTAAGAGAATTGTTTGAGAAAGAGAACCATGAAGGTGTTTCAAATGAGAAACATCTAGAAGAAGAAAGAGTTGACAAAGGCGAATGCAAGAAGCATCAAGAGACGGCATCAAGAGTTCCAAAGGAAAGCCGGATAGAAAGACATTAAATCATGCAACAAGAAAGTTGAACCAGAAGATCGTGATACGAGAAGCAGTTATTAGAGACGCAAGATTATGAAATGATACAAATGAAGGAAGATAGTGACAAAGGAGACAAAGATGATCGAGATGAGATTGAAGACAATGAAGAAAGAAGTCAAATCAAAGAGGAAGTTCAAGACATAGTTCGTGTTGAAGATCAAGACAAAGAAAGTGGAAACAAGCCAAAGTTTAAAGATAAAGATGATGGAGCTTGAAGATATCGAATGCATGGATTAATAAATTAGGGAGGAGTATTGGATATCAACTTATTAATCCATGTAAGTCAAGATTAGTGTAGTATTTATGTATGTATATAAGTTAAAGGGTCTAGTGTGTCAATAGTAAAGTTAATAACCGGAAAACAGTTATAAGCGTTTATGGCAGTTAAGTTTGTAGTGTGTGTCGGTTTGTAAAGCATATACCGGTTCATAGTGTCGTTTGGTGGGTTATATATACCCATAAACCAAAGTCTGTAAAAACCAATGATTGATTATATAACAAATAAACTTAGTATACTTTATATTCGATTGTTCATAGAAGAGATAGACTAACAATTTACTACTTATCAATTTTTTATTAATAATGTTCATATCTGATCCTATATTAATAATGCAGTTTGTAAGCATTACTTACCTTTTTATTCTTGCACTATCTTCGTGATCAATCGAGTAGTGTTAAGAATATCTAGGATCTTAGTCTTTAAAATTAATTAAAACTATGTTTGTTGCATACTCCTAGGTGGTTAATTGTTAAAGGGTTAAAGATCGGCAATATTATTATTTTGTCATTTTTCTTTAAGTTTCTTCTATTTATCTTAACAGATGGTTAATCCATTTCAAAATCAATATGAGTCAGAAAATTTGAATCATCATCATCTCAACTTTGCCATTTGGCATCTTAACTTGAGAAAATTTGAATCATGTCAACTGAAGTACCTTGACAGACAAATGCCTGCTCCTCCTAGAGGGGGAGCGCCAATGGAAGTTACCACGACCTATCTCAAGCTTTTTATGGCTTCACGGGGTATAGCAAAGTATATGCTAGCAAATATGTCTCCTTATCTTAGGGTTGGGGTGGAGAATTTCCTAGCATATGATCTGATGGCCATTTTGGAAAGCAAGTTTCCAAAATAGGCATTCGAGGACATGATGCAGGCTATAAAAGCTATTGATTCTGGAGTCACCACAGACCACATTATTAAATCTGATGATTTAAGAACTTGCCTACGGAATCTGAGGGTGAATGGATCCCCAAATATGAACCTAACCATTATCGGCATCTTGAAGGGTTCAGTTTCTATTATGCATGGGAACTCTGACTGGTATAAGTTGGATAGTGGTCTTGTCAAGATCTATGAGTTGCTTGTGGATCAATGGCAATCTGAATTATCGAATGTGGTGACTCACAAAGAGGTCAAAGGCCAAGAAGCAAGGAGATGTTTTCTGAAGAGGATTCCAAGTGTATCAATTACGGAAACATCTGGAACAAAGGCACGACAAGCTTGTCGAAGTCTGGGCCAAGTAATGACAGTGTTGAAAAGTCCGACAATGTAGGAACACAATTATCTTTCAAAATCTAGTTCCTAAATTCGATACAGGATTATGAAATTTACATTTACAAAATGTGTATGAAGGGAAAGAGATCCTAGGAAGAAGTGAGACAACTAAACGAATTCGTTGGATGATGAGCATTTATAAATATCTTTAGAAGATTCGTTCGAGTTATCAATTTTTTTTATTGTTTAAGAAACACTATTACTTTGTGCTTTATTGTTTTGAACAATCTCGTGGTTAAGAGATTTTGTTTTATGACATTTTAAGTTGAATGCATTTTAGTTTATTTCTTTTGAATTCATTTAACATCTCTGAAATATATGTTTATGTGTAAAATTAATATTAATGAAAATTGACATTTTCGATTATCTTTGTAATAAGTTGTATATTAAACCTTAAATGCAACAATTGTTGTTGAATATTAATTGACTACGAATCAGTTGATAAATTTTAAATAACAAGATAAACATGTTCAATAAGATTATACTCAATGGATGATAATAGATTAATAACCATTAAAACATGAAATCGAAAAGAACAGGGTGTTGAATAATAGATTCTTGTTAGACAACTGAATCTTGATAAGTAACAACTTTGTTGGATTTAGTATGACTAAATATGCCCATAGAAAGCCAATTAAATAATACTTAATTTTTTTAAAAGATAATTATGATATGATCGTAGAACTTTCACTTGTTTGGATATCGTTTGACTATGATGAAAACATAAGTGGGAGAGAAGAAACTTGGAGTTTTGAATCATGTCATAATTGCTTCTCTTCTAGAAATTTTCTTGGCCAATTTTGATAAATAGTCGTATTTGCTATAGTATTTTCATAAAAGGATGTATTTAGACCGTATTAACATATTTGGTCATTTTTGGTGCCCAAGGACCAAACTTTGCGCACCACATCTTTAATATAGCACCAGAATTATTTTTAAACCAATGAGAATGTGCCACTTATATTTGTGGTGCCCAAAACACAGCTCTTGCGCACCAAAAATTATACAAAGCACCAACTATTAAAAAAAAAATCACCATAATTAATTTATTGACCAACCGGAATTTGACACGTAACTTTTGGTGCCCAAAACACATACATTGCGCACCAAATAATAAATGAGCACCATATTTGGTTGTTGAGGTAATTGATGTAGCATTAATCATTTGGTGCCCAAAACATTTATCTTGCGCACCACAATAAATGTCTTTTCTTTCCCTCAGCACCAAAATACTTTTGTATAGCAATACTTTATTATTTGGTGCCCAAAATGCAATTCTTGCGCACCAACTTGGACATATTGGAGAAAGAGAAAATATTGAGTATGTTTTAGTAAAGTGATAGTGTATATGGGATGCATTGGTAATTGTTTTAATTTTCTTTCTTTAAGAAAAGGTTTCAAAGGTAAGACTATGGAATGTTTTTCAAACATCTATTTTGTCTGATGATCTTTTAGAATAATCATTAACTCCAGATAAAATTTTATTTTAGTGATCAAGTTATTAGGATATCTCATGATCTCATAAACTAAGTGGAAGCGGTGATAACTAAGAGTTATTTCACTAGACAAACATATATTTCCTATTGCATAGCAAATCATACGAATATATGTGATATATAAGTATATTGAAAAAGTTTATTAGTCTTATTCATATCGTTATGTAATTAATTTATGAAAATAGTTATGAATGAATAATTAGAATTGCATTATACAGATTATGGGATGAACTTAGAAATATCCATAAGATAAATCATAATGATGATTCTAAACATCATTACTTAAGAAGATTTGTCTTCTGGATTAATGAGACAAGTGGATGGATAAAGTGTAAAGATCGTTTAGAGCTCATATCGATTAGATATTATCTAGGGATAACAATAACAAAGACAATAAGATGCACAATGGAATAAGTAAGAACAATTTTATTGTATTAGGTTCTTCGTCATCATCTCTGACAGCTACAATACACTCCAAACAGCCCTAATCCTACTTGATCAATGTAGGACGATTATCTAACCTATAACAGGGATCAAACGATCCTTGGGGCTAACCAAAACTAATCACACGCCTAGGTTACACACACACACACCTTTGGTGTTTTTACATCTTAACACACATAAACTAACGTCCCCTATGTCTCTTTATATAATAGAGACATTGGGGTTACAAAATACTACAAAGGACTAATAAGTAATATTTTCTTTAACAAGCAAGGCCCTTGTGTTTTGCATTATCTTCATTCTTCACTTGTAGTTTCGTATTAATCAACTGAAATATAAAACCCAACAAAAAGTGAAAATGAAATCGCTTCTTAAAATCTAGATACTTATTCAGATATGAGAAGGATTCAAAATAATACAATAAATGAAAAGGTGGTTGTGATTGTTAACTTTAATATCAAAGTAAGGACAAACTATATTAAGGGAATGCATCATTATTTGTATTATGATGTTTCAATAATTTTGAAGTTTCCATGAGAAGTTCAAAACATGATTAAATAGGTTTTAAGAATGTTTAACGCACATCGATCAAATAGTTGTTGATCTTCAGAGTCAATTATTTTCACTTTATCTAACATTTATGGTTGGGAATCATCAACATGTCAATAATTAAGAATTATTAATGCTATGTATATTTTTGGAACAAAGATGGAAGTTATAAATGTATGAGTAAGCATGATATAGATACATATAATCGGAAATGAATTATACAAGATATACTGGATGCTAAGAATCCAATTCTTTTGATGCATATTGTTTTGAATAAAATTTTTCAAGTTTAAGGCTATGAGCTTTAGTCGAAATCTCTACTATCTAAAATGGAAAAAGGGTCAACCAGGAAAGTGAAAAGTTGAAAATTGAAATTGAAAGTCAAATAAGAGAGAAAATTAATACACAAGCTTGAAGAAACCTAACCGTCTCTATTAACCTAAATATTTCATCTCTATTCTCTCTCTCTCTCTCAGCCGAACCACTGCCGCCTCTTTAGCCGCCGCCATATGCTTAAATAGCCACCACTTAGAGGTGGACTGGGGGTTGTTTCGATTGACTAGGTGGTTTCAATTGGTGACTTTGGTGGTGTTTTCGGTGGTTTTATTGATGGTTTGGTTGGTTTCGGTTGATCAACACCGCCATCTCTCGGTAGTGTTTTTGTGGTTTTGGTGATGCTGTGAGTTTTTTATTATTTATTTATTGACTTTTGTTCTACTAATCTTATGTTTATTGATATCGATATTGTTTTTCTTACTACTGCTTTTAGGGTGAACCTTTTTAACTATGGATATGTTTTGATGTGGGGAATGTTAAAAGATTGAAGTTTTGTTATTGGTGTGGAATTCCTAATGTTGTACATCATGGGTTTGTATATACAAAGTATCTTATATAAATCATTACATTTGGAATATGATGGGTTAAAGCGGCTGTCTTGGCGAGGGCATCATGGTTAATCGGTGTTTGCGGCCATGTCGGGTTCGCGTACCCTCTTATCACATTACGCATTTGAAAATATGGTATGCTACATGTATGTCGCGCCGCCTTGGTGAATTTGCGGCATTGATGTTCGGTTTAATTGTGGCATTTTGGGGTGTATGCTCACATTTTGTGTTTTTAACACGTTGGGTATCTTGTAGGCGATGATGCGATTTGTCGACCTTGATGTTTTGTAAGTGTTGTTTGCCAAAACCCATATCTTGGCGTGGCAACCGGATGGTTGCGACCATGGGGTTTAGGTACCATTCCATAATCGTTGGCTGAGCCTTCTTAGTCGTGTATAAAGCGTAAACAAGCCGTGAAAGCGATTTGGAAATTTAGACATTTCGCCTAACTACGCGCTATGAACCGGACACATCGATGGCCATCTTGGCTAAACATTTTGGTTGCATCCATCCACTTTGTATTGTAAACTTTCACGTTAACCCATTTCTTTGGCATTTTGGGCTAATGTGACATTTAAGCGATGATGATGGTTTTCGTAATATATCGTGGCAAGGTAACCACACACGTTGTGGTTGCGACCATAGCGAATCTGAGCCGAGGTGCAAACCACATTAAAGGGAAAAAAGCGGTGTGCGTGGTATGTTAATCTGCGGGTTGTTAACATGATGTGTTGAAACTAACGCGAGCTTTGTGAGTTCCTTTACTTTAGTTTCAAGTGGTTTCAAAAGATGTTTCATTTATATAGACAATTGCTGTAGTTAAACCGGTGAATATTATTCGGTGTGGTCGGTCCATCGGGCTTCACAAACTTATGCCGTGTACAATTTGGAGAAACCACTTTGAGTTGGGCTTGATAAAGGTATACAACAACCGACTTCCGTGAATTTGTTTTTGTTTTTTTTCTTAATCACTACTGTATTTGAAATATCGGGCCGATTAGGTATCAAATGACACATCAATTCTATTTCTTTTCTTCTTCAACATTAGACGTACAAGTTTGGTCACGCTTATCTATAGCTATAGGTGTAGGTAGTATTTTTGTGGCTTTTGATTATTGGTTTCTATTTGTTTTGTATCTCATATTCACTCTCTAAAAGCACCGCCAAACACCCCTTCATTTAAATGAAGTAATGTTGTGTGTTATCTGACGTTGTTTCTTACATACCAAGGCTAAAGATATTGAGGTAAGAACTAAGAAGGCATGCTAATACCGTGGATCGAGAGTCGATGTGTCATAATGTATCATGAGGTTTGATGACGTACTCACTTTCCCATTTTTATGCATTACTCAGGTTGGTTAATGTATTTTAGTTATTTTACTAGGCTAGACAGGCTATCAGTAGCCGATTTGTCATAACGTATCATGCAGTTTGACGCCGTACTCACCTTCCTATTCTTCTTTATTAGCCTGTTCTGCGGTCGCTCGAATTAGCTATATAGTGATGTAAACTGATGAGTATCTGTTGTTTTTCAAAATAAGCAGATCCAAACACTATCTCTTGGACTACTTATTTGGATAATGAGTTTCATTAATTTTTTGAGTAAGGACAAATTAATATCATTTGGAACTGCAGACATTTATTTTGCTTTCTTTGTATCAGTAAGTTAACAAAATAGTACTTTGTACAGGTATAACTACTCCGGATATGGACAATCCTCACAAAAGGTGAGTCATTTTAGAAATTTATAGCCAAATTATAATTATTAATATTAACCTGTGTAGACCAAAGGATGATTGAACCATATGGGTATAATAGAAAGAATATTGTTTGAAGTTACGTTAATTCTTTGTAATCTAATCAAACATTGAAAACTACGTGTATAAAATTTCAAGTTGTGATATATGATTATTAGTCTTAACTCATATATTAAAACTAAAGAGCAACAACTTTTTATTTATTCCTTCATTTATAGTCTTTTAAGTTCCAGTATCATAAAAATAAAAGAAACTAATCGTCTTCTTGATTCTGTGTAGACCAAAGGATGATTAAACCATATGGCCTTTACATATTTGTGGAACATGTAGGCGCCAAATGTTATTACACGAATCTACATTGCTTTTCGTGAATCTAGAGTAAGTATGTGCGATAGGATTTTAGTTTGGTTGTGTTACAATATTAGGTTGTGAACTATGTAGTTCTTATTATAACCTCATCTTTTTATATTTATATCCATTTGACATATGTGCACTATTCATATAACACGAGCAAATACCTCTTGGATCTTCTACAGGAAGGCATTACGCGGTACTGTGAAGAGATGTTGTGATTGCTGATGAGCAGTAACATCATCTTATTATCCTATTTATCATTCACGCTATATGTCTAATATATACTAGCTTATCTTTTTAGGAAAAGGCTTATCGCTTCCAAAATTTCGAGCTACCCGCATAGTATCAACATTATGTCTTTGGTACCTTTGTACAGGTATTTCATCGGATATGGAAGGAACTTTTGGAATACTCATCAACCCACCAGTGAAAGAAATGTTACAGATGCGACAATGGTTTGGTCTTCTTCATACTCAAATTTTCCGATTATACTTATTGTCACACATCATAAATCTAATTTATGGTTACCAGGTAAATTGACAAGCAAGAGGTTCAATGACTTCTTGGAACAGAAAGCTACAAAGTTCATTTTCTGTGATTGCCTTATCCAAAAGAAAGAGACATCTTACCTCTTGCCATAGCCACTACTTCTTTTAAAAATCGTAAGCTTTCTGTTATTACGTATGCACATGTCTTTTTGTTGTTACATTATACGATATATTTCGTCTGATTTTGTTAAAAAGAGGTTAATCATGTTATGTTTTTCTAATCTCATTGAATAAATTAGCATTTGGTAGAAGCTGAGCGACCTCTCTACCTTAGGTAGGGTAAGGTGTCTACATCTTAACCTCCCCCAAACACCGGAAACGGTATTGGGTACCCATAACCCGTGGAAGACGGCATTGGGAGTTACTTTTTTTTTTTTTTTTTGAATAAATTAGCATTCAGTCGCTAAAAGAATGTGAGTTTTGATTTTGTTGTGTGTGTAGGCTCATCCTTCCTCTGCTAATAACATGGAAATATACAGGTTGATAAGGAAATGAAAGCTTGGCACTTTGCTAGACGAGTTAAACACTAGGCCTGTAGCAGCATGTAGCTGCAAATCATCTAACTGCTGTAATAAAAGTAGCTATGCTAAAAATAAATAATATAGCGGAGTTTGATTACATTTTGGTATTGGGTATCTTTTAAGTTTATATGTTAACTAATTGTCTTTTATGCGTTCAAGTTGTGCATGGTTCGATCGGTTCGATTTGGTTCAAAGGGATTCCATACATCAACAATTCGATGGGCGCACCATTGTTGATTTTATCAAGTTTGATGTCGGGAGCGTTGTAATTGGATATGCTTTCTCTAACGTCGTTACATCGAAAACTTTCATATCAAATGCCCGCATAGCCAGCATCGTAACAATTCTTGTTTAGTTACAATTTTGATCAAGGAAATAGTGTATTTTTATTTGTTGTTGAATTTGTTTTGTACAAGTTGGTAGATGTCTTTAAGTCTGATATTTTTTTAATTATTTCATAGGTGGTACAAGATTAATAATGATTTGAGTTTGCGTGTCTTATTTTAGCCAATTGTTTAGTAAATTTATTTACGATGGAATAATATAATTGAGTCACATAAACTTTCATCGATGTTTTAAGAGATTTCGTGCTTAAAGTTTATGTCCTAATACTTCAAGGTTGCCTCTTTTGTTGTTTGTTCAGATATTGAGAGACCACTCATTTAAATAATAGTACAAGTTGCTCTTTTATTCTTCTAATCATGAGAACTCAAGAATCTATTTAAAGGATAAGCAATTGATCACTTTCTTTGTGCATTAGAATCTATTTAAAGGATAAGCAATTGATCACTTTCTTTGCGCTTTTGTGGAATAGTATATGCTTTATGTTGATTTGTCTAGAAGAATATTACGTAGAACTACAAAGCTATTAGGGAAGCCGGTCAAAGAGTTCGGTTAAGGAGCCTACACCTCAAATGTTGTATATCAAAATGTTGTGTATCAAAATGTTTCTGTGACGAGTAACGTGCATTGTTAGTTAGTATCTAACAATTGATGTAATTTTTTGGAGTCACTAAATATTTTTATCGTCGTTTGATACATGTTAAGAATTTTGCTATAGTTGAATGATCACATGTTACAACCGTTTGCAATTACATTTTGATCTTTTCACGTTCTATTTTGAACGTTATACGAAACAATTACGACAATATCGCATATCGTTAACTGTCTGCCGCTAGGAACCGCTGCCGCTAGGCGCGGGTACTCGCCTAGTTCTTATAAAAACATATGATTAAAATACAGATTCTTGAATGGCCAAAAGGCTTAGTATAGTACTTAGAGAACAGATTGTGAAAAGGTTGATTAGAATTTTCCATCAATATCTTGTTTAAGATTTTCTAATTCATGTAGTTGGAATTTTGGAAATTTTACAACTATGGTTAAGTCTAATAAAGCAATAATAGGGAAATTGATTTGATCAATTGTTTATATGATTTACTTCTAACTAATGTGAATATAGACTAACATACGTGTTTTTATTATGAATGAAAATAGTATATGACTATGAAGAAGCATGACTATTATATAGTATAATGTCTCTTAGCAAGATTTAAGAATAGAATGTTGTTGTATTTGTAAGGATTCGCAAAGTGATAAAATGTGAGACGATAAGCATAATCGATTATAAATTCGTTTATAATGATAATAATGAAAGGCATTAAGTCTGTGACATTTTGATCATTAATATCTGGATAATGGAACGTTAAAGCATAAATTCTATGATGAATAATAAAAGGAAATATGAGTTATCCATTATAAATTTATATGTTCTATATTTTCATGTTTAAATCCCTGAATGATATTGTTTAAGCGCATATTTTTCTAAAATCGTAATCTGGGATTCATCCTCGACTCATTAGTCGATCTTGAGTATAGCGTAGGAATGATATAAGCACAGACTATTTTTAAAGTAAGAATTGGTTAAAATCTGGTCTTCAAGATATTCATAGTTGGATCAATATTGGAATGGCCCGTAATGGAAATGTCACATCATGGATATTGTCTATTTGTGATTTTCCTATGTGGTTAGGTGTATTATGCTTAGACTTGAGATATATAGCACTAAATGGTATGTGCGGAGTTTAATCTTGTTTTACATTCAACACTATCTTAACCGGTAGTCATAACATGTATTGTAATTCACATATGAGGAGGTGGATATAGTTGAAAGGATTTCTTCCTCTATTTGATAGGGTTAATACTTTACTGGCTTCTTGTTGAGATGATTTTGTATTTGCGTGGCCACGCACAAAATGGATTCTTAGATGTTAGTTTGGTGATCACACCATTTCTTGATCAAGAAACTAAAAGTTAGCACAAGGAAGATTCATCCATGTCCTTGCTAACAAATATTGAAAAAAGGGATAACATATTTATAATCATAAGATCATTAACTAGTAATGATAAATTCATTGATGTTGGTGAAAAAAAATCGTAAGAGTGGCTCAGCGGTGTTGTAAGACGGATGATATCACTTATATAAGTTTCGAGAGTGTTTTCAACATGCACAAGTGAGAGTTTGTTGCTATTGTGTGTGCATGACAAAACATGCAGACTTATATTGGTCATTTCTTATGAGACATAAGGGTCACATACATATATCATGAGAACCCTGAATAATATATTTGTATTGTACAAATATATTAGAGTTAAGAATAAGAGAATATCAAATGGTTTATTTAGGTAATAAGCTTAATTAGCAATTGGGCCCAATTAAGATTATGAGTAGATGAACATTTTTTTAAGTTGGATTGAACAAATAAACCCGTGTGCCCAATATGGGCCCATGCATGGCCGGCCATATGGATGGTTTCGGTTGGGCTTATGA
This sequence comes from Chrysanthemum lavandulifolium, assembly GCA_022545495.1. Lineage (NCBI taxonomy): Eukaryota > Viridiplantae > Streptophyta > Magnoliopsida > Asterales > Asteraceae > Chrysanthemum > Chrysanthemum lavandulifolium. Next base: position 189,543,615 of record CM040239.1, on the reverse strand, counting down.
GATAAAAAGGGGAATGATATTTATCTTGTTAGACAAGATAATTATCATTTAATTAAAGTAATTATAAACTTTGAATATGGACTTTATCTCTTATTTAAATTTAGTAATTTTCTTGTTTATATTTAATATTTATCTTTAAGTTATTATATAAGTAACAAGACTAATATAAATATAAGTCAGATGAATCAAATTCTTGAATCAGTTTTACAAACCCTAAAACACCCCTTTGGTGCTCTTGTTCAACCGGCCACACATACATCACAAGAACACTTTGAGTATTTTTGTTACATTTCCTTTAATACGTTTGACATATTCCTAACTCAAGCCTAGCAGCTATCGGGTTTGGTTGAGTGCTAGTGTGGATACTGGCTGGACTGATCTCATACTGTAGATCAGAGTTTTTTGATCCAAGTGTTGTTGGACTTATGTTCCTGAGGCGCGAAAATCAAGGAGCAAAGATAAATTGTGGTTCGTGTTTGCAAGATCGCATAAGGTATGTGTTTATTGTTTAATGTATGAATAATTAAGTTGGTTGTATTTGGAACTATGGGAAAATCTTATGAAAAACGACTTTGGTTAATATGGTTTTTAAAAGAAAGTCTTATGCTGCTTGATCTATTTGACAGATCTGCTAAAGTCTTTAATAACTAAAGCATAAAATTTTAAAATTACACCACTTGTTTACCCATCGTTTTCCATCACTAACCCATTTATTTGTTCCGTCTATAAAGCATCTCCCAACTTTACCTGAACATTCCAAAGGAGATACGAGATTTTACTCATGATTAACAAAATCATGCCATTTTGAGTTTGACTTAAAGATCTACAATACTACCCGGTAGTATATGAGCTTTACTCAATCTCTGGATGGAAATACGATCATTCAAGTATTCATATTTACAAGAAATCTTTCTTTCTTAAATATATGTTGCTTGTTTGTCCAAAGATTTGAGTAAAATATAGATATGTTAACAATATAAGAATGTTTTACTCAACACCCATTTGACTACTAATAACACAATTTGTACTTTTAAACGTTTATAAATCTTATTAGAAATGAACCAAAGATTTAAAAGGATAGTTGTGAAACACTATCGGTTGAGTGAAAATGAAACTCTCCTAATATGAACAATACAAGCGTGCTAGCTTAGCTTTGTGTGTTCTTGTGAGAGTAGGATCCTATCAACTATAATATATTTGTATCCATTTGTGTATATTTAGAATCTCTACTTATCTCTATTTGAAACCTTCTCTTATATAGATGGAGAAACGAGGGCAACATGTGATGGTTGCTGAGATGTGTCATGCATCCAGTGGTGCTTCCATTCTTGGAAAGGTAACAACCATACCTTATCAAGAGTGTTTACAACTGTTTCCACCTTTATACTAACTCCACGTACTTGTTTCACTTTCTTTTAGTTTCTCTTAGCTTATCTTCCTAAGAAAGCTCCTGCCCATATTTCATGTTTGTTTTCAGAGATAGAGTCTTCAGGGACAGGGATACATTTTTCATATCTCAGTAACTCTGGTGTTGTTTGTGCTTAGGTGCTTTACTCACAGACACCGCATGAGTGAGGTAAAGTATTTCTTAAGTTGATCTTCGATGTCTTTGAAGCTTGCTGCTAATTGAGTTGTATACACTACTCTCTGAATCTTATCTGTGAGTGACTTACTCTTTGATTGTTATCAGAGAATTCCTTACTCTCTTATGGTCTTCAGAGAGTTACTTTGAACTACTTATCCATTCTTCAATGAGTAACATACCCACTATTTTCTTTAGTGAGTAACTCAAGTTGTTTTATGTTCAAATACTATTCAAGGAAAACTGGGTCAAATTTTAACCCAACAATATCCCCCTATTTGAATATATAAATAGCATGAGTTGTCATCTTGATCCTGGTTCTTGTTTTCATTCTCTGAGCTCCGCCTCAGGTTGCGATGAGTCTCCAATCAGACTCTAAAGAACTTTTTGAAGATGACTCAATGAGTATATTCACTTAGGGACTATTCTACCCATAGGTAATGAAAAGTTTGAATCCTAGTTAGAGACTTATTGGGCACTGAAATGGTACATCAACAGATCTTCCCTATTTGGGGTATACAACTAGCCCAAATGTTTTTCAAATGTAAGTGAAGAAATACAACTTCTTCTTCTTACATTCAAAATTACAATGAGGAAATTAATAAAAATAATAAAGTTTGATCCTTTGTTGGAAAAGAATTCAGACATCATGTTCAAGGACATGAAGATTCAGGACCTGAAGGTTCAGTGACACTGAAAAGGTCCAGGGATACATATGCTTCCTGATACATAACATTAAAGAACTCACTCATGCACTTAAGCACACTGAAGCACACCCTGATGTACAAATAATGCACTCCCTTATCCACATTTTCTCCTTCCTCCCATTATGCATGTACTCTATGATGTACATTTTTTCCTTCCTCATATTATGTATGTACTCCCTGATGCCTATTCCTCCTTCTTCCTAATTTTTATGACTATATTTTGTGAATTCTTTTTTATGTCACTAAGTCTCTTTCCTCATTCACCCCATTTTGGTGACTACTTTTAGTGACCACTTTTGTGTCACTAAGTCTCCTTCCTCCTATTTTTGTGACCACTTTTTGTCTCACTAAGTCTCCTTCATCTTTTTTTGTGGAGGGTTTGGTGAGGATTTTTGTGTGAGTTTTTGTGTGGGATTTTTGGGGAGGGTTTGGGTGTGAGGTTTTTGTGTAGGTTTTGGTAGTGAGGTTTTTGTGTAGGTTTTTGGTGTGAGGTTTTAGGTATATGAATTGGTCAAGTTAAAAGTGTTTATCAAAGTATCTCTTCTTCTCAAACAATGATTGCAACATTAGTAGCAATTTTTGATGTAAACCCACTTTGATAGAAAATGACCAGTTCATGTGTGTGTGAATTGACACACACAGATTTATTGGAACCATTTTGCTCAAGTTTTTCAACTTAGTTCGCACAACGATACCAATTTATTTTGACATTTTTAAATAATATTTTTGGTTCTTATTTTGATTTTTTTAAGTTATTAGTAGTCTTTCAAAACGGACCTCGATTATGAGATTAATCCACCCACTCTAATACTACCTGTTGGTCCAACGATTTGATTAAAACATGAATATGTTAACAAGATAAGAATAAGTTTTACTAAAAACACATTTGACAACTAATAACACAATTTGTACTTTTCAACGTTTATAAATCTTATTAGAAATGAGCCAAAGATTTACAAGGGATAGTTGCAGAACATTATCCTGGTTGAGTGACAAATGAAACTCTCCTAATATGAAAAACACAAGCATGCTAGCTTAGCTTTGTGTGTTCTTGGAAGAGGAGGATCCTATCAACTATAATACATTTGTATCCATTTGTGTATATTTAGAATCTCTACATATCTTTATTTACAAACATTCTCTTATATAGATGGAGATACGAGAGTAATTTGTAATGGTTGTTGAGACATGTCATGCATCTAGTGGTGCTTTTGTTCTTGGAAAGGAAAAAACCATACTTTAGAAAGAGTGTTGACAACTGTTCCCAACAACCATATTAACTCCTCGTAATTCTTTGACTTTCTCTTAGTTGCTTTTAGCGTATCTTCCCAAGAAAGTTTCCGCCCATATTTCATGTTTTTTTAGAGATAGTCCGCAGGGTTAGGGAGACATTTTTAGATCTCAGTGACTCTGGTGTTGTTTGTGCTCTGGTCTTTCACACCGTATCAATGAGGTAAAGTATTTCTTCAGTTGGTCTTCAACATCTCTAAAGCTTGCTGCTGATTGAGTTGTATACACTACTCTCTTATTGTTATATGAGAATGACTTACTCTTTGATTTTTAATAAAGAGTGACTTACTCTCTCATGGTCATCAGAGAGTGACTTACTCTCTAAACTACTCATTCATTCTTCAGTGAGTAACATACCTACTATTTTCTTCAGTGAGTAACACAGGCTGTTTTATGTTCAAATACTTTTCATGTGCAATTGGGTCAAATTTTAACCCAAACATATCCCATATATTTAATTGTATCGCACGTGGGTTATACGCCCTGATTCCATCAAGACTCGAAAATCAGAAAATATCTTCAAGTATTAGGAATCTTATATTATTTCGGCTTCTGGTAAAAATGTTCATTAATTCAATCTATGACTTTTCATCTGAGATCAAACCTATCAAAAATATATTTACCAAACCAAAGATTCTTGTTATCTTTGCACCTCTATCCTAGATGATTGCATCAAAGCCTACTTTGAACTTCCATCCTAGATGGACTGCATCAAAGTATTATGATTATCTTTTATCCCATATCCCAGATAGATTACGTCAAAGTATATCATGTGATGCATAAAGCTTCCTTTTAACATTTCTTTTACTTCACCGGTTCTTCTCGGAGAACCCATAAAGTATGATCACCACTTGATCAAACCAGATATATTGTTCGATACTTACATAAACCATTATTTTGGGATAAATCTAAGTTTTCTATAAACTCATTAATTACAAGTTTTTGAAAAAAGGAAAAATATTAATTTCAAATTATAATATTTTAAACCTAAAACGTAAAATAAAGAAAAATTTTAAACAAGCCCTAAAACAAGCGACCACCAGTTTCAAAGTAATAGAAATTTAATATTTTAAAATCATATATCCCAAAAAGATGCATGATCCCAGGCATCATCTCAATGAAGTATCCCAGCTGTCAGATTATGTAAATCCTTTATGCCTTATGATGACCCAGTCACATCTAACTCTTTCTTGTGAACTCCAGGCCATAAAAATGAAGGAATAATAAAACAATCTATGAAATATAGATACCTCTATTTCTTTTTGCGAACTTCAGGTCGTGAATGTACTCGAAGCATTTTCCAATCTTATTCCCAGGCTTTTGGCAAGAATAAAACTTGGAAAATACCTTTCCCTTTCTGGTTACAGGTTCAAAGAAGAACCCCTCAGTCTTTCTAGTAACTTGCACGTCATTCACCTCCTCAGCCTTTCGCTTTCTGACCTTGTTAGATTTAACCCTTAGGTCATCCCCAGCTTTACATACCAACCCATAAAGCCTTACAAGCATAGGCTCCTCGCAAGTTTCCATAAATTCAAGTAGGTATAAACTATACTCTGCTGGTAGACACTGCATGATACAAAATACCGTAAATTCCTCACTCATAGGATTACCAATCTTTCGGAGATGATTGAAAAATCCTTCCACCTTAGTGAAATGAAACATTGCAAATGTACCAGCTCGCATGTTATAATTTCTTATCTTATGCGTGAAGGAAAACATCTCAGCATTATTTGATTCAATATGAATATCCTAAGGAGCTCTAGGTTTCCAGCTATGTTGGTCATGGTGACCTAGTCACTCTTTCACCACGACTCATCAGGTGATAAGGAATTTCAGGTCTTTCATTGGTTAAAACCTTTTTGATGAAATCATATCATTCTTGCCTTTTGGGATTAGCCCAATCATAGGGATCAGAATGACGATGCAACATGTTGTAGTATGCCATCTACAATATTAATGAATATAATTAGTGAAGTCAATCATTTGTATGCTACTTAACTAAGAAACTAAAAATAAAATATGATAGTTCTATGAAGAGAAGATCAAGAGATAAAGGCATGCTTGCCTTGATAATCCCCTAATTTTATTAATGACATGGTTCTAGAGCAATGTTTATCTAGTGTACTTTGGTGAATCCAAGGTAGAGGAGGTCGAGTTCGGTCGCTTCCGCTCCTACCTTATTCCTAAATGCTTGGCACGCCTTTCGGTCTGCTACCCTAACTATGATCCAAGCATTAAGTGTCATAAACTGATATGTGTTTCCTACATTTTTGTGTGGGTGACAAACCACTTAGTTTTCTTGATAAAGGAGAGAGCACCCTTTTCAGGTCCAATAACGCGAGTATCACTACTAAATCTTAAACCATATTGTCTACCACTTTCAACCAGGTGAGCGTCTTTCGGTCCTGCCTCACATTAATATACATGCCAATAGTATTATTATTGATTCATTTAGGTGTCTATGAGCTCATTGTCATATTCTATATTAACTATAGGTGACAACCATAATAAACAAGTAGCCACGCAAAGCCGTAAGTCTTTAACAGTACATAAATCATCCAAAACACACGTAGTATAAACTAAAGAACATATGTCATTTAATCAAATAGATTCATAACAAGGAAAGCACAAAAGACTTAGCCTTCCATAACAACTGATAAGCAATGATTATTTAGAGTAAACAAGATAATCGAAACCATAATAAAAAAACTAATTAAATGATGTGTAAAACCTTCACTCTTGGTGTCTTCCTTCCTTATGTAGCCTCCCAAAATGAAATATGGTTTATATTATGCAGAACTCTCTAGAACTCTCTCAAGTGTGTGGAATGGGTATGTATTTATAGGCTAAAAAGGCTTGGGTCCGTCTATTAATATGGTGTATGTACTTGGATAGTCATACGCCGTATGCCTTTATAATTTCATAAACGAATCTTCTAAAATCAACCCCATACGGCGTATGGTTGGATGGATCACACAGCGTATGGTCTTTAACACATGGAAAATAAAATCATGACGAGAGCTTATACGCCGTATGCAATAGGAGTGGCGTACGACGTATACATCTTCAACTTGGATAAATTCTTGATTACATGACATCCGAGTATGCCTAGGAGTGGCATACGACGTATGTAAATAGCTGGAAAATGCATTTCGTCATACTTTGGCAGTTTTGGCTCAATTTCCAGTCTTTTTTTGCGAGAATTCTCCTTTTGCTGCAGATAAATACTAAAACACAAATTTACAGCACTTAAGTACGATATCTTATCAAAACAAGGCAAAAATGAGTAATTATCGTGGGAATTTAATAGCTAAAATATGTATAAATTAGGAGCTATCAACTGCTAACTTGTGCATAGCCACTAATCTTTGCATCAAATACACTCTGGTGTCTTCAAGCATTGTTACTATTGGTTTTGATCTTTGCACAATAGCCCTATGATAACTATCTGATATGTCATTTTTAAAGGCTACACTCAAGATTAAAGAAAGCTATGCACCATATGTTGAGGTTTCTTTGTATTAAATACTCATATGCTTCAAGATTAAACATCTTTATTTCATCCATTTTTGCATAAAAAAAATGCTCAATAGTACTAGAAGTTGCACCCTAGAATAGCCTTTGCATTTGTATGCCACTGAACTTCTTTTTGAAGTTTGCATACACATGTCTGATGCATTTCCTATGCTCTACATAAGATGGCCAATTAGCAACAACATCTGCTAAGCCTTGTAGAAAAACATAAGATTAGTAACATTCATAACCAATATGATATGATAGTTTCATTTTTAAATATCAAAATTACCTTATGAGAATCTGATATGAGAGTCAGTCCAGTGTCTTGTTGAAGATTAAGATCATCATGTAACAGTGGCAAGAACTAGCACCAACTTTCAGTTTTCTCAACCTTCACAACAGGCCAAGCAATGGGAAACATTTAACTATTGGCATCCCTACCATTGTTGTGACAAACTCCATCTACATGTATGCTTTAAGAAGCAACCATCTAATCTAACTAATCTCCTACAACCTTCCAACCAACCATCTTTGACACCCTTGAAACATACATAAATCCTTTTAAAATAAGTATTGCTAGTCTCTGTTTCTTCTACATCTAGTATGCAAGTTGAACCGAGGTTTGATCTAAGATGGCTTGCCTATAATCCCATAATCTCCCATAATGCTCAATTAAGCCACCTTCACGGTCATAAAGGACTCTTTGTTTTGCCCTTTGCATTGACCAAGACTAACATCAATCATAAACTTGCCTAATTAAATCTTTCATCTTGCTGTAAGGAATGAATGAGTCACTTATTATTTCCTTGTCATACTGGTATGCTATCCATTTGTAGGTAAGAAGAGAACCTAATCTTTAGTTTCTAGAGCATTTGTGGTCAGGGTGAAGTGAATTGATTTGGAATGAATGTTCAGTGCTCATCCAGGAAGCCCACAATGTAAATCCATAAACCGAAGCTTTTTTCCTATCCTTCATATTTTTCTTCCTAGTCCACTTAGGTGACTGACTAGAAGTTCCAGCATCTTTACTACTTCTATCCCTATCTCTGCTACAACCCTCCCCATTTTTCCTACCCCTGGTAAGCATTGATTCATTGAATGTGACCATTTTCTTAACACTTTTCTTTTATACAGACTTAGATTTCTTAGCAAACTCAGGTTTTTTAGCATACTTAAGTTTCTTAGCAGACATTGGTTTTTAGCAGTCTTAGTTTTCTTATCATACTTAGTTGTATCATCGTCTGTTTCAACAAACAACTTCTTTTGTGCAATTTTCTTCTTCTTACAGTACATGCCTGCACATTTGATATCTTCAACACTCCTACCACAATACACTAGCATACACCTCCAATCATTCATCATACCACATTTGATAAACATTTGCAACAACATAACAGGCTTCATATGATTCTAATGGACTATTGGGTCATGTTTAGGATTAATAACACCTTTTCTTAACCTTAAGTTCATAGTCTATGTACCATCTTTAGGGTCCTCTATTTCTACTCCTTGGCCAACAGGGCCTGGCTATGGTTTGTGTAGAAAAGGGTCTTGATTGGTTAAATTCTTAATAGCCACATTGGACAATAATATAACCGATAAACACTACCGCTAACCTTCTTACAATTTCTCGTAAATCTCTAAAGGACATACCTTCTAAGTTGACATATGTTATTTATTTTTTGTCACGTTGAACATACATTAACGGACTAGGAATGAAAAGCCCATCATGATGTAGGTTAACAGTAAGCACTTGATATACTTCAATTTACAAAAAATTAGGGTTTCAAACCAAAATTAACCAACATAAATGACGATATAAGCTACAAGAACAACAATTAATAACGTACCTTTACTCATCTTTAACTACAATTAACGCAATTTTATTGATTAACTAAGTTAGGGTTTGATATTCAAATTAGGGGAAAAGTTTGATAAGTCAGATGAATTTAATAACGGTTAACTAAGTCTTATATGGGGGACCAAAACACATTCTCCAAATACTAGTCATCACATATAATTGTTAAGAAAAATCCAAGCCAGACTAAAATGACGTGTCGATCATTTTTAATTCTCAGCTGGTAGCCGGTTGCAAAAGTTGCTAGATTGTGGCACATTAGAACGTTTCAATTACTAGATTGGTAATTAAAGAAGTTGGTTTACTAACTCGGAAATTTATGAAAGTAGGTTTATATTTAATAGACTTAACCCTAAATATTATTGTAACTTCTCCCATAAATTTCATACATTTCATGAAAGATGTGATGAATCTTTCTACTTTTATTTGTATAAATTTATAGCAACATATATGAAATGGAATGGTATAGTTTGTAGGATTTATTTTACAGTAAATTGTAAAAATTGTCTTTGTGGTATGGCCAAATTGCAAGTTTCGTCCATAATCTTTCAAAAGTGTAGGCAATGTCCCAGTTCTATGTTCTTTGTTTCACTATGATAATAAGCACAATTATGGGTTCTTAATTATGGGTTCTTTTGATGTTGCTCTTTCCTTAATAAAAGCACATAGTTTAAGAGATAGTTCATTCTAAAGTGTGCATGAGATTGTTACACCACTGTATAAAGTACACAAACGAAATTAATATTGCTAATAAAAAAATATAGTATTCTTAGTAGCCTACCTACGATCGTGTAGTTTGAACTCCAAAAAATGTTTAGGCTTGTTTTATGGTTACATAATCATGATATCATTGTGTGGAAAACTAAAAGGGTGGTTGAATAGTTTACCGATTAAAAACTTTGTTTTGAAACTTATTGTAATGATCAATTGATATTGATCAAAGATATCAAACAATATGCAAGCAATATATAAAGAGTAAATAGAAAGAAACAATTAAAACCGACAAGTTGTTTATATTGGTTCGGTCTACAAGGACTCTTTTCTTTGCCCTACTCCACTCCCCGAGTCTCCAACTCGAGAGTTTAACTTCACTAGTCAACAAGTTCCTTTCACCCGTGGAGAAACCTTTACACTTCGCTTACACACTATTTCCGACACTAAGCTAGATGTCGAGTTCTTTTCCAAGGGTACAACCACTCCCACACACAATGTATTTTAAGGACTAAAATACTAACCACTTACACTCACAAGTTTATGATGGTTTGGTACAACAATGATGTATGAACAAGACTAAATAATACAACAACAAAACAAACAAGACTTCCAACGATTTGTTGAAGCTTGAATATTGTTAATACAAATATCGTCATTAAATGTTACTTATATTTTTTATCTTTACCTAAGTTTTGTTAACGACAAAAGTAAATTTAATTTTTATAAAGCTTAAAGCTTGTCAAGTTTAATAGATATCAAAACAAGCTTTTTCAAATAATATCTTCATCACTCAAGCATTTATATTTTTATTAATCATATCTTAATATGACTCTAACCATAATGTATGATTGTAGTTTTTAGAATGTTTTAGTTTCTTAAAAACTAAACATTACTTATGTATTTGCATATTTCTAAAAATAGAAAAACAACACATGACATCATGTGATGCATCATGGAAATCATTGGAAGATTTCATTAGATATTTTGTGTAAATTTGGACTCTTCATATCTTATACAATCTTGCATAGATATGGTTGACTTTGGCAAGATCTTGATATCTTGCTGTCAGACCTCGGCGGCACCAAAACTCATAACGGGCGAAACCCTTTTAAGGGGTCCGCGGTCCGTGGTGCTGCAGATGGTTTTGGCTATAAATAGCAAAGCCAAACCAAGTAGTTTTTCATCCCTTTCTATCATACTCTCTTACATATCTTCTCTAACCTTTCTAACTCGGTTTCATATCATATTAGTGATCTCTTTGTAGCAAAGAAGATCAAGTCACATTCAAGCTTCAACGAGAAGTTGGAAGTCTTGTTTGTTTGGTGTTGTATGATCTTGTGTTGATTCATAATTCATTGTTGTACCAAACTATCATAATCTTGTGAGTGTGAGTAGTTAGTATTTTAGTCCTCAAAATACATTGTGTGTGGGAGTGGTTGTACCCTTGGAAAGAACTCGACATTAAGCTTAGTGTCGGAAATAGTGTAAGCGAAGTGTAAAGGTTTCTCCGCTGGTGAAAGGAGCTTGTTGACTAGTGAAGTTAAACTCTCGAGTGTGAGACTCGGGGAGTGGAGTAGGGCAAGGAAAAAGAGTCCTTGTAGACCGAACCACTATAAACAACTTGTTGTAGTTTGATCATTTTCTTTCCTTATTTACTCTTTACATATTGCTTTCATATTTCATTAACATATCTAAGATCAATATCAATTGATCTTTAATAAGTTTCAAAACATAGTTTTAATCGGTAAACTATTCAACCCCTTCTAGTTTTCTACAATTGGTACGAGCCTCGTTGCTCAATAATTTCTAAAATAATTTGTATTTTATAAACTTGAAATGATCCATGGGTTCGAAAACTTTAAAGAAGGGCAATCTATGCAAAGACCACCACTCTTTGAAACCAATGGATTTATCTATTGGAAAAACCGTTTTGAAATATATGTAAAATCAAAAGATATAGATCTTTGGTTTGTTATTGTTAAAGGGTATTTCTGTTGATGAGCAAAAGAAATTAATTGCTAAAAATAATGAAGCTAAAATGATGCTTTATAATGCTTTGCCTAGAAAAGAATATGAAAGAATTTTTATGTGTGAAACCGCCAAAGATATTTGGGAATCTTTGATTGTTACACATCAAGGTAATTTACAAGTCAAGGATAACAAAATTGATCTTCTTGTTCAACAATATGAACAATTTGTTATCCCTTAAGATAAAACCATTGATTGTGGCTTTGCTCGCTTTAATACTATTATGACATCACTTAAAGCACTTGATGAATCTTTTCGTAGTAAGAACTTTGTCAGAAAAATCCTTAGAGCACTCCATCCGAAATGGAGAGCTAAAGTGACCGCTATTGAAGAATCAAAAGATCTCTCAAAAATGTCACTAGACGAGCTAATCGGTAACCTCAAAGTACATGAAATGGTGATGGAGAAAGATTCGGAGATCATCAAAGGAAAAAGGGAGAAGATCAAATCCGTTGCTCTAAAAGCAAAGTCGGAATCAAGTGATGATGACGAATCTTGCTCCGGTAGTGAAGATGAGGAGTATGCCATGCCGTTAGAGACTTTAAAAGTTCTTTAGAAGAAGAGGAAAGTTTGTAAGACAACCTCGAGAAGAAAAGAAGCCATTCCGAAAGATCGGGATGACAAAAGGGTAAAGGTGAAAGAAAGTGTTTTAGATGTGGTGATGCAAGTCATCTCATAGGAGAATGTCCCAAGCCACCTAAAAGCAAAACTCAACGAGCTTTTGTAAGTGGTGCTTGGAGTGATAGTGAAAATGATGAAGAGTCAAGCAAGGAAGAGATCGCTCTAATGGCACATGAGTCAAACGAGGTACATTCCGACTCTTCTTATTCTTCTATTGATGATGACACTTTGCAAAAACAATACAATCAATTGTGTGAGCTAAGTCTAAAAATCATAACTAAAATAAATTTTAAAAACTAAAAGGATTTTAGAAAATGAAGTCTATGAGTTAAAAGAAAAGGCAAAACGACTAGAAAAGGGAAAAGCAAATGACGATGGTTGTAAATCATGTCAAGAGCTTAATCTTGAAATAGAAAAACTAAATCTCCATGAAGATGTTCTAATTGAACATAATTCTAAATTTAAAAGTTTAACAAAAACATCGCTCTTGCCGATGAAATAGTTAAAATACAAAAACACCGGAGATATGAATGGGCTAGGATTTAATGAGGTATTAATTCCAAAGAGTCAAAACAAAACGGCCGAAAAAGACAAATAAAGCATCAAAACTGCATGGTATAACACGGACAGACGGACCCAAAATAAGGGTTCCGTCCGTTGAAAGAAATGGTGCCGTGGGTACTTCAGCAGGACAAAATGTTTGTGATACGGACCGTAACGAATTTGTCAAAGTAACAAAGAAAACCAAGGATAGTGTTAAACTAAAACCAGCTGTTACATCAGGAGTAGGACTTGCTAAAAATGAATTTAGATAAAAAACTACTCAACAACGACATAAAACACCTTTTGCCAAACGCCCCTTTCCTAAGAGCAACCACAACGTACAACCCAACTACCAACACAACGGTTGGAATCAAAACTTTCCTAGACCATATCAAACTCCAGATTACATGTCATGGAACTCTTACCCATCGTTTCCATACATGAATCAAATAAATGGTATGTTTAACCCAAACGGACCCATGAGATATTGGGGACCAAATGCTTGAGTTATTTGCTTCTTAGGTATGCTTGAAAGTTGGATTGGAACCTGATGAGTGGATAAAAGATAGTGGATGCTCACGGCACATGACGGCAACAAAGTCTCTTCTCATCATACCAAGAGTATGACGGAGGTAATATCACTTTTGGTAGCAATCTCAAAAGCAAAATCATTGGCAAAGGTACGATCGCTCATAACTCCCTAACGATTGAAAATGTTGATCATGTAGATAGGTTAGGATTTAATCTACTTAGTATTAGCCAATTATGTGATAAAAAGTATAAAGTACTATTTGATGAAAATGATAGTAAAATACTAAAAGATGGTATCACCATAGCTAAAGGAGTTAGGAAAAATAACATATACGTCATGAAAATAGATAAAATGTAACACCCCAACCCGACAAGGGTAAAGATATCTCAAATACGGTTTCATATCTGAACTTTAAATACTATACAATAGCGAAAGCCTTTACAAAATATTCAAAAAGAAAACATAAATAGCTAAACTTCCAAAATAAATCTAAGATCCCTATTTCAAAACTTGCTCGTCTCTACTCTCAACCCGGATCGGCTATCCCATAAGCTCATCTTGAAATGCTTAAAACCCGCATGAGAAAAAGAAAATGCGGTGAGCTTACAAAGCCCAGTGAGCAGATATAACGGAACAAAAGCTAAACAAAACAAAATACGAATAACGAATTCACAATGAAATGAGAATCTTGAATCATTGAGGATTACTGAAGCACAATTATACGTAAATCCAAACAAACACATAACAATTTAAACACCTCATAGCACATTAATGACACAAATGCAAATACTTCAGAATAACCAAACACTTAACATATCAAGACAATAGATTACATATAAACCAAACGAAAAGTCCAAGACTAACGAAAACAAATCCTAGAAAATAATCATGGCATTCATACAAATCAATTAATCTACACTAACATACTTAACTCAACATTGTAGCGTGAAATAGCGGTCAACACATAGTAGTCACACATACCAATGAGAACACCTTACAAAACTATAATTAAATGAACTAGAAGCATAACATAGCGAGATAGTAAGTTAACAGACGACATTATAAATTAAACCATTTTCCCGGATCAAACTTTAGTATAAGCGAAATTTAAACATGGCAGTTACACATACGATGAAAACACAAGAGACAAACTATAACTCAATAGACAAAGACATAACATAACCATTAGCAACTATCAAAACATAAATCACATGCTAAACCAGTTCTCAGATCAAATCCTAACATCAACAAAGTTTTAACATGGCAGGTCACATATGCAAACAGATAATTAACTGATAGGCAAGGTTTATAAAATTAATTGAACCATCATCCAAACTAAACTTCCAAAACACTCAATTGTACACTAGCACATTCATCTCGCAGATCAACGCATTCACGTAACGATAAACTAACATAATATCAGATGACAGCATGCGAATCATATTTAAACATATTAATCATATCCTAGCATAGCAGACGGTAGTTACATAAACATACAAAAGTATAAACACCTATTAACAACATATAATAAGCCGAGCACATAATTATTAGCACTTGAACATACCGAATCATAATCAGAATACTTAACATAGAAATAGCAGATAAAGATTTAGCTAACTACCACGAGCCCAGAACATATCATATCAAAACATCATAACTATATAGAAACAATCTCAAAATAATTCGGAGTAGCTAGCCCCCAGAGTTTTATGAAGACGCGCATTGCACACGACATCATTCACCTAGACAAATCATATCGGACAACAGATCAGATCTAGGATGCATCCATACGCCCCACAAACATATATTGATAATATAATATAACTTGAGCTCATAACAAATAATAGATAAGGGGCGTGGCGAACTTCACTCATCGCCTAGAGTCATGTCGAGGTGCATCAACGACACGGACATGGAACCCCATGACTAGTTATTATTTGGCTCGGTGTCAAACTAACTTAGGTCAAACAAATTGTCATAAATGACATAGATCATAATCAACACAAGGTCACAGATAACATATCAAATAGTTCATATAAGGTTCATATTCAAATATTCAGGAGTAGAAGTTTATATCACAATCACAAATCATATATTCATATCTAGAAGTTCATAATCAAATATTCATAATCAAACATAGCAAGGTTCAACAAAGGTGCATATCAAAGTCTTCCTAACATACAGTTCAAATCAAATATTGCATGGTTCAATAAAACATAAGTTCGGATAAGCAACAGGTCAAACAATCGTGAAAGGGTTCATAGCAATGGCATGAAACCCTAATAAGTAAAATAGGAAAGCTAATGAAAAGAACATCATAAGGAACCTTCTTGAAAAGGTCGAATATCTCATACCTTAAAGCAAATGAGAGAAAAGTAAACGAATGAGTGAATCACGAAGATGTAACGTCGCGTCTCCTTCAACGAATCTACACGGATTATGATTTATTTAATACTCATTAGCTTATTTAAATTATAACGGATTCATCGCATTAACATTCTTAGAGTTGTAATTATATTCTCATTCTATAAGCTTCTTATGCATTTGTAAGTGTGTTACCTATTGATATCATATTTTATCTTTCAGTTTCTTAAACTCATATTCGGACCAGACTTTAGCGATTTTTATAAAATACTTACTTAGCTCAAATGAAATCAAGCAAAATCCCAGGGGTTCCCATATGAGTTAAGAGACTCTCCAAAAATTGGTGGGTTCTATTTCCATGCCAAATGGCCTATGGAAAATCACAAGTCCAGACCTATCCAGAAAGTAATCAGAAAATACACCTTAAAAGTTTACGCTTATTGGACCTGTTTAGACACCTTGGAAAAATCCCCAGAACTCCCAGAAATTCATTGATGTCCTAAATATCACTCCTGTAACAGGAGAGCTCCCAATTCCTTATGGTTTGAAAATGAAAAATCAAACAATACAACTAAATTTCAGACCCATTTTCTCAGCTTTAACACTTGATTTTGTAAAATTCAAAAATACGACTTAGACAACTCCAAATCCGACCAAACCACTTGGAAAACTTAACTAAGACATAAAATAAACTTTTCCCACAAAAACCCAGATTATTGCACTTATAAAATTCTATCTATGACCCGCACAAGTTCGACATATGATGCTGTCCAGTTTTAGGGTTTATTAAAATCATTATAATCACATGTTTAGACCATTAATTACACTTAGGTTCCATTCCAATTAGGGTTTCGAATTTATTAGGCATGATAACATTTATATATATGTGATTCGGTTCTCTTGTGCTCGACATACCTATGATCCGATTCAAACAATACGTATTACATACATGTTCTCTTAATATTACAAGGTTCAATTCATATGGTTGTGTTTGTTTGGTTTCATACGGTTCGCCACAAAGAAAAGAAACACAACTCGACTAAACAAACATGATACAATACATTAACGTAAGGTGTATTAAAGGAAGACGAATAAGACATGTTATACCTTAGCTCGTGGGAACAAAACTCGACACCAAAGGTGTTTTAGTGTTCGGCCGAATGGAACAAAAAGAAAAGAAGAGGCAACAAAACTAGGGTTTCAATTTCATGTAGGTGTATTGTATTTATAGCTAGTAACATTTTAGTTTAGGGCTTTGAGGAGGGGGTTGGGTTTCGGCTTGGCCAAACCGAACACACAAACAAACGCCCATCTTGGGCTCACCAAGAATCGAAATAAGGCCCAAACGATTTACGCGAGACGTTTAACTTTCGTCGTACAATGTCGATCACATAAACATATTCGTTAAATTTTAATTATTCGTAAGTTAGATTTTAAATTTCGTTAAATGAGCGTTAGTGTATTTTACGTATTTTATAATTTCGATTTCAAGGGTAAAATAGTCTTATCATGCGTTTATATTTTTAGGGTTTTACAACTCTCCCCTTCTAAAAAGAAAATTTCGTCCTCGAAATTGGACAAGACGGACAGAACGGCAACAAATGTGGATTTCGGAACTTCAAGGAATAAATGACGAACGCTAATCATATACTTATTAAAGTATTAGCGGTAAAAGATGAGATGCGAGAAAATCAAAACACACTCCAACTTATTCGGTATCTAATGATGAAAACAATCATATGCATAGGCAGAGCGAATCCTAAAGGTCTTACTAATCACGGATAATCAAACTAAAAGGATCTAATGTTCCTCAAACACTTCATGAAATATCCAATGATCACAATAAGGGTACACGGAGACGTACACATATAGAGCAAACATAGCAATCCATAGTTTACACAAATCATAACAATTAGGTACAGAATTCCAAGCCAACATGAGGGGTGACAAATAATAGATACAAGTCAAAGTCCAATCACGTATTAACCACAGGAATTTCCCAGACGTCATATAATTTCAATAAGTTCAAATCATATGATCTCGGTATTATCACGTTGATCAGGCGTCATAATACTTGCATCATATAACAAGTTCTTATTGTCATCATATCCTGTCTCGGGTCATGACAAACCACATAAATAATATCAGAACAAAACATATCGTATACATATAACATACAGATAGCAAGTAACATACTATAACATACCAGATCGCCTACATACAGCATATACGACATCAAAACAACTTACCATACTACAACAAAAAGAAGGCGACCAATGCACAAAACGGTTCCTCATGACTCATTACTGTCGGTCCAAAAGAAAAGCCGAGATATACCAGAATGCTAAACGATAAAACTTCACGATTCGAACCGAGTTCCGAACAAATCAAAGAAAAGTAATGCCGATCAAAATCATGTAGTAAGATATCAAACCGCCTCAAAACGCGTGACAAACGAATCGAGTAACACACATCGCGCCCAAATCATATGAAGTAGATGAACCTTCCCACCACGGTTGAATCATGTCTTCGTCGTTGCGTCTTTGGTTGATTCGTCCGACTTCCTCCAATGACATCATGATGTCTCCAAAGAAGACGGCGATCGGGTGTGGCTTCGCTTCACGAACCTCTCCATTTCGAGATCATTGCGACAACGCAGGTCGACACCATCTTCTTCTCTGCGGGTAGTCTCCATCTAACGATCGATAAGCGGACGAGCGAAAACAAAATAACAAAATTCGATCGCGAAAAGAGGAGGGCCAAAAGCGGTGAAGACAAACGAATATCGAGTCAAATCGAATGATAGTCAAAAGGAATCGAAAGATATCTCGAACGAAGGAAACCTAATGTCTACCCAATTCTCACAGGTCATAGCTTAAGCTCTAAGGGTCCTAAAACCTAGAGCTTTGATACCATAATTGTAACACCCCAACCCGACAAGGGTAAAGATATTTCAAATACGGTTTCATATCAGAACTTTAAATACTATACAATAGCGAAAGCCTTTACAAAATATTCAAAAGAAAACATAAATAGCTAAACTTCCAAAATAAATCTAAGATCCCTATTTCAAAACTTGCTCTCGTCTCTACTCTCAACCCAGATCAGCTATCCCATAAGCTCATCTTGAAATGCTTAAAACCTGCCGCAGAAAAAGAAAATGCGGCTGAGCTTACAAAGCCCAGTGAACAGATATAACGAAACAAAAGCTAAACAAAAACAAAAATACGAATAACGAATTCACAATGAAATGAGAATACTGAATCATTGAGGATTCTGCGGAAGCACAATTATACAGAAATCCAAACAAACACATAACAGTTTAAACACCTCATAGCACATTAATGACACAAATGCAAATACTTCAGAATAACCAGACACTTAACATATCAAGACAATAGATTACATATAAACCAAATGAAAAGTCTGAAGACTAACGAAAACAAATCCTAGAAAATAATCATGGCATTCATACAAATCAATTAATCTACACTAACATACTTAACTCAACATTGTAGCAGCGGAAATAGCAGTCAACACATAGTAGTCACACATACCAATGAGAACACCTTACAAAAACTATAATTAAATGAACTAGAAGCATAACATAGCGAGATAGTAAGTTAACAGGCGAGACATTATAAATTAAACCATTTTCCCGGATCAAACTTTAGTATAAGCGAAATTTAAACATGGCAAAGTTACACATACAGACGAGAAAACACGATGACAAACTATAACTCAATAGACAAAGACATAACATAACCATTAGCAGCTATCAAAACATAAATCACATGCTAAACCAGTTCTCAGATCAAATCCTAACATCAGCAAAGTTTTAACATGGCAGGTCACATATGCAAACAGATAATTAACTGATAGGCAAGGTTTATAAAATTAACTGAACCATCATCCAAACTAAACTTCCAAAACACTCAATTGTACACTAGCACATTCATCTCACAGATCAACGCATTCACGTAACGATAAACTAACATAATATCAGATGACAGCATGCGAATCATATTTAAACATATTAATCATATCCTAGCATAGCAGACGGTAGTTACATAAACATACAAAAGTATAAACACCTATTAACAACATATAATAAGCCGAGCACATAATTATTAGCACTTGAACATACCGAATCATAATCAGAATACTTAACATAGAAATAGCAGATAAAGATTTAGCTAACTACCACGAGCCCAGAACATATCATATCAAAACATCATAACTATATAGAAACAATCTCAAAATAATTGGAGTAGCTAGCCCCGAGTTTTATGAAGACGCGCATTGCACACGACATCATTCACCTAGACAAATTATATCGGACAATGATCGGATCTAGGATGCATCCATCGCCCACAAACATATATTGATAATATAATATAACTTGAGCTCATAACAAATAATAGATAAGGGACGTGGCGAACTTCACTCTCATCGCCCTAGAGTCATGTCGAGGTGCATCACTGACACGGACATGGAACCCCCATGACTAGTTATTATTTGGCTCGGGTGTCAAACTAACTTAGGTCAAACAAATTGTCATAAATGACATAGATCATAATCAACACAAGGTCACAGATAACATATCAAATAGTTCATATAAGGTTCATATTCAAATATTTAGGAGTAGAAGTTTATATCACAATCACAAATCATACATTCATATCTAGAAGTTCATAATCAAATATTCATAATCAAACATAGCAAGGTTCAACAAAGGTGCATATCAAAGTCTTCCTAACATACAGTTCAAATCAAATATTGCATGGTTCAATAAAACATAAGTTCAGATAAGCAACAGGTCAAACAATCAGGAAAGGGTTCATAGCAATGGCATCGGAAACCCTAATAAGTAAAATAGGAAAGCTAACGAAAAGAACATCATAAGGAACCTTTACTGAAAAGGTCAGAATATCTGTACCTTAAAGCAAATGAGAGAAAAGTAAACGAATGAGTGAATCACGAAGATGTAACGTCGCGTCTCCTTCAACGAATCTACACGGATTATGATTTATTTAATACTCATTAGCTTATTTAAGTTATAACGGATTCATCGCATTAACATTCTTATAGTTGTAATTATATTCTCATTCTATAAGCTTCTTATGCATTTGTAAGTGTGTTACCTATTGATATCATATTTTATCTTTCAGTTTCTTAAACTCATATTCGGACCAGACTTTAGCGATTTTTATAAAATACTTACTTATCTCAAATGAAATCAAGCAAAATCCTGGGGTTCCCATATGAGTTAAGAGACTCTCCAAAATTGGTGGGTTCTATTTCCATGCCAAATGGCCTATGGAAAATCACAAGTCCGACCTATCCGAAAGTAATCGAAAATACACCTTAAAAGTTTACGCTTATTGGACCTGTTTAGACAACTTGGAAAAATCCCCAGAACTCCCAGAAATTCATTTATGTCCTAAATATCACTCCTGTAACAGGAGAGCTCCCAATTCCTTATGGTTTGAAAATGAAAAATCAAACAATACAACTAAATTTCAGACCCGTTTTCTCAGCTTTAATACTTGATTTTGTAAAATTCAAAAATACGACTTAGACAACTCCAAATCCGACCAAACCACTTGGAAAACTTAACTAAGACATAAAATAAACTTTTCCCACAAAAACCCAGATTATTGCACTTATAAAATTCGATCTATGACCCGCACAAGTTCGACATATGATGCTGTCCAGTTTTAGGGTTTATTAAAATCATTATAATCACATGTTTAGACCATTAATTATACTTAGGGTTCCATTCCAATTAGGGTTTCGAATTTAATAGGCATGATAACATTTATATATATGTGATTCGGTTCTCTTGTGCTCGACATACCTATGATCCGATTCAAACAATACGTATTACATACATGTTCTCTTAATATTACAAGGTTCAATTCATATGGTTGTGTTTGTTTGGTTTCATACGGTTCGGCCACAAAGAAAAGAAACACAACTCGACTAAACAAACATGATACAATACATTAACGTAAGGTGTATTAAAGGAAGACGAATAAGACATGTTATACCTTAGCTCGTGGGAACAAAACTCGACACCAAAGGTGTTTTAGTGTTCGGCCGAATGGAACAAAAAGAAAAGAAGAGGCAACAAAACTAGGGTTTCAATTTCATGTAGGTGTATTGTATTTATAGCTAGTAACATTTTAGTTTAGGGCTTTGAGGAGGGGGTTGGGTTTCGGCTTGGCCCAACCGAACACACAAACAAACGCCCATCTTGGGCTCACCAAGAATCGAAATAAGGCCCAAACGATTTCGCGAGACGTTTAACTTTCGTCGTACAATGTCGATCACATAAACATATTCGTTAAATTTTAATTATTCGTAAGTTAGATTTTAAATTTCGTTAAATGAGCGTTAGTGTATTTTACGTATTTTATAATTTCGATTTCAAGGGTAAAATAGTCTTATCATGCGTTTATATTTTTAGGGTTTTACATAAAACATCTAATGACAAACTTTGTCTAACAACGTTAGATGATAAATCATCTCTTTGGCATAGACGCTTAGGTCACGCTAATATGAGACTTATACAAAACCTATCTTCAAAAGAGCTAGTTAGGAATTTACCAAAACATAAATATGACCAACACTTTTGCGACGCTTGCAAAATTGGTAAACAAACCCATAGTAGTCATAAATCTAAAAATATGGTGTCCACATCTAAGTGTCTAGAACTATTGCATATGGACTTGTTTGGTCCATCCGCTATAAGAAGCTACGGAGGCAACTTATACACTTTGGTCATAGTAGATGATTACTCAAGGTTTACTTGGACGTTGTTTTGAAAACCAAAATGAAGCTTTTGATAAATTTGAAATTCTTAGCAAGAAAATTCAAAATCAACTAGGTGTTAAAATTGTGTCGATCCGAACAGATCATGGTCGTGAATTTGACAATGAAACGCAATTTGGAAACTTTTGTGATACAAATGGTATAACACATAACTTTTCGGCTCCTCGAACACCTCAATCAAATGGAGTAATAGAACGTAAAAATAAAACAATTCAAGAAATGAGTAGAACAATGCTTAATGAACAAAATATTCCTCAAAAGTTTTGGTGTAACGCCATTGACACTTCTACATATATTTTGAATAGAGTCTTAATCGTCCTTTCTTAAACAAAACACCATATGAGCTTTATAAAGGTAAAAGCCAACTTTAGGATATTTTAGAGTTTTGGATGTAAATGCTTCATTCTTAATACTAAAGATTATCTCACCAAGTTTGACCCAAAGTCTTATGAAGGTGTATTTCTTGGTTATTCTCAAACTAGTAAAGCTTACATTGTCTTAAACAAAGAAACAATGATAGTCGAGAATCGTTGAACATAACATTCGACGAAAGTCCACCTCCTCTAAGACATCACCTTTGGTAGATGATGACTTAGTTGAAAGTCAAATGATAGAAAGTTAAGAAATAATTAAAAATGACAAGAAAGATGAACCATTAAATAATGAGATTATAAACATCAAAGAATCTAAAAGTCATCCTTTAGAAAAGGTCATAGGACAACTTAATCAAAGAACCTTAAGGTCACAAGCCCAAAATCAAAGTAATTATTTTTGTTTTGTATCCACCATTGAACCGAAAAACATAAATGAAGCAATAAAAGATGAATCATGGGTAATTGCCATGCAAGAAGAGTTAAACCAATTCGTTAGAAATGATGTTTGGAAATTAGTTCCAAAACCTAAAGATCAAACTATAATTGGAACGAAATGGGTTTTTAGAAATAAAATGGATGAAAATGGTGTAGTATCTAGAAACAAAGCTAGGCTTGTTGCACAAGGTTATAATCAACAAGAAGGGATTGATTATGATGAAACTTATGCACCGGTAGCTAGACTCGAATCTATTAGAATATTACTTGCTTATGCATGTGCCTATGACTTTAATTATTTCAAATGGATGTTAAAAGTGCATTTCTTAATGGGTTTATTAACGAAGAAGTATATGTTGCTCAACCTCCCGGTTTTACCGACTTTGAGAAACCACATCATGTCTTCAAACTTAAGAAAGCATTATACGGTCTTAAGCAAGCACCAAAAGCTTGGTACGATCGACTTAAGACTTTTCTTGTTGAAAACAAATACACTATAGGATTAGTAGATAATACTCTTTTTACCAAGAAAAAGGAGTCACATATTATCATTGTTCAAGTATACGTTGATGACATCATATTCGGATCAACTTGTCAAGAGTTATGTGATGATTTCTCTAAAATCATGCACGACGAGTTTGAAATGAGTATGATGGGTGAATTAAACTTCTTTCTAGGACTTCAAATTAAACAACTAGAAGATGGCATATTCTTTAACCAATCTAAATATATAAAAGACATGCTTAAGAAATTTGGTCTTGAAGATTCCAAACCAACTAAGACACCCATGTCCTAGGACACTAAACTCACCAAGGATGAGGAAGGTGAATCCGTAGATAACACTAAATATAGAGGAACGATTGGTAGCCTACTCTATCTTACGGCTAGTAGACCCGACATTATGTTTAGTGTTTATCTATGTGCTCGCTTTCAAGAAAACCCAAAGGCATCACACTTAGAAGCCTTGAAAAGGATTTTAGATACATTAAGGGAACAACGTGTTCAAGATTATGGTATCCCAAAGGAACGGTGTAGAAACCATAGTGTATGCCGACTCGGATCATGCGGTGACTATGTCGATAGAAAAGTACAAGTGGTATTTGCACTTTTGTTGGACATTGTCTCACCTCATGGTTCGCAAAGAAGCAAACGGCTTTAGTCATCTCAACCATCAAGCCGAGTACGTCTCGTAGGAAAAGCATGTCAACAAGCTCTTTGGATGAAGCAAGCTCTCGAGATTACGGAATTCATCTCAACGATATTGTTATACTGCGACAAAAAGGAGCTATTGATCTCAAGAAAATCCGTCCAACATGCTCGTACGAAGCATATTGAAATCCGTCATCACTTTCTTCGCGATAATGTTCAAAAGGAAACATCTCAATTGAGAAAGTGTCCTCCGAAGACAACATTGCCGATATTCTAACTAAGCCTCTCAAATGAGAGCCATTCAATCTTCTTAGACTTGGTTTGGGGTTAATGGAACCAAACATGTATGATAAACATAACCTAAACCTTAGAATAAACAAAACAAAACAATTTTGTTTTATACCTACTACTGTAGCCATGACACCAAACGACAACAAAGACGGAACCATTTTTATGGTGCCGTCTGGTCCGTGGTGACTTCAGAAGCAAAACTGCTACCTACAAAACATCTTCTTCCTCAAAACCCACTTTACCAAAACGTGTAAACATTAGACCCAACTCATTATTGACACCTTATTACCCACTAATCACTGGAGATAACATCACTGTAAGTATCCTAACTACATTTTATCTCTTAATTCTGAGTCTAGGATTCTAATTTGTGCACAAAATCACTACATGGGGTTTGTATATATTCTTATATAAAACATGGATTCAATTGGCAAATTGCATAACTAGTCATTGAAATTAGGTACTACATTATCATATTGCATAAATAAATCATGCTTCCCACTAATCAATAGATAATGACTATAAGGCCTTATTCAAATAACCAAACACCTCATGTCAAAAAATTTGAAAAGCTTCTCACTTGTAGGAAAACAATTTTTCATTGTTAATACAAATAGAAACGTTAGATTTTCATCACTTGCATGCTCTTGAATACTAAAGGTATTGCATAACTAATATGCATTCCGGGTATATTCAAATGAAGCCACATTGAATTAGGAGCATTTGGGTTATCTCATGGTATTTGCCAAACACCCCACTAAAACCATTTTTGTGCATAAAATGAGTCGAGATAACCGCAACTCCAAATCGTTTTCATATAGGCACACACTAGAACCAAAACGTTAAGTTTATTCTCATTTTTAACATGTTAATTCTTGCTCCTAGGAATAACCATGGTAGCCGCAAAATTCTATGATCACAAGGATACCCTTAACTACATGCCCAAACATCACAAAACCAAGGGACTCACCAAGGAACAAGTCGAAATCTTTAAGAGTCTAGAAACAAGGTACTTTCATGAGGGTAGAACCATTCACTCATCTTTTATCGAAAATACCAATCTCCGTGAAGAGCTAGCCGCTATTCAATTCGATTGTCTCCTTGACATCGATGAACCTATTTGTCCTAGGTTTGTGTTAGAATTCTATGCTAGTGTCACCGGTTTCATTGATGAAGATTATGAATTTAGCCTTAGGTTTAAGATCAATCAAAACGACTACACCATCTCCTTAACCAACTTTGCTCAAGTGCTAGGAATTCCCAACCGAGGGACATGTGTCTACTCAGATAAGTGGTCACTCACCATCCTTGATGTAATCAATGACCGCTCTCTTCCCTACCAAACACCTTTAGCAAATAAGGATGTCATCCGTGAGCGCCTATTTATCCCAAGGGGAGATACAACCCGAGTTACCCGAAAAGGAAAAGAAGTGAACCGAGATCCATATGGAATGGAGCTAAATGAACTTAAGCCCAAATTTAAGAAATGGAAAGAACTACTTAGAGCCAACGTCATTAGCACCATAGGGAATAGGGATCACATCAATGCTTGCCTTTGCCACATGCTCTACAACTTGTCCACCCGTCAACCATTCAATTTAGCCTACTACATCGCTAGGAGAATGATTGACATTCCAACTCAAGGATCGGTTGCTCTTCCGTACGGGATGCTTCTCACCCGTCTCTATAGAGCTTATGCACCAATTCCACCAAGCCCAAAAGGGATGCACCTTCACTATGAGCTCATCCCTCACATTTTTGTGCCCTTGAGTGACGAGCGAGTTGCTAAGACAAAAGGCAAGAGAGCAAAACCTCCAACTCCATCATCATCATCATCAAATAGCTCCAAGGATGGTCTTCCTAACTCTCGCCTTCCACCTCATGAGTATTATGCATCTCTTCCCGAGATTGAGAATGAATCAGCGGAGTTCAAGCAAACCAAGGGGATGTTCAAGTGCCTTGGTAGGATGATGAACAAGATCTACAAGAAGTTGGACAAGTGAGAATCGGTTTAAGGAGTGTTTGGAACAATACATTATCTTTAATGTTTGATACAATTTGGTTGTTTTTATTTTGTAGGATGACAATATAACTCAAAACAATGTTGTATGCTAACTATTTCATGCAGGGGGGATAGCACAAGTGTGTTATCAAATTTTACCCATTTTCACTTCAATGTGAAAATCACTCACCCTTGGTCAAAATCTATGCTCCACTATATTTTTGCATGTGTTATTTACTTTTCCTAACTAGAAATAATTAATGTCACATGTTTTAAGCAAAATTTCAGGTTTCGGAAATGTCCCCGACATTTGAAAATACGTTCTGTGGTGATTTATGGTGTCCACGGATCGACATCACCAATATTTTGGTTCCGTCTTATGAGAATTGGTACCGCCTGCATGCAGATGCAGTGACGGCGGCACCCTTTAAGGGTTCCGCCTGTGTAAAATTTTGGTGTCGTGGTTCCTCCAGGTAACTTTCTGAATTTTGGTTATTTCGACATTCCATATTACCATACATTGCTTGTAAGTTAATCTTGACTAGTTTTTACCCATATTAGAACTAGTATAACATACTTAGGCATATAGGAAATCCACTTCCCACAAAAATTCAAAAATTTGAAAAATCAACCCAAGGAACCCTTTTGCATAAAGGAAGGAACCAAAATTTTGGTTCCTTGCAATCCGTGGGTAATATGATTGTTAGGATCTTACAATCATTAGAACACATTTATTGCAAATCTTTGCCTCTTCACTCCATCCCTCTTGTATGACTTGACTTGGGTGATATGACTAGCATTTAACCCACTTCCAAATCATTAGGAACCTTATCCCTTATATGGTTTAACATCAAATCAAACACATTTCTCCATAATTTTTCACTTCTATAAATTAAGATGTTTTACCATGATCATCTTCACACCTTCTTCATTCTTACCATCAACTAGCAAAAACTCAAGTCAAAATGACAAAAACTTCTCCTTCAACCAACCCTTGCAAGAAAACCGCTAGGATTAGCGTAAGACCTTGTTGTTTTGTCAACTTGAGTTCTTCATCCGAGTCATCTCCATTCACCATCTCAGCTCCTATAAGGGATGATACATACCTCACTTTAGCTACTCCTACACCCATCACCATCACCACTCCACCACCAACAAAAACACCAAGCTCACCACCACCAGCACCCCTACAAACATCAAAAACACCATCACCACCAAAATCTCCAACTCTCATCCCATTGGAGTTATTTTCCACACCTCCCACTTCTCTAAATCTTTTCTTGGAGGACTTGGAAGATTTGCCTTGTAGGCCCAATCATCCACCACCATTGCCATCATTTGGCACTATTGAACGGATTGCTCATGAGTCTCCTAGACCATCCTTCGACCCAAACACCCTGCTAGGGCCAAGACCTCTTCTTCCACCCCATCCACAAAGACATCCATGGTCCTTTGTATGGGATCAACCACTCTACATCAATGTCCCTCACATAGAGGACATTGAGGAGTCCATGGGATGATCATCCCACAAGAGAGGAGATTCAAGCTGAACTCCAACATCTCCACCAATTTTCCAACATGATGGATTCTCACCTAAGTGAGACTATGCAAATGCAAAGTGCTTTGCTAGCCTCCATAATCACCACCCCAAACACCAACACCAACATCAACACATCTACCATTCCACCACCACAACCTCATCAACCATACTACCCCCTAGGCATGGTTGCTCAACTTGTGAGCAAACCGTTGATCAGACCCGGGTGATGGTCCATGAGTTCCAAGAGGAAATGAGGTTCATCCTAAATCACATCCTTGAGCGACTCAACGCTCTTTCTCATCCACCATCTCATTAGAATGGTCCTAGATTATCTCTTCTAAGCATTTTTTTTCTAGGATTATTTCTTTTGTTTATTGTACTAAACACTTCATTGTGTTCCCTTTTCATGGTTTTTAAAATCATGAAAAATTTTAACTAATGAATGGTGTTTTCTATATTGTTGGTGCTTATTACATAGTATTTGGAAATGCTTGTGAGCGATGATTATTACTAACAAATCTTTTGTAGCTTTTTCACAATCCATGTATCTTCCCATTGGCACCCAATTTAGGGAGCTTTGATCGAGGGGAGATAATGGCTCGGCTCATTATACATTCCGCATCGCATCTTCTTTTGTTGAGATAAAAGGGGAGAAATATATAGAACTTGGTTATATTTGACTTTTCCGAAAAGTCAAGCGCATACATTGACTTTCGAAAAGTCAACATGATACTTCATTGGTAATACTTGACTTTCTAAAAAAGTCAACTGCATACTTTGACTTTCTGAAAAAGTCAACATCATGCCTCAACTAGTGAAGACTTTGACTTTCTGAAAAAGTCAAACATCATACACTTGCATTATCATTTCTTTTTCAAAATCTAAAACTAATATTTTTATAACTCTTGTACAATCTTTGTATCTTTTATAAAAAGAAAATTTATATTTTGTCCTCAACAAAAAGGGGGAGATTGTTAATACAAATATCGTCATTGAACGTTATTTATATTTTTGATCTTTACCTAAGTTTGTTAACGACAAAAGTAAATTTAATTTTTATAAAACTTAAAGCTTGTCAAGTTTAATAGATATTAAAACAAGCTTTTTCAAATAATATCTTCATCACTCAAGCATTTACATTGTGATTAATCATATCTTAATATGATTCTAACCATAATGTATGATAGTAGTTTTTAGAATGTTTTAGTTTCTTAAAAACTAAACATTACTTATGTATTTGCATATTTCTAAAAATAGAAAAACAACACATGACATCATGTGATGCATCATGGAAATCATTGAAAGATTTCATTAGATATTTTGTGTAGATTTGGACTCTTCATATCTTACACAATCTTGCATAGATATGGTTGACTTTGGCAACATCTTGATATCTTGCTGTCAGACCTCGGCGGCACCAAAACTCATAATGGGCGGAACCCTTTTAAGGGGTCCGCGGTCCGTGGTGCTTGTTGATGGTTTTGGCTATAAATAGCAAAGCCAAACCAAGTAGTTTTTCATCCATTTCTATCATACTCTCTTACATATCTTCTCTCTAACATTTCTAACTCGGTTTTATATCATATTAGTGATCTCTTTGTAGCAAAGAAGATCAAGTCACATTCAAGCTTCAACGAGAAGTTGGAAGTCTTGTTTGTTTGGTGTTGTATGATCTTGTGTTGATTCATACTTCATTGTTGTACCAAACTATCATAATCTTGTGAGTGTGAGTGGTTAGTATTTTAGTCCTCAAAATACATTGTGTGTGGGAGTGGTTGTACCCTTGGAAAGAACTCGACATTTAGCTTAGTGTCGGAAATAGTGTAGCGACATGTAAAGGTTTCTCCGCCGGTGAAAGGAGCTTGTTGACTAGTGAAGTTAAACTCGAGTGTGAGACTCGGGGAGTGGAGTAGGCAAGGAAAAAGAGTCCTTGTAGACCGAACCACTATAAACAACTTGTTGTGGTTTGATCATTTCTTTCCTTATTTACTCTTCACATATTGCTTACATATTTCATTAACATATCTAAGATCAATATCAATTGATCTTTCAATAAGTTTCAAAACATAGTTTTTAATCGATAAACTATTCAACCCCTTCTAGTTTTCTACAAATATGTCTTGATCTTCTTTGCTACAAAGAGGATCACTATAATGATATGAAACCGAGTTAAAAAAGTTAGAAAAGGAATGTATATGATTATGCTAGAAAGGGATAAGAAAACAACTTGGTTTGGCTTGCTATTTATAGCCAAAACATCTGATCACTACGGACCACGACCCTAAAAGGGTTCCGCCTGTAACATTTTGGTGCCATCGTGGTCGTGACAAGATTACCAAAGTCAACCAAATCCATCCAAGATTGTGTAAGATATGTAGAGTCCAAATCCGCACAAAATATCTAGTGAAATCCTCTAGAGATTTTAATGATGCACCACATGATGTCATATGTTGTTTTCTATTTTAGAAATATGTTAAATGTAAATACATATGTAATGTTTTGTTTTAAGAAACCAAAACATGCTTGATCTAAAATGTTAACATACATTATGGTTTAGAGGCATATAAAGAATATGATTAATCAAAATATAAATGCTGAGTGATGAAGATATTATTTAAGGAAAAGCTTGTTTTAATATCTATTAAACTTGAAAAGCTTTAAGCTTTATAAAATTAAATTTACTTTTGTCGTTAACAAAACTTAGGTGAAGATAATAAAATATAAATAACGTTTAATGACGATATTTGTATTAACACATTGTTTTGTTCCAAGCGAGTAATAACATCTACAATATATTTATTATATAATTAGGGTGTATATAATTATACTTGGAGTCAATATTGTATACTATAAAATTTTAAAACACGAAAAGTTTATAAGCTCTTGTATTGGTGAAAGGCAGAACATCGGCGTACATTAGTTCTTTTAAAAAAAAAGTTTACATTCATGAGGAGTTAGTTTAAGTTTGTATATATTCTTCTTAACATTGAAGTCTGATATTACATGATAATCATCCTGATATGGAAGATTATCAAAATCGATGACTACTTGATGCATGAATCTTGGTACCGTTGTGTAAAACTAACATTAACTATTGTATTTAGAATATAACTCGAACTTTTTAAGTGTTTTGGTGATTCAAATATAACTATACATATTCATCCATTAGAATCATATCAATGCCAGAGATTTTTGTTTGTTGGCTGGCACCAAAATATTGGTTTCATAAAAAGGTGATTTTAAATTTGATATTGCATCTAGTAGAAGTACCGTCGATTTCAGAAAGTGGAGTTGTCGTCATTCTTGTGCCTGTGGAAGAAGAAAACACAAAGATAGTTGGATAATGTATGACGAATGGAGGTGTTGTTAGAGTATATATAGGGTTTCTGATAGGGTTATGTTAAAAGAAGATAAGCATAATTGTTTTGTAATTATCTTTAAATATTGAATTTATTTCCAAATATCATATATTTTTTAAACTATTTACACTTTCAAAAATTTTAAAATAATATATCAATTTATATTTACAAATACATATAAATTAGTATATGAAAAAAAAAAAAAAAAAAAAAAAAAAAAAAAACCCTCACTCCTTAAGTTTAATAATTTTTTTAAATAATCCTTACTGTTTTTAACTTTTTCTTCTAATTTTGACACATCAATGTTTGGACCATTTTAGTATAAATAAAAACCAATGAATCTTGACCGAATTTATAGGTGTTGACTTTTCAATTGGCCAATAGAAAACTTGATTTTCCAATTGAGTTTTATATTGGTTAATGAATAATGATTTGAAAAAAAAAAAAAAAAAAAAAAAACTTCTTTGTGGTATAAGTGATACTAAGTTTGGTCCAAGAAAATAAGTAGAACGAGAATTTTTACCAGCGCTTTGATGGGGGCTGGGATGCTTTTACAAAATCATGTAATTTATAGGGACTATTTATTTAAATATTTGTTCTTGTTTGATCCTTAGGGATGAATTTTGTAATAGTTCCTAAGCGAAAGGACTATATATATAAATTCATAGTTCACATAAAGACATAAACCAAAGAATGATTTTTGAAAGTTCTAGTAACATGAAAAAGTTGATTTACGTAAATTTTGTTCTGAGTTTAGTCCCTTAACACAGATTTCCGTTACATGTTTAGTACTTGGGGGCGAACTATGAAATGGCATTTAACCTCAGGGACCATTTGTATAAATCCTCGAAATGGATAGTAATATGTAAAGTTATGTTACAGTTTTTGTCTTTGAGAATGGATTTTTGTCACGTGTTTGGTCCTTGAGGTGGACTTTGAAACGGATGTTAAACCTCAAGAGCCATTATTTTTAATTTTTAATTGCAGGTTTTGTCCCTAAATATGTAATTTGTTAGGAATGAATATATATATATATATATTGTAAACAGTTGATGCAGGATTTTTGACCAGGTTTTACATTTATAATTACTCGTCTCTATGGCCTACCTAATGCACTAACGGACAGTGTACCCGGTCACCTGTAGTAAGGGAATGGTAAGACCGAGGTCGTCCCAAGAATGGTTGATTCCTAGCTGTCTAATTAATTAAATTGTCACTTAATATAAGTTTTAATGATAAGATTAAGCGATAATATTTAATATGTCACGTGATCAATTGGGTTTGTTCTCTAGTAAACAAACTAATGGGAAGGATAGTGATGCTATTCTCAAACCGTGTTCATCCACGAATGAATCGTGGCAAAAGCCGATAGACTCCTATGATCAATTAAATCTATCCTATGATTCTTAGACTCCTCACCAAGATGATCATATCACCCAGGATCATTCGATAATCTAATAATGGTCATTAAGTGTCGGGTTTATAATCGCAATACATGGGTTCTAAAAGTCACTAGATTCCTGCTTCAAGTGGGGTTTCAATTCGCCGGGCCTCCTTTGGTCAATTTGGCCCGACCTATGGTTCCTAGATTCCTTACCAGGATGAACAGGTCATCCGGGATCATTTGGCAACCTATTGACAGACATTAAGTACCGCTACATCCAAGATTCGAAACAATGTGTGCCCGGGCGCTAGCATCTTAGACACACATTCCTAACTTCTTTAAATTCATCTATCCGAACGGTGATCCTTTGGTCAATTCGCACAAGAGAGAAAGGGTCGTCAGTTAGTCAATTCTTACCCTTCCAAACTCTACCTGCCTACTTAGGGTCAGTTGGTCAATTCTCCTAAGCAACTAGATACACCGCACTTCAAAACCACAAGCTAGGGTAACTACCAACTAACTATGCATACATACACTAGAAACAATTAATAATAAAGAATCAAAACTAGGCTAGCACCTAGTATCCACATCACAAAAATATTTTAGTGGAATGACAAATAAAGCGTATATAAAACGTTAAATAAACAATGAATAAACATCAAAAATTAATTGACTAATAATAAATTAAAAGACAATTAATAAAGACACAATAAGAATCAAAGCTCTAACAATTAATTGAAACCGAATTAATATTATAAAATAATGAACCCAAATTAATTAAAAGAGTTA
The DNA here is from genome assembly GCA_022545495.1 of Chrysanthemum lavandulifolium. Lineage (NCBI taxonomy): Eukaryota > Viridiplantae > Streptophyta > Magnoliopsida > Asterales > Asteraceae > Chrysanthemum > Chrysanthemum lavandulifolium. The sequence continues at coordinate 189,509,700 of CM040239.1, read as the reverse complement.
GAAAAGTGATTACAAATTGCGCCATGATAATGTTATCGATTAGTTAGTCACGGGCAAAACCCCGAAAGATTTGCCCTTCGAGAACCACAAGCTATTCTTGCCTTTTTCTATGTTTCGTAGGCCTACAACAACAATAATAAAAGGGACAAGTTATACAAACACCTTTTTTACAAAGGGCACCCTCTATTTTTGTGTTTTTTTATTTATTTTATTTTTATAATTTTGTTTATATAAAAAAGTATAAACCGAAAGTCGGAACATAAAATATAAAGTTTAATAAATCAAACGCTAAAAGCGTCATAAATACTGAACAAAGCCCGATAAAAAATTATGTAATCTGAAAATAAATATGAGACAAAAACATAGTTTGATTAAAACCTCATTATGTCACATCACGAGGTTTGTATAATATGACCCATAATAAAGGTTAATGATTTAGACACTCCAATTTCTTATTTCAGACACTCAAATCATGCATTAATCGGTTGTACATTTATCATATCTCGCTTTCTGGGTTTATACATTTGAGTGTATAAATAACAAATGAGAGTGTCGCCAATCAATTCATAATAAAAGCCTAACTTTATTCTTCAATTTGATGCCTTACAATCCTCGTGCATCATTAGCTTTTATAATAAAATAAGTAAGGAATTGCACTTTGGTCCTCAATCTTTCGCCACTTTTCATATGAGGATCATGTGTTCTTTTCTTTAATAAAAGTGTTGAAATAATAACACTTTCAGTCCTTCTTCGCACTTCATAATTTATTCTTTAGTCCTTGAAGTGAATAAATAAATATTAACTTGCCGCTTTTAATCCATGGACTTCGAAACTTTGCGGCCAAGTTATTAATTAAGGCGTAACTAAATCTACGAGTTACGTCGTAATTCTTCGTCCGTATATACTTATCCACTCTATAATTATCTCTACGACATAACTAATTAGCATGTTACGCCGTAACCTTAAGAGGAGGTTACGCCATATCCTTCATGGCATCATATTTACGTTGTAACACAATTAAACAGTTACGGCGTAACCTTCACAAATAAATCTCAAACCCTCGTAGTATGGGTTACGGCGTAGTTAAAAGTGTCACTTACGCTGTAACTTGTCTTCAAAATATATTACTTGGCCTTATATCACATCTTTTCCGCTCCAACGCCTCATTTATCCTGAAATGCAAATATGAACGAATATAAACGAATTACGTACCATATTAATACAAATGAGGCTATAAACACGGGACATTGATATATAAAATATCAGATTAATTTGATGTTATCAACAATACATTTCTAAGAAAATGTATATATTTAAAATTAAAATATAGGGTATAAATAAAGTCATTTACACTCGAGTTAAATGGTCACCGTCAACATTTTGGTTAATTAAGTTTTTGAACTTTATACATGAACACACATCTTTGGACTTCGTACTAGCTTTTCTTTTGATTTCATCAATCAATTTCAACTATTGATGCACATATCTACACTGACGATTACTCATGCATAGCGACGATCATGTATAATAAAGTTAATTTGTGTGTAAATTTTTATATTTAATATATATTATATATTGGCGTGGAGTAAGCTAGAGTAAAGGAAGTTACTAGTTTAAATTGTAATAAGGTATTTAAATATTTGATAGATTGTGTTGACTTTATAAGTAATGGTATTTTCGCTTAACAACATTATTCATTTTTAACTTTTAAGTTTTAAATAAATGTATTTTCTTTTTATATGTAGTATAGATATATGAATAAAATGATATAATGATTGTAACAAATACTTTTACGCAAAAAATAAAATCACTTTTAAAGGGAAATGAATGGTCATATTTCACCCACGCCATTTATATGTGGCAAGGTTTTAGCTTGAGCTAAAGCCAAGCTGCCCATCCCCCTCTCCGTTGGACCAAAATGCAAGTGATGGCAGTGGCTTGCGCTAATGTGACGACCGTCAAGCTCAAGTTAACAACTATTATAGTTTTTATAACGTCTTTGACTAAACTTACTTATGTTAACTTTATTTTGAGCCTCTCGGGTCATTTTGTCCTCCGATTGTCTTTTATTAAGAAACATTGTTTTCGAATGTGCCTTGACGCACGATCCTAATAAACGTCATAAACAATCATCGATATGCTCAAATTATTTTAAAATAATTAGTGTCACCCACACTTAAGAACTTAATCCATTTTGAAGTATATATGTTTTTAGTAAAACCGATTTTGCACTTACGCGTTTACATTTTAGACTTAAGACGTTTTGGGTATAATCTACCCACTAAACTAAACTAACAAAACTCTTCTTATCACCCTAAAAGTACCACATGTATAGCTTCTCCTACAAACACTTCACTTAACACATCATGCTTACACATGACACTTAGCTAGTTAACTTAACACATGTCATCTAATCCAACTTAGTATATAAATCTCACATAAAATCATTCTCCTTAGTTTTACAAAAAAAAAAAAAAAGTACTCCAGTTTTCTCTCCATCTTTGTATGGCAACAACACCACAACCAAATCATCTTCATCAAAAACTAGCTAAAACTTCAAGAAATTACGACTAAAGATCATCTCTACAAAACGTAAATACCGTCTATCATTTTCATCAACCAACTCACCACCAAATAACTCCTTTAACACCACTTCCTAATTTAGTAGTATACTTGTTCTTGTCAACAAATCCAAGTTCTATAGGTATTTTCTTGGTGCAAGATGACTTGTGTCAAATCTTGTACCCAAAACTCTCTTTATGGTCATTTTATACAGTTTATAAGTACATGATATAAAGTAAAGTTTTTAATTATTTTAACACTGATATTATTGCTTAAAAATGATTTATAACATATCTAAAATAAGTTTGAGAGTTTTCTTGGTCGTTTATAGGTGTTTGAATACATAAAGTGCATTTAAATGATCTCTATTTTCCAAATAGTTTGCTGTAATTTTTTTTTGTGTCAACCTGATTGGGTCATAACTATGTCAAATATTAATGTTTTGACATGGTTCTTGAGCCTAGAGTGGATTACTCTTAGTTAAATTTTCAACCATGTAGAGTTTATAAAAGGTATATTAATTTGGTCATTCAACTATGTGAAATAAACTCAGGTGTCGAATCTATCTTTGAAACTCAAATTTGTAAAGTCAATTTCTTTCATGCATAACTTGGTCATAACACAAGTTTTTTCACTCATTCAAACTCCCATAGTTAAATCCTATTTGTTGACTTTAAAACCCCATTTGCCTTTTATAAAGAAACCAATTTTTGAACCCTCTTTGACCATTTTAATTTGAAGTGTCAAAAATGTCATATTTCCATATTTGGTTTAGTGACTTCATTAGGCTATAACTCACTCATACTTGTAAATAGTGACTTGAAACTGATATGGGAATTACTTCTGAGTGTTAACTTGAGTCTCTCACCGGCCTTAAACATAAAATTTTGATGTAAACCTTCTACTAGTTGAAACATTTTTGTAAGTCTAAAACTGAGTACAAATCGTATCGTGTGATGTTGAGAATCTTAAACTACTTAATAAAATCCACATAAATTCAAGGACACTCATAAAACATAGTATATTAATATGTATAAAGGGTTAGTCTAGAAAAATATTTTAATGGTCAAATGGTTACCCGAAGAGGTATTAAAATCGTGATGATTCACGAATTTATGTATAATTAAAAAAGTGACACTTTGTAACGAGTTTTGGTAAATGACTTAAGTAATAAACATAAACTTGGTCTGATCATATTGTATAGAGTCTAATTAGTATTATTTACTGTTCTAGGTCGAGGTTAGAAGGTGCATGTTCATTGGGTTTTCCTAGTCGTCTTTGTGAGCCATATTTGTTCTCGTCTACTCTACCGACTTAGATGTGTAATCACAGCCCCTTTTTACTGATTTACCTACTTTCTGGGGGTGAAATGCATGAATTGTACTTTACTAAAATCTTGGTTGTATTTTTGTGACTTCACGTATTATTTTGATATATGTGTGACTTTGCTGAATTATGACTTTGCGTATTATTTTGATATACGTATGACTTTCTATATTAAAACTTTGTCTATTATTTGTGATATGTATGACTTTTAGACTTAGACTTATGTAATTATATAATATGGGTAATAGTGTTAAAGATGTGGGTGTACCGTTCGTACCACAAGGTTTCATACATTTCGTACGCCCTCGAATTGTTAGTCTCCCATTGGTTTATCGTTCGTACTCTAATTATACGTACCATTTGTACGCTCCCTTGTCTACGGAGCATATGTATTATGGATAGCGCTATTTGGGGTCGGCCGCCAACATTTCGTTCCCTACATTATGGAATGCATAACATTTATATTATGGGCTTTTATTGCATAACACTATTATACATGTTACATTTTGCATCTTATTAAACCCAAGTGTATTTTAAATTTTTGAAGTTCTATTATTAAGCTTATTTTTATTGTGAAAATGTATGTGAATCCATATGTTACAAGTCTTGTATGGGCGGGGCTTGTAACAAGATTGGTTGATTGGACATTTTCCATGAGGAAATTATTTAAAATGGTTTTCGTGTTATTTAAAATCTGTGTACTCACCAACTATTTCATAGTGGACCCGTTTTTTCTCATGCATTTTCAGGTGATCATCAATAATGTTCTTTCAAAGACACTTACATTTGAAGTTATCATATGTTATCTTTTCCAAAGACAATATTTTATCTATTAGGACATATGTTTTATGATCTGATGTTTGGATCAAAAATACTTTTGTAATGTTGTGAACTTGTTTCTATATTAAGTATGGTATTGTTCTATTATCTTATGTGTGTGCCTTTCTCCGTTACACTTCGTGTTTCCGCTTCAGCGGGGTGTAACAAAAATTGGTATCAGAGCTTAAGGTTATAGAAAATGTCGATTTTTCAAAATTAAAAATCGAAAATATAACAAAAATAATATTTTTTTAAACATCGAACATAATACTAGTCGACTAGTCCTAGAATTGCATCATTAATCCTCAATTAAGAAGAGCCTAATCACCTATGCCTAATTCTGGAAGAATCATGCAACGATGATTGTAGTATTCTTGGATCATGTTTTGTCGGGTCTAAAATATTAGTCACCTAAATTTGTATCTGTTTGTGCACATAACATGTTCATGCATTCGACTTGTATGCCAAGGAACTACGGGCCTAGCATGAACTGCTAGGAGCTCGAGAGAATGCTACAGCTGACAGCAGTATTGTAGGACCACATGACTAGGCTCGATCTTTATTACCAGACCATACATGACATTCTGAACTGTGTAGAGAGGATAGATCAATGGGCGAACAGAGGTCAGGACGCCGCCTTCGATGCGAGAGCGTTAAGTAGGAGGACTTGGTATTTAGCCATATCGGCAGTGTTGTAGTATTTTTGTTACTTGTGTCGAGGATTTTGTTTGGAGCTTAGTTCAATATGTATCTTTTCAGTCTTTTACTTTAAGTTATGAGACATTAGACGAATATTATTATTACTATCTTTATTAAAAACTTCGAATGGGTACTGTTGTTTCTTTTATTGTAAATTATTTCATTATATTTACTATACAAATTTAAATTATATCATCCATTTATGTTGTTTACATGATATTGTCTTGCAAAAAAATTAAAGTTTTATTATATATAAGTGTCGCTTAAAATTTATTTAGTCAAAACCTTACTTAAACAAATGTTTTTTGGTCAATTATAGAATCATGGTTGCAAGGAACACACGTTCAGGAGTTAAAAACAATGTCGACCCAACAATGATGCTGGATTGGCAGACCTCCTCACCTAAATTGCTACAAACCTTAATGCAAGACGGACCAACGACGGAGAAAGTTACTCTAATGCTGGAAATGGATGTATTTTATCTTTTTAATTTCTTTAATTTGCATTTAAGCCCCTGTAATTTATAAACTTTTTCTTTAGTTATAATCGATCAAATCCACTTTTCCGTTTAAATCCTCTCGATCACTATATCGTTTGGTGATTCATCGCATAGCTTCGTTGGGACATAACGACCGGGAAACACTATACTCTCGATCTTCATTGCATTTGGTTCCGGTGTTTTTAAGTTTCTTACGGTTGGCCATTCACAAGTGGCTAGCTTGTGTGAGAAAACTTGACCGTCTGGGAGCGAATCAAATTTTAGCGCCATTGCGGAGGTGTGCTAATAATCTTACATTTAGCGTGATTAGTGATTTGAATATTCACTCCTTGTTTATACCATCTATATGTTTATATTTTCTTATAAAACCCAAAAGATTTTCTTTCCTATTTTTACAAAATGTTTATCCAAAACCCAAAATATTCACCTTAACCCTCTTACCCTTTTGATTCTTTATCCCTTTACCCTCATCCATTTGATTCTAACTTCTTCTATTCGATGGAATCTCTCGACTACTGACAGATTCGGGACGAAGTTGAAAACTTCGGACTTTATCACAAATGTCAAGAATTTGTGTTGTTCGTGATGATCCATTAATTGCGTAGGAAATGGAGCGAGAAACCGGGGTGACAAAGGACCGTACTTCCCTCCGATAATGGAAGTGCTAAAACGTCCAACCTACGGTTATCAAAGATCTAACCTCGATTGCTCCTAAGCCGTCTAAAATTGATCCTAAACTTTCACGATTTATGGTTAAAAGCAATCATGCAAAATTTAGACCGGTGACTAGCAAGAATAACTTGCCTAATCTTCACGCTTCTCAAGAACCGAACCGGAGACCAAAAGCGAAGTGGTGGAAATTGCTAGCTCTCGAGCACACCACTTGTCCCACCTCCGGATTTTTCAAAATGTTCTTGAGACTTGATAGTCATTCGGATCACCATGTTGGTTTTGTTGATTCTTTGAATAAACCGATTCCTTCTCATAACTCTCAAATGAAATCGTTTATTCCTTGTGTCGGTTGTGGTGAGCCTCTCTTTGGTTCACCACATCGTTGGTGTACGTGTGTACAATGTGGTAATGATATTCGTAACAGGAGATGTTTGTTTTGTGGTTCGAAGAATTCATTTGATTATGATCCTAATCGAACTCATTTAACGACCCTCAAACTTTTCCAATTACCCACCACACCCGACCTATCTTCATATAACCAACATAATCGCTGTGAATTTTGTGGAGGTCCTCACCAAGGATTTGAGTGTCAATCCGGAAACACGTTTGTCTATGAGCAGTTTTTGGGTGATGCTCGAGAACTTTAGCTATGACCAATATCCATATAACTCACCTGTCGAGACTCGGCAGATTTCTTGTTGTGAGTATTGTGGAGGTCCCCATTTCATTTCGATTGTCAAATAGGAATCCATTTCCTTGTAACAATCATGACTCTCACAGTTTGACAATTTCCGGCCTCCAAAGACCATACGGTTCAAACTCCACCTGAGCCGTTGCCTAAAGAAATTTCCCAAGATCTTGAAACCGCAATAAAAACACTTGATGATTTGATTCAAAACTTTAAGAATCAAGTGAGTCGTGAGAAAACCATGGGAGAATTGCTAGCCGAAGAACGAGAGGCCCGCAAATCTAGGGAAGAATTATTAGTCCTAGAGCATGCAGCTCTAAGGCGTTCCAAATTTCTTAAGGCAGCTATGTTTGATGATGACGAGGAGAGTATTTCTTTTAAGAATATTATTTCTCAACTCCTCGGTCGGTTGATATCCCGGTGATTGAGATTCATTCTCATGAAGCGCTATCACGCCAAGCTCCCACTCGGCTCTCACGAACATGGGGACGAGCATCTTGACACTGTTCACGAAAAGGAATCGGACGAATTCATAAAGTCTAGTGTTGAGAGCCTTGTCCCAATCCGAGAGAGTCATGGGAACTTCGATCATATGTGATTCTCTTTCCCTCTTGAGTGTTCAAAAGATCATTTGAGACTTTCTACGATCTTAGCGACGATTGTGCTTCCTATGGAAACATTGAGTATGTTGAGACATCACTCCCACGATCGATCCTCTCTTGAGGAGTTCACCGATGAACTCGCTCACATCAATCCACTTGCATCAAAAGTGATGATGATATCTTTGATTTCAAAGCGATCCGGGGAGACCGAAAATCTCCTTGATAATGATCGTTCACTCATTTCTCACCCTAACGGTCAATAGAGAATGTTAATCACTTTGTTCTGAAGCATTCAAAACAACTCTCACTAATCCTCTATTTGAATTCGACTCAATTCACTTTAATTCTGAGAATCCACTCCTTGATACCAGATTGAGGATAGTGATGAGTCTGATGGAACAAGAATTCCGATTTACATCTTGTGATTGATTCTCTTCACGAGGAGTTCTCGGATGAACTCGCTCATATCATATCTCCGCGGAGTATGATAATTTCTACTTGATCTAGACACTCCCATAATATGTCTTGATCAAGCAAGCTAGCGATGAGATTCATGAAACTATGAATTCTCCTATTGAGGATGAAGAGTTAGTCATGATTTTTATCATGATTTTCTTTCTTTTCTTCATATATTACATCATTTCTCCTGCTCTTCACTCCTTCGGAATGAAGACATTATCTTTGATCCGGCATTTCCATGTACCATTTGTGAGCCGGATCTCTATATCTCATCGGTGTGGAACTTTCACGTACTTCAATGTTTATCCAAACATCTTGAATGAAAGTCCGATGGAGATTGTCTTTCCACGTTACTTTCCCATGAACAAATGAATTCGGGTCGAGTCAAGCTAGCGACTCGGTAATCAAAAACAAGAGTTAAACATGGGTGTTCACCGTGTGTACCACCCTAGTGTGGGGAGATACTCCACATGTTGTATATAGATCTTAAAAATAAATGAAAATTGTAAATATTAAAAAGAGAATAATTGTTGTGTTTCTACACTTAGCTAGTAATGTTATCTTTTACGTTCTAAGTTTCGACATAACGGCGGTACTTTGAATATTGAGGACAATATTCATTTCTAAGTGTGGGGGGAAATTCGCTTAATTTGATCATAAATGTACCCTTTAGTCCCTTTTTCCCCAAAATGGCCAAATTTAAAATTTTTTTTTAGTGGAAGTACTATGTACTAAACACTGACAAATGGTAATCATCCACCATGTCTAACCCACATAAGGATTGGCTAATCCAGAGCAAACGGCTCTTGGTAAAGATATCTCAAATCGTTGACTTGCAATTTGCCCAAAATTGTATGGTATTCATTCACCATATCCTTAAAAGTGAAGAATTGGCTAGCCCATGAGTTTATGGCTTGTGGTAAAGGCGATGGAAAAACCATAATTGGTAATCGACTCACCAAAGATAATATTGATAATTTATCTAAGAGTTGGCTAGTCCGAAGCAAGCGGCACGGTAAAGACAAATCAAATCCGTTGAAAAGTCGGTGATTTGCTCAAAATCATTTGGTTATCGATGTACCAAGGTTCTTACTTGAACTAAAACATTTGGCTACCCGAAGTAATGGCTTTTGGTAAAGAGTTGAAATCCATTAATTTTTCTCAAAACATTGCTAGGGACTAGCAATATCTTAGTGTGGGGATTGATGAGTGTAAATACTCATCATTTTGTACCAATTAAAGCTGCAAAACATCCGAAAACACTTTCGAAATGCATCAAAATGATAAAAATATCACAAATAAGTGTTTTATGTGTTTTAAATGCAAAATATCAAAATACGGTGAAAAACATATCAAGTTTGCATAATTGGCGCTTTAGTCCCCAAGTTTTAAAAGTTGTCAAAAACAGTCCCTGGTAAACCTAAATAAAGAAAAATATCATTTCAAGTCCCTAAGGATTCATGAGTTGTCAAAATTAGTCCTTGAGATTTAAATTTGCAAAATTACAACTTAGGTCCCTAAACTATGAAAATTGTCAAAAATAGTCCTTGGAAATTTGAAAATGTCAAAACTAGTCCTTGTACTATTGGAACTTGTCAGTTTTAGTCCTAGTGACAACTTTGTGAAATTGGCAGCTTTGGTCCTCCAAATTTTAGAAATTACAAAATGGTCCCTACAATATTAAACTAGTCCTTTGACCTCTTTCATAACCTTTGGACTTGACCCTGCCATATAACCAATTGTGACCCCCCTGCCAAAACCCTTTTTGGACCCTTAGTCAAAACCAGTCAAACAAACCACTTTCGCTCCCACCTTATCCTGTGTATCTTCCACACTTGACTGCAACTTTCAGGCATCCCAACACCTCTCCCATCACCTTATCCCTTCAAACCTTCCCCCTCATCATCACACCTACACTCCACCCCCCCTAGTTTCAAAATCAGAGCCCCAATTGCATATATAACTTTTCCCGCCAAAAACTGATCCAATGGCCAAAATGATCTCTACTCATCCAATGGTCCTAAAAGCTAATGGGAATCACTCAGAACTCAAGTGGGAGCTGTGTTGGTGTATAAAAAGGAAGAAAGAGAGAAGGAAGAAGTAGTAGTTAGTTTTTTAAATTTATGTATGTCGTTTTAAATTTCTAAGTCTTAAATAAACTCTTAGTTGTAATTTCAAGTTTAATTTGTATCAAACTAAAGTATTTCGTTGTATTGCAACTATTTTCAAGCATCAATTCAAGTTTGTGTTTACAATTCATGTTTCATGTTCACTGCTTCAAATTTCAGTTTCTAACTCTTATGTACAAGCTCTATTAGCTTATTTTAAGCTCAAACAAGCTTACATAAGCTTCTTATAGCTTTATAAGCTTATATATCGATTTCAAGCAAATTGGGTTCTTGGTCAACGAAAGTCAATCGAGCTCAAAATTGAAATGGAAATGGATATTGGTGATGCAAAGGTCTTTGGTTGGGTTGATAATGAGCTAGGTTAGGGTTTGGAATAGGTTAGTTGTTCCTTTGTTCTTTGGTAAGCCATTGTGGCTAAGGACCAAATGTAAGTGCATTTTCAAAGTAATTGCATAATTGGTATCGTGGTTTAAATCGGTTTCCTACATTGATTAGGTTGTATTTAGGTCACTTAGATTCCTTTTGATTGTCTCGCAAGCTAGATCGATGGTTAGTTCTTTTAAATTGCAAATCGCTTATATAAAATGGTGTTTGGATCAGTTGGTTAAACTGACTTTGAGGTTTATTCAGTGGTAGATTCCTGTTGTTTTATGCTTGCTAAGCTCTATTGAACTCAATTCTGTCTTAAAACTGCACCTGCAAACACTCAAAGTCAAACTCATCTCAAATCTGTCTTAACTGCATAACTGTTGTGATTTTGGAAATTCAAACACCTGTTTTGTGTTTGGAATTGATAGATATAGCTTGCTTTAGTTTTATTTCATCATAATACATTAATATCAGTCCACAAATTGAGTTCAAATCTCACAAAAGTCAAATTGACAAAACTGTTGTCAAAAGTCAATATTGAAAAATCCAGTTTTCATCAAACTAGGATGATTTTTATTAGATTCATTTCTAAGCCAAATTAAGTGAAATTGTGGGTTTTTAAACTTCACTTGGTCTATTTTCTTATTGTCATTTTTCTAAATTTTTGTCAAATTTTTATAAGCTCCAAAACAGCTTGTGAATATGGTCTCATTTCTCACAATGCACAAACTCGATAATGGCGAGTGTACGGTGTTTTGTGCAAGGCTTGCACAGAGATCAGTTGAGAATAGCTAGCCAGGTCTAGCTTAGGATCCAACTTTTGGTTTTTAGTATTAGCTTATTGTGTAGCTTATTCTTGGGTTGCAAAGTAGTGAGTAAAACCTGTTTTAGCACATAAGCTCAATTCACCAAATCATAGCATTTTGTATTTCAGAGGTGTAGGACAGTTGTAACTTGTTTCATTTGGGTATTTTTAGCTTATCACAGCTTCTGTAATCAGTTGGTAGCTTATTGTGTCCTTTGGCTTATTAAAAGTGCTTATTTATAAGCACTTGTGATTGCAGTTTCATTTTCTTGCACACAACCCCCTGTTTTTATATTTTTCTTGGATTCATAATATTATTTTAGGCTTATCTTGAATTTTTCAGATTTTTCTAGGTCAGTTTGCTATTTTTCCCTATTTAAATTAGTTTTTAAGCCTTTTTAATTAGCATTTAATACAATTAATTCAGAAAAGTTTCAAAAAAATAATTTTCAATTTTCCTAGGTTAAGATAAATATAAAAGTCAAAAAATATTTTCTAGATTTTCTTAGTTAAATTTGTATTTTAAGCACTTTAAGTAGTTTTAAATAGTTTTTAATTCATAGAAAATACAAAATAATCGGAAAAATACAAAAATAGTTTTGAAAATTCTCTTTGTTATTTTAGATTTTTCCAAGTCATAATTTCATTTTTCTAGCTTTATTTCCTATTTTCTTGTATTTTAGGTTATTATTAAATAGTTAAAAATAGTTTTTAATTAATAATAATTAATTAAGTAGTTATAAAAATAATTTTATTTTTCTATAAATTTTCTTTTATCATTAGGATTGTAAAAATATCATTTTTATATTTTTAGGACTAATATTGTTTAATTTTCGCATTTTCTTTTGTACGTAACGTAGTTTTTTAATTTAAGTTTTATAAAAGAAAAATCAAAAACATCATTTTGCAAATAGTGATAGCATTTATTTAATATATTTTATCTTTTTAATTTTCTTTAATTTGCATTTAAGCCCCTGTAATTTATAAACTTTTTCTTTAGTTATAATCGATCAAATCCCTTTTTCCGTTCAAATCCTCTCGATCACTATCGTTTGGTGATTCATCGCATAGCTCATTTGGGACATAACGACCAGGAAACACTATACTCCTCGATCTTCATTGCATTTGGTTCCATCTTGTTTTAAATTTCTTACGGTTGGCCATTCAAGTGGCTAGTTGTGTGAGAAAACTTGACCGTCTGGGAGCGAATCAATTCTAGTGAATAACAGGTGTTAGGCCTCAAAACATTTCTAGCCGATAATCCACCGATTATCATCCCATAGGAAGCTCAGTTTGATGATTGATTTCATTTTGTGGAAAAGCCAACGGAAATCCTCATGAGGGATGTTTAGCAACTTAGACAAACTCAGATTCTATATATAAAATTTTGATGGAATACGCTACGAGGTCCCGAGTTCACGTGGGAGAGTTAGGACAAGATCAAGTGCAAGTACCCACACCTTTTCTCGAGCGCGCGGACATTAGATAATACGAACTAAATTCCAAGACGGAATTCTTTCTAACAGGGGATGATATGTCGACCTTCAAACTCAGATAAACAACCATTAGATTTTTTATAACGTCTTTGACTAAACTTACTTGTGTTAAGTTTATTTTGTGCTTAAATTTTCTTTTTATTAGGACTCCTTGTTTACGAAGGTGCCTTAGACCTACGATCCTAATAAACGTCATAAACAACCAACGATATGCTCAAACTATTTTAAAATAATTAGTGTCACCCACACTTAAAAACTTAGTCTATTTTTAATTATATATGTTTTTTTAAGTAGGGTTTTTCTAACTTATGCCCTAGGGGCACAAGTTAAGCAAACAAAAGTACATCGAAAGTACACAAGGACCTACATATCAGTACACTTTTCTGTTTATGTGGATCCCTGTGTACTTTCGGTGTGCTTGATAAGGTTTTAAAAGGTACCTTTTTGAGGGGTCGTTTAAACCCTTATTTGATCACTTTTGTATCCGTTATTGCTTAATATCGTTCCTTTTCACTTTTAGGTCTCTTGAAGGCAAAATCTTTGGAATGGCACTTATTTGGACGAAAAGGCGAATATCTGAAGAAAATGGCCAAAGTCATAATCGAGACACTCAAAGCTGCTGAAAACATAAGGTGCGGCGTCGGTGTTAAATGCGGCCGTCGGAGGATTTTGTGACGGACATAAGCTAAAACTCCTATTTTCAAGTGGCGACATCAAGTTATAAAAGAGTAGGTCGTCGCAACTCGACGGCCTAGATGCAATCCGACGACGTCGAAAGCTGAAGAGACGGCGTCACAAGCATAAGGTGGCGCTGTCGCAAGTCTAACGGCGTCACAAAACATAAGGTGACGCCGTCGCATATGTAATCTTATATATAGAATCCGAATTTTTCAGTATTAGTGTGTAGTCTTTTGGAGTAAAAACCTATAACCGAACCAAGGCTGTCTTGTATAGTATTTTAGGGTTTCAAACCCTATCTTACACCAAGATAAGTGTTTTACTTCATTAATTCAATTATGTCTTTGATTATTTGTGTGTATGCTTGCATGTTCTCCATGTCCGGCTAATTTACTTGTGTGTTTGCTTAGGGAATATGAAACTTAATTATTGAATATTGATTGGTTGTCTCTTATCTTAGTTGATTAATGATCTAGTAATGCGATAGGTCATTCGTTGTGTACTTAATGCTTGATTAAATCTTTGTAAACCTTAGAATATGACTCCTTGAGTAGTTGTACGCTAAACCATCCAAAGAATGCCTTAGAGTAAGAGTTTATTATCCCTAGTGGGTTTTGTAGGCGAGACCCTTTGGTAAGTTCAAGAGTTAGGGAGAAAGCATACCCTACAACCTTAGACACACAACGCAACTAGGAATAAGGACGTGACAATTCAACCACCAATAGGAGATAATTAAGGAGTAGTAAAACCTAAGTAAACACATCTTTAAACTATCATACGAGCACACAATAATTAGACATAGACTACATACACCTTAGATTAGATAATTAGATAAGTAGAGTAATCGGTAGCAATACCAACCCCCCAAATTCAAACCTTGAGATTCGTACCTTTCCTATTCTTAAAAATATAAAAAGATAAAAAATAATCTTCATCAACCCCAACCTTAGCGTAGTAACTTCTCACTAGCATTCCTATTCCCCTAGAGAACGATATCAATACCCGTGGCTTACCCTAATACTACACTACAACGATTAGGTTCATTGCTAGGGTGTTGAAAAACTTGCTCGACGAAAAGGAATTTCCTTTGACCCCGAACGACGTGTAGCGTTATCAAGTTTTTGGCTCATTGGGAATAGAATAGCTAGTTTGTAGTCCACCTCGTTTAGGTTTCTTTACTTGATTCCTATCAAGTAAATTTTTATCATTTTTAGCTTTCTCTTAGTCTATCCCCCTTCTTCGTGACCTTTGTTCGTAATCCCATCACTTTTCATCATGGAAGGTGATAACCACCCACCATTCATCAACCCACCACCAATTGACCCGCCAAGAGCCCGTACTCTTGGTGAATACTCGAGACCAAGCCACTTAGGCTATATGAACACCATTGAGCTTCCCGACCAAGCCCGAACTACGGCCCTGCGATCCGACACCATCCGGTTGGTGCAAAACGAATGTGCATTCCATGGACTTTGTTCAAGATCCAAATCGATGATCGAGGATTTCCTCAAAATTGTCGATTCCATCGACCTTGATGCTACTACTCGGGAGACCACGCGCTGCGTCTCTTCCAATTTTCTTCTGAGACCAAGCTAGTAATTGGCTTGAGCGACTTCCGCCGGCTCCATCTCAAGTTGGGATGATCTTACCTCTCGCTTCCTTGCTCAATTTTCCCACCGGGAGAACCACTAAGCTTAGGATTGACATCTTGATGTTCCAACAACGTCAAGGTGAATCTCTACAAAGCATGGACTCGATTCAAGGACTTACTTCATAAAGTCCTCATCACGGCATTGATCTTTGGCTCCAAGTCCAAATTTTTATGATCATGTCAACTTCCTACCAAGCGATCCATTGACCAAGCGGCCGGTGGAAAACTTAGTGATCTCACCGCGGAAGAATCATGGGGTATAATAGAGGACCTTGCCCTCTATGACAACGAAAGTTGGGATGACCCTCGTGAGCTGCCCAAAACCGTTAAGGCAATCTCCTTGCCTCCCATTGACTCACAACCTTCCAACCGTAGGATGATCGAACTTGAAGACCAAGTAAAATTCCTAATGAGTTCCTACGAAAATCCTAAGTCTTCACACCATGTGAACAAAGTTTCTTCCTCGTGTGAGCCATTTTGTGATCCTCATAACACGCAAGACTAGCTTTTGATCCCCGAACATGCCTCCGCTGACTATGCATCCTCGAGTGATAATGGAGCGGAGGAAGATTCCCTACAATACCCGGACCTAGGAATTTCAATGAAACCCGAGAGGCATGGAAAGGCAAGCCCGACTTCTACTGGGACAAACCAAAGAATTCACTTCCAATGATTTTTCATGGCCCCACCTAACGGTCCTAACCAAAAAACATCGAAGGGATGTTGCGAACCTAGTTGCATCCCAAGAATCCCAAATAGCTAAGCTCTCGGACCGCTTTAACCAACAATGCGAAATGGATAGGAAGATAGACAACCTTTGAAAGCTATAACCAATAGTGATAGGAAGGTTAGTGCTATCTCAACTCCCGAGCCTTCCGGTGTAGAGATTAAGGACCCAAGTAAGCTAGCTAAGCACGTTCAATTCGTCAATACCACCACCTTAGTGAAACCTAATGGAACAAGTGACGAAGAGGACCATACCTGATACGCTTACGCAGCACGTTCGGGGTCAAAGGAACTTCCTTTTCGTCGAGCAAGTTTTTCAACACCCTAGGCAGTGAACCTAATCGTTGTAGTGTAGTATTAGGGTAAGCCACGGGTATTGATATCGTTCTCTAGGTGAATAGTATCGTTAGGCTGAAGTGTATGTCGATTTAAGTCTAAAGGTGAGGGATGATTATTTTTGTATTTTTATATTTTATGAATCTCGGTTTTGGAGGGAGGGTGGAATTAGTTGCTAGTCAACTATCCCAAAAGGTACTAACTAAATTAGGGTCTACCAAGAACGCGAAGCGTATCTACTTATGATGTATTACTTCTTGCTAGCTATCCAATTCTACCTACTGAATTGTCACGTCCTATTGATGGTTGAATTGTCACGTCCTTATTCTTAACGCGTTGTGTGTCTAAAGTCGTAGGGTATGCGTTTATCCCTAACTCTTTGAACTTACCAAAGGGTCTCGTCTACAAAACCCACTAGGGATAATAAACTCTTACTCTAAGGCACTCTTTGGATGGTTTAGCTTACAACTACTCAAGGAGTCATATTCTAAGGTTCACAAAGATTTAATCAAGCATTAAGTACACAACGAATGACCTATCGCATTACTAGATCATTAATCAACTAAGATAAGAGACAACCAATCAAACAAGAGATGAGGATGCAAGAATTATAAACTAAACCAATTAGACTCATTGAAATTGTCACACCCTAATGATGAAGATAGACACAAGCATCACTAAGAAATCAATAAGATCCGATAAATTATATACAAGTTTCATACAATCATAAGAAAACACTAGGTGAATTAGCGGACATAATTAATGAAGAGCAAGCAACAATTATGATAATTGAAGACATACCATAGATTGGATTAACAAACAAATCATTACACGATGTTTATGGAGTGTTTGAAACCCTTTAAGTTGTCGGAAAACACTTACCTAAACCACCGAATCGGACTTAGGGTTTAGGGCCTCAAAAGTGAAGTTATAATGTTCTATTTATAGGCGATTTTACGTCGGCAAGGGTGATGGCGACACACCTAAAGAGTGATGGCGTCGCGATGACTTTTTTCACCGGATCAGATTTTCTCGCTCGTCGCGTGGGCTTTTGAATCACCTAAACCGAGTTCATATGCAAAAGTTATGGCCAAAAAAGATCGGCTACTTGGCGCATGTTGTGACTTGAGCGATTGTGGCGGCATCACCTTATGGTTGTGACGCCATCCCTTCGATCTATGACGTCGTGCGGATCAAATCTAGGGCGTCGAGTTGACGCCCTACTCTTTTAAAACCAGGCCGTCACTTGTAAATAAGCAATTTGGCTACCGAGTCACAAAGTGCTCGACGGCGTCGCAGATTAAGCGATGGGCCGTCGCCTTGATTCGGGCCCAGCACTGAGTGTCTCGATTCTTGAGTTTGGCCATTTTCTTCATATATTCGCCTTTTCGTCCAAATAAGTGCCATTCCAAAGATTTTGCCTTCAAGAGACCTAAAAGTGAAAAGGAGCGATATTAAGCAATAACGGATACAAAAGTGATCAAATAAGGGCTTAAACGACCCTCAAAAGGTACCTTTTAAAACCTTATCAAATATCCCTACACTTGGTATTTGCTTGTCCTTAAGAAAATGTGCTTTTAGCCAATTAATTTATAAGTTAGGGTCATGAAGCATTGATTTAAAATGGTCCACAACACATATAAGCCCATAAAAGTCATAACAAGCACGGAATTACATACTAGCACCTCACATGGGTGTTTGGATACTCACATCTCTCGGGTATATATGAAATATAACAAATAGAAATGGAAGATAAACACTCATTAACCGGTCCTAGTACATAGATTACCATAGGCTTGAGAATAGATCAAACCTCCATCGCTTTGGCGTAAGCACCTAGGAAAGAGTATCAAAGAGGTCTTTTAAAGAGTTGTAATGTTAGGCTTACGGTAGGGAAACAAGGGTTTGGTGGGATAGGCTATTTAGTGGTGGCAAGTCAAAAAATCTCTATGTTAAATGCATACGAAGAATGGCGTTGCTAAGCCAAGACTCGACACTCTAAAACTCTAGGTAACGGAAATAAACAAACATAAATTTAAAGGATAGATGTAGGATGGTAGCCCTTTTTTTTTTTTTTTACACTCTATTTTTTTTCCTTTTCTCTTTTTTCTATTTTTTCGTATTTTTTTTTTCATACACTTTTACTCTACCATCCTCTATGGTAACATCAAAATGATAGGGATTTATAGGCACATCCCTACACTTGAGTTTTATTACTCTAACACTAATTTGACCCGAATTGAAAAGATCAAAACACTTGGGGTACATTATTACGCAAACAAAAGGAATTTGAATTTAACGTTCCTTCCGTCATTTCATAAACTTTAACTTTTCCCATGAATTCCAATCGTCCCAAAATCGTATACAAAGGATATGACTCGACTTAGCAACTTATGCAAGCAACGAGATAATTGAACTAAGGTTTTAGGGTGATAATAAACATTTGCACTAAAAGTGAGTGCATAAGGGGTAGGCTAAGGCGATTTGGGTGTATATTTGGGGTGGGGTGTAAACAATGCTCTTCATTGATATACCGGAAAAACCGAAACATCATGAGAACCGCGAAAAGGATAGGCTCTGAGGGGTTAACTAGGGGTATCGTGTACTAAAGATGAGTACAACGCAAAGGGTGTGGGGGAATTACTCAACCGATGTGGAAGAAGTAATTATATTACGGGTATCAAACAAGGGTTATCCTAATGCCTCTTATCATTTAGTTATTCCTAACTACACAAGTGTAGTCTTACTTGCGATCTCGGGATGCATCACAAAACAAGTTCTAGAATCTAATATACTACCGGTTCACACTCTAAGCATTAAAGATGAATGCTTTAATTCCTACTAATCTAAGGGTGATCCTCACATTTTGGGTGGAATTTGGGTGGTAAAGGGTTTTGTGCTAGTCATATAACTTCCTATCCGTGAGACGCTTTTGTTAAGACTAATGGCCCACCCTATATGTCATGAAAAATTTTAAATTTGGTGCCAAAATTACCTAACCGACATTTTCTCATGGTTTATTACACAATCACAATTGGACAAAGCAAATAATCAAGGATAAGCATAGTTTCAAAGTTCCTGTTTCTTTTCCTCCTACACTTAAACCGAACATTGTCCCCAATGTTCCCGAAAGTATCAAAGTTATGATAATGGAAGGTAATTAAAACGAAAGAAACTAATACTCCCACGATTAGCTCGGTAGGATCCGTGTAAAGTGGTGGTTAAATCCTTTCCAAGAAGAATTTATGCGTGAAAAGCTCCTTCCAATCTTATGTATCTTCTTCTTGATAAACAAAACCTGCACACTTGAAGAAAACAAACAACCCAACGCATC
Organism: Chrysanthemum lavandulifolium; assembly: GCA_022545495.1. NCBI lineage: Eukaryota > Viridiplantae > Streptophyta > Magnoliopsida > Asterales > Asteraceae > Chrysanthemum > Chrysanthemum lavandulifolium. The sequence goes on along the minus strand of CM040239.1, from coordinate 189,489,850 downwards.
AAACCGAACAAAGAAAATCACAACAAGATGTAATTCTAGACTTAAATAAGATATAATGCTTGTAGAATGGATGTTTGCGATTTTCGGAAAATTAAGACCGGAAAATTCCAAAATTTATAAGTAGTACGTAAAACGAGAAAAAGTTAGAAGTTGTTTCTACTCCTCCCGACGCCGTCAGTTGCGATCTGACGCCGTCCAGTTATCATGACAAAAACCGGTCTGCGATTTTGGAAAAAATTTAAAATTTTTATCTTTAAAATGGAAAATTTCGCAAAACATCCATTATGACTCGATACAAGCATTTGACTCGAACAACACACATGTATATCTTTTAAATAATTGTAATTCTCATGTTCACATTTCTTTTGAAAACGTGTAATCCTCCTACACTTATCCCTTATGTAAAATACCTTTATATGTAATTAAGACGAGGTTAAAGACAAAATAAAGCATTTTACAAATTCAAACATGAGAATAAACAATCAATAAAAGATATATGACACACAAATAAAATGAAAACAAATACACATGGGTTGCCTCCCAAGAAGCGCTTGTTTTTGTTCAAGTCACGAGCCCGACTCTACCCTTGTTTAACGGATAAAGGGAAGTTTTTCCTACACTTAAGTTTAAGTGCGGGTGATAGTAGCAATATACACCCTTAGGGTGGAAATTTGCTACGTGAGGAGAGGGTGATGGGTGATTTATGTGCTCAAAGGAGTGTGCTCTATTTATTATAACCTTACCTAATTCAATTGGTGTAGCGGTGAATCAAATCTCTCTCTAAAATGGATCATCTTCTATCAACTTCAAAAGATTCTTAGTTAAGGATCCATCTTGACTTAATAAACCCAGTTTAAACCCATAATGTTTCATGTTATCAACCATGAATGGGTGATATAAGTGTGTAAGGTCATGGGTTACTCCTATATTAGCTTCCACTCTACATGGCCTAGAATCTACCACCTTTATCAAGCAACTACTCGGACTATCTATTTTGATGGGTGGATTGGGGCCTAATTCAATTCCAAGATTCACATCTAAAGACGGAACATTGGGTAAGGTTTTTGGTTGAGGCTCGGTTCATCAAAATTAGGAACTTCCCTAGGACTAAGAGAGGTCATGACAACAATCATCTAAACCTACATTCTCTAGTGGCGTTTGGTCCAAAGGTTCTCTATCAATCGGGCTCCTATAGTCTCTTCTACTTCTTAGGGTAAGTTATAGGTGATGTGTGTTCCTCAAGTGATGGTAGGGCTTGTGGGCTCGAGGTTCCACCTTTTCTCCATTATATCTAGATCTCTAAATGTTTGAAATCTATCCACACATGCAACTAGGTATTTTAGCTTCAACCATCTCACAATCTTGTTTGGGTTTAGGTTTCATGTTCTTAAAAACTAGGTCTTTTGATCATGATGCCTAAGGTTAGATAAATCCTTCTTATCCATTTCTTCAAGTTGTAACAAGCTGAAGGTTTATGCATAGGAGGCTTTTCCGAAAATTCTAAAGATGGTGTCACTAAAAGGAGTTGATCTTGACAACGATCGTTGAATAGAAGCTACACAAACACAAAATATATCAAATCCATCCAATCTTACACCCTTGTTCTTTTGGATATCTTTAAGATCACTCACAAATTTATCAGAACAATAAAAACTAAACCAATCTGCAAAATTCAATTGTTCCTCATTTGTTAATGATTCAAATGCAACTTCACTTGCCATAGCGACAAATGAAAAGGGTTTTACGAACACAAACACAAAGAAGGGGGATAGACTACAAGGAAGCTAATAAAAAGAAAAAATCTCACTTGATAGGAATCTTGTGAGTAGACCTAAACGAGATATAAATCAAGCCTAAACAATAACTATTCCCGCGCGCGCCAAAAAACTTGATACGCTTACGCAGGCGTCGGGGTCAAAGGAAATTCCTTTTCGTCGAGCAAGTTTTTCAACACCCTAGGCGGTGAACCTAATCGTTGTAGTGTAGTATTAGGGTAAGCCACGGGTATTGATATCGTTCTCTGGGGAATAGTGTCGTTTGAAGTGTATGTCGATTTAAGTCTAAAGGTGAGGATGATTATTTTGTATTTTTATATTTTATGAATCTTGGTTTTGGAGGAGGGTGGAATTAGTTGCTAGTCAACTATCCCAAAAGGTACTAACTAAATTGGGGTCTACCAAGAACGTGAAGCGTATCTACTTATGATGTATTACTCCTTGCTAGCTATCCAATTCTACCTACTGAATTGTCACGTCCTATTGATGGTTGAATTGTCACGTCCTTATTCTTAACGCGTTGTGTGTCTAAAGTCGTTGGGTATGCGTTTATCCCTAACTCTTTGAACTTATCAAAGGGTCTCGTCTACAAAACCCACTAGGGATAATAAAATCTTACTCTAAGGCACTCTTTGGATGGTTTAGCTTACAACTATCAAGGAGTCATATTCTAAGGTTCACAAAGATTTAATCAAGCATTAAGTACACAACGAATGACCTATCGCATTATTAGATCATTAATCAACTAAGATAAGAGACAACCAATCAAACAAGAGACAGTAGGATGCAAGAATTATAAACTAAACCAATTAGACTCATTGAAATTGTCACACCCTAATGATGAAGATAGACACAAGCATCACTAAGAAATCAATAAGATCTAATTAATTATATACAAGTTTCATACAATCATAAGCAAACACTAGGTGAATTAGCCAAGCATAATTAATGAAGAGCAAGCAACAATTATGATAATTGAAGACATACCATAGGATTGGATTAACAAACAAATCATTACACGATGTTTATGGAGTGTTTGAAACCCTTTAAGTTGCTGGAAAAACACCTACCTAAACCCCGAATCGGACTTAGGGTTTAGGGCCTCCAAAAGTGAAGTTATAATGTTCTATTTATAGCGATTTTACGTTTAAGAAGGGTGACGCGCCACACCTAAAGAGTGACAGTCGCAATGACTTTTTTTCACCGTGATCAGATTTTCTCGTTCGTCGCGCTGGCTTTGAATCACCTAAACCGAGTTCGTATGCAAAAGTTATGGCCAAAATGCTCGCCTACTTACAAGCGCATGTTGTGACTTGATCACTTGTGACGGCCACCTTATGGTTGTGACGCCGTCCCTTGATCTATGAAGTCGTCTCGGATCAAATCTAGGGCGTTCGAGCCGTGACGCCTACTCTTTTAAAACACAAGCCGTCACTTGTAAATAAGCAATTTGGCTACCGAGTCACAAAGTGCTCCGACGGCGTCATGATTAAATAGTGGACCGTCACACCTTCGGCCCAGCAGACTGAGTGTCTCGATTCTTGACTTTGGCCATTTTCTTCAGATAATCGCCTTTTCGTCCAAATAAGTGCCATTCCAGATTTTGCCTTCAAGAGACCTAAAAGTGAAAAGGAACGATATTAAGCAATAACAGATACAAAAGTGATCAAATAAGGGCTTAAACGAGCCCTCAAAAAGGTACCTTTTAAAACCTTATCAATACCCTTGAGAATAATGAAACAACCGAGGAAGTAGATGAAGTAGACAATGACTATTTCAATAAGTTTTCTACGGAAGAAGAATTATCTTGCCACCCTCACTTAGTGCGTGACCTCATCACATGTATGTTAGGAAAAGCCCTAGAATCATGTTTGGGAACCCTTGGAATCTTAACATACCATGTTGCATAGGACACCTTTTGTGGCAAAGGCTACATTGATCGCAAGTCCCCAATCAACATAATGACTAGAACCTACTACAATTGGGTAATGAAGAAGCCTATTCCAACTAGGCAAGACCCCAATGATCCTAATGTTAGTTGCAATTTTCTCGGTAGAGTTAAGGGATTGCCCGTTTATGTAGGTAGTTTCACGTTTCCTATGGACTTCATAATTGTGGATGATATTAGCACGCCATAGACCTTAGCTTGTCCCACGTTATTCTAGGAAAACCTTTCATAGAAAGCACCGGATGACCTATGATCCTCGTTAGGAGTAGTGTGATTCAAGGATGAGACCGATGACATAGCTTACCAAATGCCGCTTAAGATTGAGAAGTTTTCATCACTCTAATGATGAAAAGGAACTTAAAGCTGTCGGTCTATTTTAAGAATGATGAGGATAGGGAAAAAGGAGTAGATTATGTTATGGCTAAGATTTTCGGATTCTATAAGGATTGCTTGAACCTAGGACCGGAATATAGGACCGATTAGGGAGAGGATGAACTCTTAGAGAAGTGCATCATAGGGCATTTCTACAACATGGAATCTCCCAATAGAGACCGTCAGAAGGAAGAAGGTGGCGGTAATGAAGTTACGTAGGAGCACAACTACGAGTCTAGCTACAAGACTCTTAAAAAAAAGAAAAGCGCTTTGTGGGAGGCAACCCATGCTTAATTGTTTGCTTGTTAGTGTCATATGTATTTTATTGATTGTTTATTCTCATGTTTAAATTTGTAAAAATGCTTTATTTTGTTTTTAACCTCGTCTTAATTGCATATAAAGGTATTTTACATAAGGGATAAGTGTAGGGAGGATTACACGTTTTCAAAAGAAACGTAAACATGAGAATAACAATTAACTAAAAGATATATATGTGTGTTTGTTCATGTCAAATGCTTGTATCGAGTCATAATGGATGTTTTGCGAAATTTTCCGATTCTAAAGATGTAAATTTTCCGCAATTTCTTCTAGAAAATCGACCGCTTTTTGTCGAGATAACTGACGGCGTCAGATCGCAACCGACGGCGTGAAGGAGTAAAACAACAGATTATTTTTTCTCGTTTCGAGCTACTTAAAATTTTTTGAATTTTCCGTGTCTTAATTTTCCGTAAATTTCAAACATCCATTCCACAAGCATTATATCCTAGTTTAAATCGAGTCTTATATATATTATTACCGCCGATTTTACGAAGGTTTCTTTGTTTTCTTCAAGTGTGCAGGTTTAATTTATCAAGAAGAAGTTACATAAGATTGGAAGGAGCTTTTCACGATAAATTCTTCTTGGAAAGGATTTAACCACTACTTCACAACGGATCCTACCGAGCAAATCGGGGAGTACTAGTTTCTTTCGTTTTTAATTACCTTCCATTATCATACCTTTGATACTTTGGGAACATTGGGGACAATGTTCGGTTTAAATGTAGGGAGGGAAAATAAAACGGAACTTTGAAACTATGCTTATCCTTGATTATTTGCTTTGTCCAATTGTATTTGTATAATAAACCATGAGAAAATGTCGGTTAGGGTAATTTTGGCACCAAATTTAAAATTTTTATGACATATAGGAGTGGGCCATTAGTCTTAACAAAACGTCTCACGGATAGGAAGTTGCATGACTAGCACAAAACCCTTTACCACCTAAATTCCACCCAAAATATGAGGATCGCCTTAGATTAGTAGGAATTAAAGCATTCATCTTTAATGCTTAGAGTGTGAACCGTAGTATATTAGATTCTAGAACTTGTTTTGTGATGCATTCCGAGATCGCTAGTAAGACTACACTTGTGTAGTTAGGAATAACAATGATAAGAGGCATTAGGATAACCCTTGTTTGATACCCGTAATATAATTAATTCTTCCACATCGGTTGAGTAATTCCCCACACCTTTGCGTTGTACTCATCTTTAGTACACGATACCCTAGTTAACCCCTCGAGCCTATCCTTTTCGCGGTTCTCGTGATGTTTCGGTTTTCCGGAATATCAATGAAAGCATTGTTTACACCCCACCCCAAATATACACCCAAATCGCCTTAGCCTACCCTATATGCACTCACTTTTAGTGCATTATTGTTATCACCCTAAACCCTTAGTTCAATTATCCGGTTGCTTGCATGAGTTGCTAAGTCGAGTCATATCCTTTGTATGATTTTGGGACGATTGGGATTCATGGGAAAAGTTAAAGTTTATGAAATGACGGAATGGAACGTTAAATTCAAATTCCATTTGTTTGCATAATAATGTACCCCAAGTGTTTTGATCTTTTCAATTCGGGTCAAATTAGTGTTAGAGTAATAAAACTCAAGTGTAGGGATGTGCCTATAAATCCCTATCATTTTGATGTTACCGTAGAGGATAGTAGAGTAAAAGTGTATGAAAAAAAAAAAAAAAAAAAAAAAAAAAACATGGGCTACCATCCTACATCTATCCTTTAAATTTATGTTTGTTTATTTGGTTAGCTAGAGTTTAGAGTGTCGGCGTCTTGGCTTAGCAACGCCATTCTTCGTATGCTTGTAACATAAGAGATTTTTGACTTGCCACCACTATATAGCCTATCCCACCAAACCCTTTGTTTCCTTACCGTAAGCCTAACATTACAACCCTTTAAAGACCTCTTTGATAGTCTTTCCTAGGTGCTTACGCCAAAGCGATGGAGGTTTGATCTATTCTCAAGCCTATGGTAATCTATGTACTAGGACCGGTTAATGAGTGTTTATCTTCCATTTCCAATTTGTTATATTTCATATACACCCGAGAGAGATGTGAGTATCCAAACACCCCATGTGAGGTGCTAGTATGTGATTTCCGTGCTTGTTATGACTTTTGCGGGGCTTATATGTGTTGTGGACCGTTTTGAACCAATGCTTCATGACCCCTAACTTATAAATTAATTGGCTAAAAGCACATATGCTTGAGGACAAGCAAATTCCAAGTGTAGGGATATTTGATAAGGTTTTTGTAACACCCCCAAAAATGGTTTGCATCGGAAGAAAAAGGTTTTTGGGATGCTACTCAGTTGGATCATAACATAAGTGAGAAATAATAGCTTTTTCGTAAAATATTTCATTTATTGTAGTAAAACAAAGTTTACAAGAGTTGAATTGTTGCGGAAAATAGCTCATTAACAAAATGTGGTCCCAATTCGTATATCAGAGTCATCTATGACCATGCCATGCCAATGCCCAAGCGCCTCCAGAGTTAGCTATCGCCTTTTCATCCTAAAAATACATGCTAAAAAGTCAACACAATGGTTGAGTGAATTCATAGGTTTAGTAAATAAGCAGTTGATCACAAGATTTTCAAGTTTAAAATAAGCCATGGGCTACGTTGTTATCCCCATAAAAGATAGTTGATATTATTGCACTAAGCTCATGACACCAAACTAGCTGCGTACACCTAATAAGCGGTGTAAGTAAATAAATTGCCCTACGAGATGTAATAGCCAATTACATAGAGATACCAAATATAGTGCGCCGGTTATTTCGATAGCAAAGTGGGGTCGTCAGTTCCCATAGTACTATCCACGATATTTGCGTTCACTCGCAAGTGATTAATAGTTCATGATGTAGGGACTTTTGGCAAACAACTTAGGCGAGTCATAATATCAAGTGAACAACAAACAGTTTTCAAGCAATTGTGATCATAAAAGCGTAGTAGCATGTATTCTCCCCAAGGAGTTTATAAAAGCAGTTAAAAGAATAAAAGTGGGGCTATGAACTCACCTCAATGAAGAAATCAAATAGTGTAAAGTCAAATGGTAGGAGCAAGTAGTATCACACACGACCTATAATAGTATGGCGATCTTAGTTTATAAGTTTATGTTTGACTCGATAGTGTTTAAGTATGTTAAGAGTTTGTGTTGTTGTTGCTTGTGTGGCAGCGTTTATCTTAAAACAGTTTACAAGATTTGGATGGATTTCGCTTATGAAGGAGGACATGGAAAGAATCTCAAGAAGAATTACGACTTTGGTTTAATGATGACCAAAGTTATTATTTGAAAAGGGTACGCGGAAGAAGATATCAAGGATGAACAAGACTTGGGTTTGGTGATATCCGAAAGAGGATGTCTGAAAGGTATGTACGTATAAGGTAGTAAAATATCAAGTCGAAGAAGTCTTTGATTCGTCGATAACCCAAAGACAGTAGTATGGAAAGAAATTACGTATGAATAGGGGTTGAGCTTGGGTTTTAATAGAAATCGTTAAAAGTATATAATTGTATATTTCCATACAAGTACTATATATATTAGTGGTAAAATCATATTCCAGTAATAATTTCTAAAAGGAAGCCATAGTCTATACTTATGAATTATAAGTAAAGGATTTTTAGTAAAATCGGACATAGTCCCGTTTATACGCTTTTAGAGGTATGTTTTGGAAAATAATAATAAATTGTTATTATACTAAATGGTTTAGTTTAGTTTGCATATAACGTTTATAAAAATATATATATATATAGTTTAGCGTTTTAAGAGTTGAGTTTTGTTTATAGTTATAGTCGGTGATTTGTTTATAAAATGTGCCGCTTTAGAAATGGTAGTTCAAATATACCATCGTCCTTATGGTTTTAGAAAAATAAATAAATAAATAACATGTGATATTAATTGGGAGACCTTAGAAAGCGAGTTTAGTTTTATAAGCTTTAATTTGGATATATTAGGTGAATTGTCAAGACGTGGTTTTAGAGTAGCAAATTATGCGGTCGATGTAAAACCAGTAAACAAGTGAGTCGTGAGCGAATAGACGAAATAGGCCGTAAAGAGATGTGTCGAACTAGATACAAGACTTGTCGAATAACAATGACGTTTAGCTGGGTGACACCTGAGATGACTTGGTTTAACATATCTTTTACGGAGTGATTTATGGACTGAGATGACGTTTAGCTGGGTGACACCTAGACATCACTAATATGGGTTGCAGCCATTTGGTGGCTCGCCAAGGAGAGATGGGCTTCGACCCATCCTTAAACAATCAAATGGACCCTCAACGTGAGGTGGTGTGGCCCGAGCCGACAATATTGAACGATCCCACAAGAAGGATAGGCGTAATATGTGTAGTGTTTTGACATTCAAAGAGGGTAAGAAACATGTTATTGCAAATACCTAAATGCATTCTAATATAAAAGAAGGCGGACACATATTTGTAAAACTTTGACACTCAAAAGGAACAAGGATATGATATAAAATTTGACAACATAACTAGGTTGAAAACGGGGTATATGACTCATGAGTCGAAGGCTCATACTAAGTCCAAAGGACTATGCTAAGCGTCTCGAATCAATCCAAGTGTCGTGAGCCCTTTGTGAGGTATTACCTCACGAGCTCAACCAAAGTTCTTGTGTGTTTGACCCAAAACTACCGTTTAGACTCTTTTGAGCCTACTGGTATCGAATCAATAACAACAATGACAATAGTGACTAAAGAAAAGATAACTACACCTTGGTGTGTTCACATCTGGCAAGACTCAAAGACAAAGAATGAGCGACAAAAATATCACTCTTTAACGACTCATGCCGAAACAAAATATAAGCGAAAACCCAACGACCACCGATTATCGGTTAAGCTTATTTTTTATTTTTAACTAGATTACCACAACAACAACACTATTTACTTAACATTGATTCAACATTCATTAACCCGCATAAATCAATATCTCTTATGATTTATATCAATCGGTATTTCGTAAATTTTATAATTTTGAATTAGCGAGATAATATTACAACTCAATAGAAAAAAAAAGATGACAATTGTTCTTACATCAATTTTGGTGGGTCGAGTGGATTTAAAACCGAACACATGAAGACTCCAGTTGAGTACGAACTAGTGGGATTTGAGCAATTGAAGCTTGATTTAGACTCTCTATATCCCAAGTAACAAAACCCTTATCAATTTTGAAAACCCTTTGTTTGGAAGAACCCTAATTCGTACAAACCCTAACTTGTGAGTGAGATGGTGAGAAGCTTGTGTGAACCTTTTTGTGGATGTGCGTCCATATAAAAGAAAACAAAAGGAAGCTTGACTTTATCTTTTCTTGACCTAGTGCTTAGGGTATTCCTTTTCTAGCTCGCGTCTTTCTTCCTGACCCACGCCTCCAACTTCATGTAATGTCTAGATGGGTAGATAACTATTTGGAGAATGATAGAGGTGAGACTTTGTGTTGGACTCCTCAAAAGAAAGAAATGATACCATTTTAATGTTTGTCTCCTCTGGTTTATGTCGACGGGGAATAGAGAGAGGAGGAGCAGTAACGTGGGATAGGGAGGGTTATAAGTTTATTTCTTTTGTTTTATTCACCAAAAGCAGTATAGTCGGTGCCCGTGTTTTGTCGAATCCTCGAGTAAACGATCTCCCGGTATCCGAAAAATATAAAAATTTTATTTTGAAAACGATTTTATAAACGTAATAATATGACATTCTTATTACGTTGAAATTTGATTATAATTGTTTGCCGTTATTTAATTGGTGTCGAATGCGTGCGGTGCCGTGACTTTTCGAATTCACGAGATAACTTCTCGTTTTCTTTTCGTAAATTATTAGTGATTGATAAAAGTGTATTTTCTCTTATCTCAAGATTTATTTTTAGTCTTGTATACTCTTTACCGCAAGATATCGGAATAACTAATTGATTAAGCTTATATACGCTTTAATTTTAACTTGGACAATAATAAATTTCATGATACTTTGTGGGCAAGTATTGTATGTGCGGTGTCTTATTTCTAAAGGAACGAAATGACCTCGTTTTTATATTTTAAATATTGGCATTTTGTCGGAAAATAATTGATTTGAATTTTTTGACGTGATAAATATTATTAAAATAATCCGAAATTTTACGGGTTGTTATAGTCTACCCACCTTACGTGAGATCCATCCGGATCTCGGTTCACGTTATCCGATAGGGTGCCGGGAACGAGGTGATGATATTTGGAACAAGTTTTGAATTTTCCTAGGTTGTTCTAGGGTTTCCCTTTGGTTATGGGTACCTAGGTGTTATGCCTGAGATATCCTCTATCCGAGGTGGTCATGATTTTCGGGGTAGGTTCCTTTGGGTGAAGTTCTAATTCTTGATGTTATAGGGTTCCACTATTTTGTTAGTGTGAGCACCTCTAATTTCTCAAGGTATTATCAAAGCGTACCCATTTCTCGTGTTTCATGGTTATAAAGTTTAGTGGTTAATTCTTAAGGTTTGCTACGGGTTTGTGTGTTTTCTTGTTTAAAGGGTGAAGAAACATTTGTTTTGAATTTCTCTTTCGACTAAATGTTTATAAAAGTTTGACTAAGACCGATTTCAAAATCAATAATATGCAAAATGACACCGGTTCTTAGTTATGGGATGTATAGGAAGTTTTTTGAAACTTTTAATGTTTGACATTTTGAGGATTTGGAAAATATTATTGTCGGATTTTTTTTATTTTTTTATTTTTTTTTTATTTTTTTTTATGGAGTATGCTCCAATTTGAAATTTTTGTTGTAGTAAGGATGTGTAGCAAGATATAACATTTACCCATAGCTACGAGTAGGGTTTAGTTGTCTAAGTTGGGTAGGTTTAGAGGTTTAATGGTTGGTGAACCTCATTGTTTTCTATGGTTTTAGGCAGCGGTGTGGGATACGTCCCTAGGTTAGGCTTAGTTACCAAGAAAATATTGGTCATTTCTGTTTATGAGGTATTAACTTAAAACATGTTTCGAGAAAGTAAGTGATTAACAGAGTGGTTCTGGAGTACTTTTTAAAGTATTAAGGAACACTTTATTTTGGTAAGGTATGGGTGGAATTGTAGTTTACTTTATGGTGAAATGGTAAGGTGGTAATTTGGTTTGTAGAATGGTTCACGAAGTGACTCATGAAATACTCTGATTATAATGGTTTGAGGGATAATCAGAAATAGTTTGTATGGCAACTCTTTTATTTCGCTAGTAGGAGGGTAACAAGGTAGGCGTTGTTATCCTTAAGAGGTAGGTGGAGCTTCTTGGTATTTAATTCTTAAGGTAGGGCGTAAAGTTTTCAAGTTTCGTGGGATTATAGGTCCTTTATCATGCCCTTCTAGATTTTGCCAAAGGTTTATTGTATTTCTCATAGGTGCTATTGAAAGGTTGCTCCTAGAATGGTTTGATTTGTCCATGGAGTGTAAGGTGTGGGATAGGAGTGACTATAACATAACCCGATTGTGATATGGAATTATAAAGTTTATGATTAAGAAGTAGTATGACGCCAGTGAGTGGCTTATGATAGGGTGATGCCAGTGAGTGGTTTATGACTAAGGAATAGGGTGATGCCAGTGGGTGGCTTATGGTTAAGGGATGTCAGTGAGTGATTTGTGATTAAAGAATGTCAGTGAGCGACTTGTGATTAGGGAATGCCAGTGAGTGGCTTGAGTTGCAAGCTAACTCTTGGTATATTTTTAGATCTTTTTAGTCGTTCGTTTACTATTTATGTTTAGCGAGGGGATTCCTTTTGTAGACGTCGGGGTGTGTTGTTCCTAGAACGGATAGAGATATAATCCGGTTCATCGATTAGGTACGAGTTTTGAGGTGGAGGTGTCACTGTTACAATATTGGATGACGAGACAACTTCGATCTCAACATATGAGAGAATAATGATAGGATGGGATTATGAAGGCGTGGGTTGCAATGTTCTAGTAATAGAGGTTTAATGATTCCATAATGAAGACGATAAGTCGATGGGATGGGAAACAGAAGACATGGTATTGTAGCGACCCAAAAATATAATCTAAACATAGAGTAATGTCGTGCGGTAATTAAAATTTTATTTAGTCGCGCATAACCTACTAAACAAATCTAAAATGTAATCATTAACTCGCATCACGCAATATTTCGCTGGTTATGTATTATTTGCTAAGCAAATCTCATACATAACGTAGGCACAACGGGCGCGAAGTGGTGGCGTAAAGTGGTCCATTTCAACATGGATCATTGTGGTGACCTTGCGCGAAGTGGTAGTGTGCATCATCTGCCAGGAAAATCTCCATGCACATTGCTAGTAAGTGTAGACGCGAAGGCGTAAGGTAGTGGTGTAAAAATGGTCAGTTTAGAGAGTGTAGTAATGAGAAAGGCGTTCCACTTAGGAGAACAGTATCGTAGTGAGAAGATGTTGAGACGTCAGTGTGTGATGTGTAGGAGTAAACCTTTATAACTCTTATGATGAAAATTTTACTCTTTTTAGAAGTCAATCAGGAGGTCAAGTGGACATACCAATATTATAACTACTTTCAAGATTGCAACATTCACTCGAGTCGGACATAGGTGATCGAGCTATGTCTCTGGGTCCTCGGTGAATATAGGTGATCGGGCTATATTCACCCGAGGTTCAATGAATCTTGCAATGCTTAGCTTAGTTATACTAGTAACATGTCCTAATGACTTTAAAGTTTGGTATGAAAGATTGAACAAATATTTAATTTATGTGGGGGAGAAGGCGTAGCGCAGTGGTACGTAAACATACATATAAGTAAAGCAATCATAGCTAATAGTGAGACTAAGTTCTTAGTAATAAAACACATATCTTATCAAAGATGACTTCAACGAGTCATAAGTGAGCCAATCAGATTGGCAGGCAGGCATGTGGCGGTCATAGGATTAAGTTTTGTAAAAGTGGTTATAGTCTAGGTTTTGAAAATTTCCTAGTTCTCTATAACTAAGGCTCGATGCTAATCAGTAACACCCCAAAATGGTTTGCATCGGAAGAAAAAGGTTTTTGGGATGCTACTCGGTTGGATCATAACACAAGTGAGAAATAATAGCTTTTCAGTAAAATATTTCATTTATTGTAGTAAAACAAAGTTTACAAGAGTTGAATTGTTGCGGAAAATAGCTCATTAACAAAATGTGGTCCCAATTAGTATATCGAGTCATCTATGACCATGTCATGCCAATGCCCAGCGCCTCGAGTTAGCTATCGCTTTTCATCCCGAAAATACATGCTAAAAGTCAACACAATGGTTGAGTGAATTCATAGGTTTAGTAAAAGCGAGTTGATCACAAGATTTTCAAGTTTAAAATAAGCCATGGGCTACGTTGTTATCGCCCATAAAAGATAGTTGATATTATTGCACTAAGCTCATGACACCAAACTAGCTGCGTACACCTAATAAGCGGTGTAAGTAAATAAAATTGCCCTACGAGATGTAATAGCCAATTACATAGAGATACCAATATAGTGCGCCGGTTATTTTCGATAACCGAGTCTGGGTCGTCGGTTCCATAGTACTATCCACGATATTTGCGTTCACTGCAAGTGATTAATGGTTCATGATGTAGGGGACTTTTGGCAAACAACTTAGGCAGAGTCATAATATCAAGTGAACAGCAAACAGTTTTCAAGCAATTATGATCATAAAAGCAGTAGTTGCATGTATTCTCCCCCAAGGAGTTTATAAAACAGTTAAAAGAATAAAAGTAGGGCTATGAACTCACCTCAATGAAGAAATCTGAAATAGTGTAAAGTCAAATGGTAGGAGCAAGTAGTATCGTCACACGACCTATAATAGTATGGCAAGTCTTAGTTTATAAGTTTATGTTTGACTCGATAGTGTTTAAGTATGTTAAGAGTTTGTGTTGTTGTTGCTTGTGTGGCAGGGTTTATCTTAAAACAGTTTACAAGATTTGGATGGATTTCGGCTTATGAAGGAGGACATGGAAAGAATCTCGAAGAAGGAATTACGACTTTGGTTTAATGATGACCAAAGTTATCATTTGAAAAGGGTACACGCGGAAGAAGATATCAAGGATGAACAAGACTTCGGTTTGGTGATATCCGAAAGAGGATGTACGAAAGGTATGTACGTATAAGGTAGTAAAATATCAAGTCGAAGAAGTCTTTGATTAAATCGATAACCCAAAGACAGTATGGAAAGAAATTACGTATGAATAGGGGTTGAGCTTGGGTTTTAATAGGACATTGTTAAAAGTATATAATTGTATATTTCCATACAAGTACTATATATATTAGTGGTAAAAATCATATTCCGAGTAATAATTTCTAAAAGGAAGCCATAGTCTATACTTATGAATTATAAGTAAAGGATTTTAGTAAAATCGGACATAGTCCGTTTATACGTTTAGAGGTATGTTTTGGAAAATAATAATAAAGCGTTATTACACTAAATGGTTTAGTTTAGTTTGCATATAACGTTTATAAATATATATATATATATATATATATATATATATATATATATATATATATATATATATAGTTTAGCGTTTAAGAGTTGAGTTTTGTTTATAGTTATAGTCGGTGATTTGTTTATAAAATGTGCTGTTTTAGAAATGGTAGTTCAAATATACCATCGTCCTTATGGTTTTAGAAAATAAATAAATAAATAACATGTGATATTAATTGGGAGACCTTAGAAAACGTAGTTTAGTTTTATAAGCTTTAATTTGTATATATTAGGTGAATTGTCAAGGCGTGGTTTTAGAGTAGCAAATTATGCGATCGATGTAAAACCGGTAAACAAGTGAGTCATGAGCGAATAGGCGAAATAGGCCGTAAAGAGATGTGTCGAACTAGATACAAGACTTGTCGAATAACAATGACGTTTAGCTGGGTGACACCTGAGATGACTTGGTTTAACATATCTTTTACGGAGTGATTTATGGACTGAGTAACATCAACCGGACCCTAGACATCACTAATATGGGCTGCAGCCATTTGGTGGCCTGCCAAGGAGAGATGGGCTTCGACCCATCCTTAAACAATCAAATGGACCCTCAACGTGAGGTGGACTGTGGCCCAGGCCGACAATATTGAACGCATCCCACAAGAAGGATAGGCAGTAATATGTGTAGTGTTTTGACATTCAAAGAGGGGTAAGAAACATGTTATTGCAAATACCTAAATGCATTCTAATGGAAAAAGAAGGACACATATTTGTAAAACTTTGACACTCAAAAGGAACAAGGATACGATATAAATTTGACAACATAACTAGGTTGAAAACGGGGTATATGACTCATGAGTCGAAGGCTCATACTAAGTCCAAAGGACTATGCTAAGCGTCTCGAATCAATCCAAGTGTCGTGAGCCCTTTGTGAGGCAATACCTCACGAGCTCAACCAAAGTTCTTGTGTGTTTGACCCAAAACTACCGTTTAGACTCTTTTGAGCCTACTGGTATCGAATCAATAACAACAATGACAATAGTGACTAAA
Source organism: Chrysanthemum lavandulifolium (assembly GCA_022545495.1). NCBI lineage: Eukaryota > Viridiplantae > Streptophyta > Magnoliopsida > Asterales > Asteraceae > Chrysanthemum > Chrysanthemum lavandulifolium. The sequence goes on along the minus strand of CM040239.1, from coordinate 189,473,974 downwards.
GAAAAAGATAACTACACCTTCGGGTGTGTTCACGTCCTGGCAAGACTCAAAGACAAAGAATAGACGACAAAATATCACTCTTTAACGACTCATGCGAAACAAAATATAAGCGAAAACCCAAACGACCATCGATTATCGAGTTAAGCTTATTTTTATTTTAACTAGATTACCACAACAACAACACTATTTACTTAACATTGATTCAACATTCATTAACCCACATAAATCAATATCTCTTATGATTTATATCAATCGGTATTCTGAAATTTTATAATTTTGAATTAGACAGATAATATTACAACTCAATAGAAAAAAAGATGACAATTGTTCTTACATCAATTTTGGTGGGTCGAGTGGATTTAAAACCGAACACATGAAGACTCGGTTGAGTGCTGAACTAGTGGGATTTGAGCAATTGAAGCTTGATTTAGACTCTATATCCCAGTAACAAAACCCCTTATCAATTTTGAAAACCCTTTGTTGGAAGAACCCTAATTCGTACAAACCCTAACTTGTGTGAGTGAGATGGTGAGAAGCTTGTGTGAACCTTCTGTGGATGTGCGTCCATATAAAAGAAAAACAAAAGGGAAGCTTGACTTTATCTTTTCTTGACCTAGTGCTTAGGGTATTCCTTTTTCTAGCTCGCGTCTTTCTTCCACAGCCACGCCTCCAACTTCATGTGATGTCTAGATGGGTAGATAACTATTTGGAGAATGATAGAGGTGAGACTTTGTGTTGGACTCCTCAAAAGAAAGAAATGATACCATTTTAATGTTTGTCTCCTATGGTTTATGTCGACAGGGAATAGAGAGAGGAGGGAACAGGTAACGTGGGATAGGGAGGGTTATAAGTTTATTTCTTTTGTTTTATTCACCAAAACAGTATAGTCGGTACCCCGTGTTTTGTCGAATCCTCGAGTAAACGTATCTCCCCGGTATCCGAAAAATATAAAAATTTTATTTTTGAAAACGATTTTATAAACGTAATAATATGACATTCTTATTACGTTGAAATTTGATTATAATTGTTTGCCGTTATTTAATTGGTGTCAGAATGCGTGCGGTGCCGTGACTTTCGAATTCACGAGATAACTTCTCGTTTTCTTTCGTAAATTATTAGTGATTGATAAAAGTGTATTTTCTCTTATCTCGTTATTTATTTTAGTCTTGTATGCTCTTTCTACACGCAAGATCTGGAATAACTAATTGATTAAGCTTATGTACGCTTTAATTTTAACTTGGACAATAATAAATTTCACAGATACTTTGTGGGCAAGTATTGTATGTGCGGTGTCTTATTTCTAAAGGAACGAAATGACCTCTCGTTTTTATATTTTAAATATTGGCATTTTGTCGGAAAATAATTGATTTGAATTTTTTTGACGTGATAAATATTATTAAAATAATCCGAAATTTTACGGTTGTTATAGTTTTAAAGGTTCCTTTTTAGGGTCGTTTAAGCCTTATTTGATCACTTTTGTATCCGTTATTGCTTAATATCGTTCATTTTCACTTTTAGGTCTCTTGAAGGCAAAATCTTGGAATGGCACTTATTTGGACGAAAAGGCGAATATACTGAAGAAAATGGCCAAAGTCGAATCGAGACACTCAAAGTCACGAAAACATAAGGTGGCGTCGGATGTTAAAATGCGATGCCGTCGGAGGATTTTGTGACGACGAAGCCAAAACTCCTATTTTCATGTGGCGACATCAAGTTATAAAGAGTAGGCCGTCGCAACTCGGGACGGCCTAGATGCAATCCAGACGGCGCCGGAAAGTTGAAGAGACGTCCACAAGCATAAGGTGACGCCGTCGCAAGTTTAACATGGCCAAGACGAAACCCTAATGACGGCGACTGACGGCATCTCAAAAGAAGGTGGCGCGTCGCAGATGTAATCTTAGATATAGAATCCGAATTTTTCAAGATTAGTGTGTAGTCTTTTGGAGTAAAACCTATAAGCAACCAAGGTCGTCTTGTACAAGATTTTAGGGTTTCAAACCCTATCTTACACCAAGATAAGTGTTTTACTTCATTAATTCAATTATGTCTTTGATTATTTGTGTGTATGCTTGCATGTTCTCCATGTCAAGCTAATTTACTTGTGTGTTTGCATAGGGAATATGAAACTTAGGGTCCGTTTGGTTGGTATATTTAAAGGCGGGGTTAAGAATTTATTGTGAAATCCAATGTTTGTTTGAGCTTTTTACTATTTGCTTTAGGATTTGAGTCAGAATAATTGGTCATCTAGAAATCCCAATGGGGTACCCAACTTTAGCTGCTCTTTGGACATATGTGGGCCATCTTTGATTTTCAACCACTTGTTTTTCTTATTTTAATCTTTTAGTTATTAAATTAACTATTTAATTTATATTTTAATATATAACATATAATTAAATATTATTTTCTCTCTCCTACCTTAAATCCAAATCTAAACCCTAAACCAAATTCAAATCCAAATTCAAATCCTAATCATAAACCCATCTACAAACCAAACGGGCCCTTAATTATTGAATATTGATTGGTTGTCTCTTATCTTAGTTGATTAATGATCTAGTAATGCGATAGGTCATTCGTTGTGTACTTAATGCTTGATTAAATCTTTGTGAACATTAGAATATGACTCCTTGAGTAGTTGTAAGCTAAACCATCGAAGAGTGCCTTAGAGTAAGAGTTTATTATCCTAGTGGGTTTGTAGACGAGACCCTTTGGTAAGTTCAAAGAGTTGGGAGAAACGCGATACCCTACAACCTTAGACACACAACGCAACTAGGAATAAGGACGTGACAATTCAACCACCAATAGGAGATAATTAAGGAGTAGTAAAACCTAAGTAAACACATCTTTGAACTATCATACGAGCACACAATAATTAGACATAGACTACATACACCTTAGATTAGATAATTAGATAAGTAGAGTAATCGTTGTAATACCAACCCCAAATTCAAACCCCGAGATTCGTACCTTTCCTTTCTTAAAAATATAAAAGATAAAAATAATCTTCCTCAACCCCAACCTTAGCGTAGTAACTTCTCACTAGCATTCCTATTCCCTAGAGAACGATATCAATACCCGTGGCTAACCCTAATACTATACTACAACGATTAGGTTCAACGCCTAGGTGTTGAAAAACTTGCTCGACGAAAAGGAAGTTCCTTTGATCGACGGCGCTTGGCGTTATCGATTAACTTGTGTCCTAAGGCACAAGTTAGAAAAACCCTTTAAGTAAAACCGATTTTGCACTTACGTGTTTACATTTTAGATTTAAGGCGTTTTGGGTATAATCTACCTACTAAACTAAATGAATAAAACTCTTCGTATCACTATAAAAGTGCCACATGTATAGCTTCTCCTACTAACACTTCACTTAACACATCATCCTTACACATGACACTTAGCTAACTAAGCGAACACATGTCATCTAATCCTAATTAGGATATAAATGTCACATAACATAATTCTCCTTATTATGGCAACAACACCACAACCAAACCATCATCATCAAAAACTAGCTAAAACTTCAAGAACATACAACTAAATATCATCTCTACAAATCCTCTATCATTTTTACCAACCAACTCACCACCAAAGGCAGGGACGAACCCAGGAACAAATATGACCGGGTGCACAAAATTTTTAAACCGTAATATAATAGAGTTAAAATTGAATTAAAACAAAGATTTCATTAAAACGATAAATAAATGTGTTAATAAAAATAAACCGTAAAAACGTTTATTAATATTTTGCGATCTCTTTGTGTTTTGTTGATAACAAATATAATGTTATCTTAAGTACAATTATAAGGATACATGTTATTTTTGTAAAGCATTTACTTATACCCATTTAAATACAAAAATGTTGTAATAGTTTATTAGGATGGGTAAAAACCACAACCCATGGATCATATCCATAACCCATTGACCCATACCCATTTGACTAAATACAATGTATTCATTAGATACATTGAATCTAAAGGAATACCCATGGGCAAGAGGGCGTCCACGGATCCCTAGGTTTACACTAGACGGATCCTTGTGGGAGGGATCCGTGGGATCCGGGAACAATGGCGATTTTGCCTATAAAAGAGAGCCATTTCTTCATTCTAACTCACCCTCTTCTTACTAATTCTCTCATATACTCTCATTCTCTTCTAACAAAAGATCACTTGATCTAGAGAGTACTTCCTTCTTTCTTTCTTTAGTGATTCTCATATAGGTCCTTCTCTAAGGCGAGATCACGAGCATTCTACAAGTCATCCACGCAAGGGGTCCTTGATTGATTTGTTCCTCCACAAGATTTCTGTAGCGAAGATCTTGTATTTGATATTTCACATATTTGTTGTGTAATAGTCGTGTTGGTTTGGTCCACCGTGTTACGGACTCGGTATTTAGCTTTGTACCGGAAAAAGGTGTAAGCAACGTTGCGAAGGCTTCTCCGCCAAGTTGAAGGAGTTTGTTGACATAGTGCTTGAACTCTCGAGTAGGTGATTCGGGGAGTGGAGTAGGGCAAGGACGGTGTCCTTGTAGCCGAACCACTATAAATCGGTTGTGTCATTTCTATCCCTTTGCTTTAATTTATTTACTTGCTTTATCATTAGATCTATACTTTCTCAACATCCATACGATCTCACATATTATCGAATCTGAGCTTTTGAAATTAACTTAAAATCGGCAAAACTATTCAACCCCCTTCTAGTTTTCCACAATTGGCATCAAGAGCTAAGTTTATAAAAGTTTTAAAGTAAACCGTATTTTAAAACTTTTCGATCACTATGGGTTCGAAAATTACAAAGAAGGGCAATCTATGCAACGACCACCACTACTTGAAACTAATGGTTTTATATATTGGAAAAATAGATTCGAAATGTATGTGAAGTCTAAAGATATTGATCTTTGATACATTATTGTTGAAGGCGATTTTGAGGCTACCTCAAAAGATGATGAAGGAAATTTAGTTAACATACCTCATGATAAACTAAGTGATGAATTAAAGAAAAAGCTTTCTAAAAATAGTGAAGCAAAAATGGTTTTGTATATTGCTTTACCCAAAAAGGAATTCGAAAGAATTTCTATGCTTAAAACCTCTAAAGAAATTTGGAATTCTTTAGTTTTAACTCATCAAGGTAACCAACAAGTTAAAAATAATAAAATTGATTTATTTGTTCAACAATATGAACAATTTTCAATATCGGATGAGGAAACTATAGATCATTCATTTGCTAATTTTAATACTATTATTACATCTTTACAAGCACTTGATGAATCTTTTTCTAGCCGTAACCATGTTAGGAGATATCTAAGGTTCGAAAGAATTTCTATGCTTAAAACCTCTAAAGAAATTTGGAATTCTTTAGTTTTAACTCATCAAGGTAACCAACAAGTTAAAAATAATAAAATTGATTTATTTGTTCAACAATATGAACAATTTTCAATATCGGATGAGGAAACTATAGATCATTCATTTGCTAATTTTAATACTATTATTACATCTTTACAAGCACTTGATGAATCTTTTTCTAGCCGTAACCATGTTAGGAGATATCTAAGGGCACTTCATCCAAGTGGAGATCCAAGGTGACGGCGATCGAAGAGTCAAAAGATTTGACAATCCTCACCCTTGATGAACTCATAGGCAACTTAAAAGTCTACGAGCTTGTCCTTGCTAAAGATTCTGAAGCCTCAAAGGTGAAAGAGAAAAACAAATCTCTTGACCTTATAGCCAAAAAGGCTTCAAGCGATGAAGAGAACTCCTCTTCGAATAGTGACGACGAAGAGTACGCTATGGCGGTAAGGGACTTTAAAAATTTCTTTAGAAGGAAGGGAAGATACGTCAAACAACCGTATGACGATAAGAAAGACTTTCAGAAAAGCAAAGAAGACGAGAAGCCAAAAGATGATCCTACTTGCTTTAAATGTGGGGACCCAAACCACTTTATTAGTAAGTGTCCCAGACGGGATGATCAAAAGGTGTTCGTGAGCGGCACGTGGGGAATGAGCGACGAGGAGGACGAAGAAATTTGTCTCATGGCAAATGACGAGGTATGTCACGAATACTATAGTAGCTCATCACTAGATGACGACTCATTACATAATGAATATGACAAACTATGCAATATTAGCTTAAAACTAATTAACAAAAACAAGCTTTTAAAAGTCAAAACCAACGGTTAGATAAAAAGTCATAGAATTAAAAGCAAAAGCGAAACGTCTAGAAAAGGGTAAAATAGCAAGTAGTGAATGTGAACTTGCGTTCAACTTCAAACACTAGTTGATCAACTAGATTCTAAAATTTCTAGAATGAGTACGAATACTTTAGATATGATATTAGATAGTGTTAAAACCGGTAACAACCAAAAAGGTTTAGGTATTCAACAACTTGATCCATCAACTAGTGAAAACAAAGAAACACAATTTGTTAAGGCACTAGAAAAACCAACCACTGTTGTGGCGGATCCCACTGATCCCATCAAAAGGGAACCGGCTAGTGTTAAGCTAGGGATTCGTGGGTCTACTGTAGCAAATAGTAGTAATAATGTAGCTTCTTCATCTAGAACTGATTTTGTTATCGTTAATAAGAAGAAACCAACTCATTTCACCACTAGACAACCACCTCCAAAATATAATCCTACTTTTGCAAGAAACAATGCTCCATCTTTTTCAAAACCTAATCCATCTAGGAGACCTAATAATGTTTACCCGAGAAGTAACCATCAAATGGGATGGAACCCAAATATGCAAAATAGTTTTCCCTTTCAAAACTTTCCTCCATGGAATGCATACTCACCTTATCCATACATGTCTAACATGAATGGACCCATGTGTGGAAAACTAGAAGGGGGGTTGAATAGTTTTACCGATTTTAATGTTGATTTCAAAAACTTTAGATTCGATATTATGTGAAATCGTATGGATGTTGAGAACATGTAGATCTAATGATAATGCAAGCAAATAAATACAGTTAAGGGATAGAAATGACACAACCGATTTATAGTGGTTCGGCTACAAGGTCACCTTCCTTGCCCTACTCCACTCCCGAGTCACCTACTCGAGAGTTCAAGCACTATGTCAACAAACTCCTTCACTTGGCGGAGAAGCCTTCACAACGTTGCTTACACTTTTTCGGTACAAAGCTAGATACCGAGTCCGTAGCACGGTGGACCAAACCAACACAACTATTACACAACAAATATGTGAAATATCGAATACAAGATCTTCGCTACTGTAAATCTTGCGGAGTGACAAATCAATCAAGGACCCTTGCTTGGATGACTTGTAGAATGCTCGTGATCTCGCCTTAGAGAAGGACCTATATGAGGATCACAAATAGAAAGAAAGAAGAACAACTCTCTAGATCAAGTGATCTATATGTTAGAAGAGAATGAGAGTGTATGAGAGATTTAGTAAGAAGAGGGTAAGTTAGAATGAAGAAATGGCTCTCTATTTATAGGCAAGTTTCTTCATTGTTCCCACGGATCCACGGATCCTTCCACAAGGATCCGTCTAGTGTAATCCTAGGGATCCGTGGAACGCCCTCTTTGCCCATAGGTTTTTGGTTATGGGTCATGGGTTGGTCCATGGGTTATATCTAGATTCAATGTATCTAAGTATACATTGTATCAAGTCTCTTTGGGTATGGGTTAAGATCCACGGGTTATGATATTTACCCATCCTAATAAACTATTACAACAAATGCTTAATTACTACATTTTTGTATTTAAATGGTTATATGTAAATGCTTTACAAAACTAACATGTATCCTTTATAATTGTACTTAAGATAACATTATACTTGTTATCAACAAAACACAAAGAGATCGCAAAATATTAATAAACGGTTTTACGGTTTATTTGTATTAACAATCTCCCCCTTTTTGTTGATGACAAAACATAATGTTGTGATGAGTAAAACTTAAGAATAGATGTAAGTTTTGAAAGCCCTAAGTTTTACTTCTTCTCCCCTTTTGTCGAAACAAAAGTTAACCCTTGGAAGAAATAAACAAACTTAACTCCCCTCGACGGTAGCTCCCCTTGTTTGGGCGTCAAGTGAAGAAAAATAAAATCCTACAAAAGAAAGGTTAGTAACATGCTTATATAATCTTGTGGTTGCGAGAATCAAGATTGGGAGCCAAGGTATGTAAATAAGGCCTTGTAATAAAACAACAAATTGTAGTGGTATGTATGCCACTTACAAGCATGTAAAAATAAGAACAGGACTTGTTCTTGAAAAATGACTTCAAAAATAATACTTAAAAGTAGAAAAGTAGTAGTAGTGATTCCTTCCATGCTTGCATAAGGTTATGGATGGAGGTTTTGATGAGTAATGGTATTGATGTGATCAAGGATGAGGTTGAGTATGAAACGCATTTCTTGCCTAACTTCTATTGCAATTTCCCTAGTGGATTGGCAATGTTCACAATGTAAATGATGTGGGTGATGAGTGCGGAAGTTTTCCGGGTTGTTTTGATTTGAGTTATGCGGAATTTGTGGTGGAAAAATAGGAAAATATGGATCAATATCCGGAATGTTAGTAAATGCTGGTGGAAAAGAACCTAGATGTTCTTGTGATGTGATAGGAGCTAATGGTGGTGATGTTTCAAGATCTTGAAATATAGTATTCGGAGATGTGGGGGGTGTTGAAAAGACTAATTCTTTTTCTTTAGGTCGGTTAGATCTTGTTGGAGTCTTAAGGAGTTCCAAAAGAGTTATTTTAGGTGGTGATGAAGTTGGTGTACTTGTTGGTGATGAGGGTGGTGCTATAATGGAAGCATCTTGTGGTGAGTTATTTGTTGAGGATGAATCATTTGTGGTTGGTTTTGCTAAACAACAAGATCGGATACTAATCCGTGCGGATATCCTAGCATTTGATTGTGGTATTTTGGATGGTGGAAGTACAAAGGTTTGGATATCATGATTGTTTGTACTAGATGATTCTCCTAAAGGATTTTTGGATGACATGATGAAGGGTGTTTGTGAGAAGGAGATGGAGTATGCAAGCATTTTGGGAGTTATATATATAGAAAAACAACACATTGTAATGAATGCTTGACCCAAAATGTGGATTAAAATCTAATGATTAGATATGAATTCAAGGCATGTGATCATGAGAACACAGCATTAAAGAGCATACTCCCAAAATGAAGCAAATGTGGATTTTTCATCCAAAGTGAAAAATAGAAGTTGAAAACACATTTACACGGATCCCACGGATCCTTCCTCGAGGATCCGATCCAACATGAAGGCCGAGATCCGTGGGTCCGGTGATTCAAAGACAAAATTTTCTTTTGGAAACATTTTTGCCTATTGTGTGCCTATATGCAAACTATTTGGAGTTGCGGTTTCTCGACCTCTAAAAAGAAAGGAAAATAACTAGAGAAAAATAAATCCTAATTGAGATAACCCAAAACACACATTTGGTACATAAGTACGTAATATTGTGTTATCAATGCTCTAATTCATTTTTCCTTAAATGAATGTACTCGAAAACATGTATTAGTTATATGTTCCTTTAGCATTCAAAAGACATGAGATGCAATTAAAGCGGGTTTTACTTTGTATTAATAATGAAAAGTGATTTGTCCTAGACGTGAGAAATTGCTTTTGTGAAATTGATACGGAAGGTATCATTCTTTTAGAAAACATTTTGAAAGGAGATTTTCTTAAAAAATGTGTATGTAGTTATGTGTAAAAAATTATAAATGGAAGACTTATCTTGGGTTTTGAAAATTCCGTATTGTGCGTGAGTTGTGCTCAAATAGAGATCCTAGACTCGGAAAGAAGAAGGCTAGTGTTTACATACCTTGTAGAGTCAATTAAGTTATGATGTTTGTTCCATTAGACCAAGACCAAGGCAAGTAGGTTGAATTGTTCCCGCTTCAACGGTTTGGTGAGGACGTCGGCTATGTTGTCTTCGGATGCAACCTTCTCAATAGAGATGTTCCCTTTTGAACATTGTCTCTTAGGAAGTGATGACGAATCTCTATATGCTTTGTGCGAGAATGTAATACCGGATTCTTGCTTAAGTCGATTGCACCTTTGTTGTCACACGGGATGGCTATGTCGCTTAGATGGATGTCGTAGTCAACTAACGCTTGTTTCATCCATAGTGCTTGTTGGCATGCTTCTTGCGTGAGACGTACTCGGCCGGTTGTTTGATATTGCAAGTGCCGTTTGTTTCTTAGAAAACCATGATGTTAAACAACATCCCATAAAAGTACATACCCCACTTGTACTTTTTCTATCAACGTAATCACCGCATGGTCGAATCGCATATACAATTGTTTCTACTCCGTGCCCTTAGGATACCATAATCCTAATTGTGTTGTACCCTTTAATATATCTAAATATTCTTTTACGGCTTCTAGGTGTGATATTTTAGGGTCTTCTTGAAACCTAGCACATAAGCAAACACTAAACATGATATCCGCCTACTTGCCGTGAGGTAGAGAAGGCTACCTATCATGCCACGATATTTGGTATTATCAACCGATTCTCCGTCCTCGTCTTTTGTAAGTTTGGTGTCGGATGACATTGGAGTCCTAATTGGTTTTGACTCTTCTAGACCGAATTTCTTTAACATCTCCTTGATGTATTTAGATTGATTAAAGAAGATACCATCTTCTACTTGTTTTGTTTGTAGACCAAGAAAGAAACTAAGTTCTCCCATCATACTCATCTCGAACTCGTCATGCATGATTTTAGAGAAATCATCACACATGTCTTGACAAGTGGATCCGAATATAATATCATCTACATATATTTGTACCATGATTATATGTGACTCTCTTTTCTTAGTAAAAAGTGTGTTGTCAACTAACCCCATGGTGTAGTTGTGTTTAACTAGAAATGACTTGAGTCTATCATACCAAGCTTTTGGAGCTTGTTTGAGACCGTAAAGGGCTTTCTTTAATTTATAAACATGTTTGGGTTTTTCAAAATCAATGAAGCCCGGAGGTTGAGCTACATATACTTCTTCATTTATGACACCATTTAGAAAAGCGCTTTTGACATCCATTTGATAAAGCTTTAGATCATTAGCACAAGCATACGCAAGAAGTATTCTTATAGACTCTAATCTAGCCACGGGGGCATAGGTCTCATCAAAGTCTATTCCTCTTGTTGGTTATACCCTTGAGCAACGAGTCTAGCCTTGTTCCTAGACACTACTCCGTTTGCATCTAATTTGTTTTTATAAACCCATTTGGTTCCTATTATGGTTTGATTACTAGGTGGAGGGACAAGTGTCCAAACATCATTAGAAACAAATTGATTTAGTTCTTCTTGCATTGCCATTACCCAACTTTCATCTTTTATGGCTTCTTGTTTATTCTTAGGTTCTAAGGTTGAAACAAAACAAAACAAACTACTTCGGTTTTGAACTTGAGACCTTAATGTTCGTTCGTTTAGTTTTCCTATGACTTTATCTACGGGGTGATCTTTGGACTCTTTAATGTTTACTATTTTATCACTTAGAGGTTCTTCTTCTTCACTTATCTTTTTCTTTATTACTATGGCTTCACTTTCTATAATCTCGTCATCGACAAGAGGTGGAGAGGGTTTGGGTGGACTTTCATCAAATTTTATATTTAATGACTCTTCTACCTTCATTGATTCTTTGTTTAATATGACGTAAGCTTTGCTATTTGGCGAATAACCTAAAAGATACCTTCGGTTGATTTAGGATCAAATTTTGTAAGGTAATCTTTAGTGTTAAGAATAAAACATTTACTACCAAAGACTCTAAGGTGATTTAACGTAGGCTTTTTGCCTCGAAATAACTCATATGGAGTTTTCCTAAGATTGGTCTAATCAAGACTCGATTGAGTATATCGTTGAAGTATCAATGGCATTACACCAAAACTTTTGAGGTATGGATTGTTCATTAAGCATGGTTCGACTCATTTCTTGTAGAGTTCTATTCTTTCTTTCTACTACCCATTCGATTGTGGAGTGCGTGGAGCCGAGAAGTTGTGAGTAATACCATTAGCGTCACAAAAGCTCCGGTGCACTTCATTATCGAATTCCCTACCATGATCCGTCCTAATAGACACTATGGGTCTTCCTAGTTGTCTTTGGATCTTTTTGCTTAATATTTCAAAATAGTTAAAGGTTTCAGTTTTGTTCTTTAAAAATTTTGTCCAAGTATACCTAGAGTAGTCATCCACTATTACCAAAGTATAGTAGTTGCCTCCATAACTTTAGATAGCGGATGGACCAAATAAATCCATATGTAGTAATTCTAGACACTTAGTTGTGGACACCATGTTTTTAGCTTTATGACTCGAATGAGCTTGTTTTCGTATATTACAAGCATCACAAAAATGATGTTCATATTTTAACTTAGGTAGATCTCTTACTAGATCTTTGGATGATAGCGATTGAAGAAGTCGCATGTTGGCGTGACCCAATCTTCGATGCCATAAGGTCAAGTATCATCCATAGAGGTAAGACATAGTTTGTCTTTAGGTTCATTACCGATTTTAATGACATAGACTCCATGTTTCCTAATTCCTCTTCCTATGGTTATGCCATTTTAAGTATCTTACTACGGTTTCGGTAAAAGTACATTGCACTTTTTATCACATATTTGTCCTATACTTAAGAGATTAAAGTTTAGGTTTTCACGTGACACACATCGTTAATGGTTAGAGATTTGTTAGAAATCGTACCTTTACCGATGATTCTACTTTTGCTATTTCCAAACACCACATTACCTCCATTGAAGGATTCGTACGTGGAGAATAGATCCTTATTGCCGGTCATGTGCCTCGTGCACCCGTTATCCTTGACCCATTCATCGGGGTCTAGGTCGACCTTTAAGAACACCTAAAACAATAATAAACTCAAAAGTTTGGTCCCCATTTGTTCATGGGTCCATTAGTGTTAAACATTCCATTCATGTTAGACATGTATGGATAAGATGAGTATGCATTCCATGGAGCAAAGTTTTGAAAAGGAAAACCGTTTTGCATGTTTGGACTCCATCCCATTTGACGGTTACTTTTTGGGTAAACGTTATTAGGTCTCCTAAATGAATTAGGTTTTGAAAACGATGGAGCTTTGTTTCTTGCAAAAGTAGGATTATATTTTGGAGGTGGTTGTCTAGTGGTGACATGAGTTGGTTTCTTCCTATTAACTATAACAAACTCGGTTCTAGGTAAGGAAGCTACGTTGTTGCTATTGTTTGCTACTGCAGATCCACGATCCCTTTCGTACACTAGCGGTTCCCTTTTGGGGATCCGTGGGATCCGCCACAACAGTGGCTGGTTTTTCTAGTTCCTTAACAAATTTTGTTTCTTTACTTTCACTAGTTGATGGATCAAGTTATTGACTACCTAGACCTTTTTGATTATTACTGGTTTTAACACCTTCGAGTATTGAATCTAAAGTGTTCGTACTCATTCTAGCAATTTTAGAATCTAAGTTATCCACTAGTGTTTGAAGTTGAACGCAAAGTTCACATTCACCACTTGCTATTTTACCTTTTTCTAAACGTTTTAGTTTTGCTTTTAATTCTATGACTTCTTTATCTAAACGTTGATTTTGACTCTTTAAAAGCTTATTTTTGTTAATAAATTTTAAGCTAATATTGCATAGTTTATCATATTCATTATGCAATGAGTCGTCATCAAGTGATGAGCTACTATAGTATTCGTGACATACCTCGTCGTTTGCCATGAGACAAATTTCTTCGTCTTTGATTCGTGCTAAACCGTCAAGTTATCTCACACAAGCTAGCCACTTGTGAATGGCTAACCGTAAGAAACTTAAAACAGTTCAGACACCGAATGCAATGAAGATCAGGGGAGTATAGTGTTTTCCCGGGTCGTTATGTCCCAGCGAGCTATGCAATGAATCACCAAACGTATAGTGATCGAGAGATTTGAACGGAAAAGAGATTTGTGATTATTATAACTACAGAAAAAGTCTATAAATTACAACGGCTTAAATGCAAATTAAAGAAAATTAAAAAGATAAAAAATATTAAATAAACGCTATCACTATTTGCAAAATGATGTTTTTGATTTTATGCTTTTATAAAACTTAATTTAAAAACTACGTTACGTACTAAAGAAAATGTGAAACTAAAGAAGTATTAATCCTAAAAATATGAAAATGATATTTTTACAAACCTAATGATAAAAGAAAATTTTTAGAAAAAGAAAATTATTTTTAAAACTATTTATCTAATTATTATTAATTAAAAACAATTTTTAACTATTTAATAATAGCCTAAAATACAAGAAAATGTGAAATAAAGCTAGAAAAATAAAATTATGACATGGAAAAATCTAAAATAACAAAAGAGAATTTTCAAAACTATTTTGTATTTTTCGATTATTTTGTATTTTCTATGAATTAAAACTATTTAAAACTACTTAAATTGCTTAAAAATACAAATTTAACTAAGAAAAATCTGGAAAGATATTTTTTGCTTTTATATTTATCTTATCTTAAGAAAAATGAAAATTATTTTTTGAAACTTTTCTTAATTAATTGTATTAAAAGCTATTTAAAAATGCTTAAAAACTAATTAAAATGAAGAAAAATAGCAAACTAACTTGGAAAAATCTGAAAATTCAAGATAAGTCTAAAATAATATTCTAAAGCTGAGAAAATATAAAAACAGGTGCTTGTGTGCAAGAAAATGTAAGCAGCAATGATAAGTGCTTATAATTAAGACTCAAAATAAGCCACAAGCCACAAAAAGCCACCAAGCGATAACAAAAGCTATAATATGCTAAAAGTACTAAATGCAACAAGTCTCCACAAGTCTTAACCTCTGGTTAACAAGCTCAACAGATTTGAGGTTTTGGCTTATGAGCTAAAAGCAGTTTGGGGTACTAAGTTTGGACTTAAGCACAATCTACAAAATAAGTCGAAAATGAAAAGCAATTGTTGGAACTTAATCTAGACACAGCTAGCTATGTCTAAACCGAGATGAGCCCTGGATGAGCTCGATGAGCTCATGCAAGCCTGCACAAAAACATGCACACTCGAAGATTAAGCGAGCCAGGCTTGCGGGAAATGAGACGATTCACAAGCCCTTAGAGCTTATAAAAATTGATAAAATTCTACAAAATGATAATAATGAAATAGACCAGTGAAGTTTTAAAACAACAAGTTTCACTTATTTTGGCTCGAAATGAATCCAAGAAAAATCACCCCATTGGATGAAAACCGGTATTTTCGGTTTGACTTTTAACTGCTTTTTGAGATTTTGACCAAATTGAACTTTGCAACCGATTTTAAGGACTAAGATTGATGTTATATGATGAAATGGAACCTCTGCAAGCTTTGTCTCTCAATTCTAGACACAAATCAAGTTTTTGTTTTGCAAAAGATCCAACAGATAAGCTTATAAGATGATTTTAAGTGATGTTGACTTTAAGTGTTTGCAAGTGCAAAATGAAGATGATATGAGTTCAATAAAGCTTAATAAGCCTGAAACAACCAGTCTCAACTCTTGAGCACACCTCTAGTACAGTTTAAGTATCAAATCCAAACACCCTTTAATTACTGATTTTCAAATGTAAACTGAACTAAACACTGAATAAGCTATTGTAGACACTTAATCTGAATTAAACTAGCCTAAATACAACTTATTCAACAGATTTAAACTACTTGTAACTGCAAATAAAGATTATGCAATTGAACTTGAAAATTACTCACAGTTGGTCCTTAGCCACAATGGCTTGAAACAGTCAAACCAGAACTATATCCTCTATAAATCAACCCAAATCATTCAATTTCAACCCATTTCCATGCTCTGCAACATCCATACCCATTTCCATTTCAACTTGATGATTCAGTTGACTTTCATTGACCAAGAACCAAATCTGCTTGAAAGTGATATAAAAGCTTACAAAAAGCTATAAATAGCTTATATAAGCTTGTTTGAGCTTATAGATAAGCTAATTGAAACTTTAACATAAGAACTTAAATTGAAATTTGTAGCAGTAAACATGTAAACATGAAATGGTATTTTAACTTGAATTAATACTTGAACATAGTTTGAATACACTGAAATCACTTAGTTTGTTACTACTACACTTGAAATTACACTGAAAAGCTATTTAAGACATAAGAAGCTTAAAAACGACATACATTTTGAAAAATAAACTAAGTACTCCTCTTTTCTTCCTTCTTCTTCCTTCTTTTTATACACAAAACATCTTCTCTCACCTTTCTGAACAAATCCCATCAATAATCAGGACCTTTGGATGAGTTGGAGTGATCTTGGCCGTTTGATCAAGTTTTGGCGCCAAAATGCTTTTATCCTGCTGTGGGTTGAGTACAAAGGGGAAGGGATGCATTTAATGTTTCTTGTATTGGTGTGGAGGTTGGAGGGGACAAAACATGGAGTAGGGGTGAAGAGTTGTTGGTGGCTGGTTTTGCAGAAAAGGAGGGAAAAGGAAGAAGAAAAGGGGGCGTTTGCAGTTTTGGATTTTATATATTAAAAGGACGGGGTTCAATGGTGGGGGTTCACTTGGATATGGCAGGGTCCAAGACTTTTGATAGGGGTCGAGGGCAAAAGGTTTGGTTTGTTTTAATAAGGGCTTGTTTTGCCATTTTCGGAAAGTACAAGGACCAAATCGCCATTTTATCAAAGTAGTTCCAAGGGACAAAAGTGACAAGTTTCAATAGTACAAGGACCAAACTTGACATTTTCAATTTTCAAGGGCCATTTTGCCAATTTTGAAACTTGGAGGACCAAACTTGTAATTTCTCAAAACTTTTGATATTTTTCACCAAAGGACTAATTTTGACAAGTTATGATTTTAAAAGGACCTTTGGTGATTTTCTTTTGAAATTAAGTGCTCAGGACTATTTTCGACAACTTTTGAAACTTGGGGACCTAAAGCGCCAATTATGCAAACTTAGCTCATTTTTCATCCGATTTTAAACATTTTGCATCTAAAACATATAAAATGCAATTTTGGAATATTTTCATTATTTTGATGCATTTCGAGCATTTTAAGTGTTTTGCGATTCAGATTAACCAAAATGATGAGTATTTACACACTCATCAATCCCCACACTAAACTATTGCTAGTCCTAGCAATCTTTTGAGAAAAACTTAATGGATTTGAATCTCTTTACCAAAAGCCATTACTCGAGTAGCCAAATGTTCGAGTTCAAGTAAGAACTATGGTACATCGATAACCATGTGATTTTGAGCAAACCACCGACTTCAACGGTTTGATTTGTCTTTACCGAAGCCGTTTTTCTCGGACTAGCCAACTCTTAGATAAATTATCAATATTATCTTTGGTGAGTGATTGCCAATTATGGTTTTTCCATCGCCTTTACCACAAGCCATAAACTTGCGGGCTAGCCAACTCTTCACTTTAAGGATATGGTGGTGAATACCATACAATTTTGGGCAAATTGCAAGCCGTCAACGGATTTGAGATATCTTTACCAAGAGCCGTTTGCTCTGGATTAGCCAATCCTTTTGTTTATTAGACAAGGCGAATCGATAACCAATTGAGTAAGTGCAAAACACTTACTCCAAAAAATTTTGGCCAAAATGGGGAATTAGGCGGTATAATTACATGATAAAATTCGTGAGAATTCCCCACACTTAGAAATGAATATTGCCCCAATATTCAAAGTATCGCGGTTATGCCGAAACCGAGAACGTAAAAGGAAATACTACGGCCATTATTTGAAAGGATTTTTTTTTTTTTTTTAAACTTATATATATACACAACATGTGGGCAACCCCCACACTAGGGTGGTAGAAAGATAGAAAGAAGTCGAAATATGTGTGAAAACCCATATAGCATGCTCTTGCTTTTTGTTTTTGAAACTTATATATACACAACATGTGGGCAACCCCCCCACACTAGGGTGGTAGAAAGATAGAAAGAAGTCGAAATATGGGTGAAAACCCATATAGCATGCTCTTGTTTTTGATTCCCAGTCGCTAGCTTGACTCGATCCCGCATTCATTGGTTCATGGGGAAAGTTTGTAGATCCGGGACAACCACGGGAGGAATGTCCTTTCCAAAATAATGCTTCAATCGATGACCATTCACTTTAAAGTTTGGACCATCGGGTTGAGATAACTCAATGGTTCCATATGGAAATACTTTAGTGATGGTGAATGGTCCGCACCAGTAGGATTTTAGTTTTCCGAGAAAATCTTCAATCTTAAATTGAAAAGAAGGACTCGATCACCGACGTTGAAAACGCGGTTTTGATTTTAGTCATGAATCTTCTTTGTCTTTTGTTTATAGATCAAAGAGTTCTCGTATGCTTGATCACGGAGTTCATTTAATTCATTCATTTGAACTTTCCGGTGATCACCGGTGTCTGAATATCGGTTAGCATGTTTCAAGGCCCAGATGCCTTGTGCTCAAGCTCAACCGGCAGATGACATGCCTTCCGTACACTAGCTTGTATGGAGTACACCGATGGGTGTTTTATAAGTCGTCACGGAAGGCCCGTGAGGCGCCATCTAGCTTATCCGACCAAGAGGCACGGTTTTCGCCAACCGTCCTCTCCGAATTCTTTAATCCCGGTTGGAAACTTCCACTTGCCCACTTGTTTGGGGTGGTACGCAGAGAGAGACGGTCGGTTACACCATACTTTTGCATGACTCTATCAAACCGGTCATTGCAAAGTGCGTACCACGATCACTGATTATAGCTCGTGGAGTTCCAAACCTAGCAAAAAGAGATTTCAAGAATTTCACAACAACTCGGGCATCGTTGGTAGGTAAAGCTTTTGCTTCAACCCATTTTGACAAATAGTCAACGGCCACGAGTATGTATTTATTTCCGCGAGAAGAAGGAAATGGCCCCATAAAGTCAATGCCCTATATGTCAAAAATCTCACACACTTGAATGGCGTTTTGCGGCATTTCATTTCTTTGTGAGATATTCCCGTGACGTTGACAAGCGTCACAGGTTTTGACAAATTCATGGGCATCCTTGTAAATCGTGGGCCAATAGAATCCGGAATCAAACACCTTCTTGGCGGTGTAGTTGGGGCTATGATGTCCCCAGAGGTCCGAATGGCAAGCCTTGAGAATGTCAATGGCTTCCGACGACCACACACATCGCTCGATGACTTGATCCGCGCAAATTTTGAACAAGTAGGGTCGCCCGAAATAATGTTTCACATCTTTAAAGAATTTATTTTTACGTTGGGACGACATCCCTTTCACCACAAAGTTACCCGCATGGTAATTTGCAAAGTCAAGAAACCATGGGGTAGAAGAGTCTCCTCGAAAAGAAACCACATTGATTGTTTCGAGAGGAAATGTTTCATTTATTTCCTTTTCTCGAACTCATCTTGGTGAGGGTTTTCTAGACGGACAGATGATCGCAGCCTGTGTTCTCGGCTCCTTTTTATCACGTATAATGATATCAAATTCTTGTAGGAGGAGAACCCAACGGAGCAATCTCGGCTTTGCATCTTGTTTTGCAAAGAGATATTTGAGAGCCGAGTGATCCGTATACACCACGCATTTGGTCAAGATAAGGTATGGCGAAACTTTTCAAACGCATACACCACTAATAATTCTTTTACGTAGTGGTGTAATGGGTTTGAGCTTTAGTCATAGTTTTACTTGCGTAGTGGATAGGTGAAAATGCTTGGTTTTATGTTGCCCCAAGACCGCACCGATAGCAAAATCACTTGCATCGCACATGAGCTCAAAGGGTAAATCCCAATCGGGCAACTAGAATGGGTGCTTCGTAAGCTTTTTCTTTAGTGTTTCAAAAGCTCGATGCACTCGGAGAGAAGATAAAAGGAGCATCTTTTTCGAGAAGATGGGTCATAGGCGAGCGATTTTAGAGAAATCTTGTATGAATCTACGATAAAGCCCGGCATGACCTAGAAAACTCCTAATACCTTTGACGGTAGTAGGATGAGGCAATTTAGCAATGACATCAACTTTTGCTCTATCTACCTCAATCCCGTTTTTTGAAATCTTATGGCCAAGGACTATGCCTTCTTTGACCATAAAGTGGCTCTTCTCCCAATTTTGACAAAGATTGGTGTCTTCACACCTTTTGAGCATTTTATCTAAATGGGAGAGACATGTCTGAAATGAGTCCCCAATGACCGAGAAGTCATCCATAAACACCTCCATTGTTTCCCCGATCATGTCGTGGAAAATTGCCATCATACATCGTTGGAACGTGCCAGGAGCGTTACATAAGCCAAAAGGCATACGTCTGTAGGCAAACGTCCCGTATGGGCGGTGAATGGTTTTCTTGATCCAACGGATCAATGGGGATCTGAAAGTAACCCGAGAAACCATCAAGGAAACAATAGTATTCGCCCTCGCTAATCTCTCAAGCATCCGGTCCATGAAGGGTAGAGGAAAATGGTCTTACGGTGGCTTCGTTTAACTTACGATAGTCAATACACACACGCCATCCGTAACCAATCGAGTTGGAATTAACTCGTTTTCTTCATTGTGACAACAAGAATGCCACCCTTTTTGGAACGCAATGAATTGGGCTAACCCAAGGACTATCGAGATCGGGTAAATTAGACCGGCATCAAGAAGTTTGAGAACCTCTTGTTTGATAACCTCATGAATCTTAGGATTCACCCTTCTCGATGTTGGATTCTGGATTGAAGTCATCCTCCATTAAGATTTTGTGAGTACAAAACTCGTGGTTGATACCCTTAATGTCGGAGAGTTTCCAAGCAATTGCTTGCTTGTGTGACTTCAAGACCTTTATGAGAGCGATCTTCTCCTCCTCGGTTAAGTCTTTAGCAATTATGACGGTAATTTATCATCACCTCCAAGAATGCATACCGAGATGAGGAGGTAGGTCCTTAAGTTCAACCTCGGGAAATTCTTCAGAGAAGTTTGTACCGACTTGATTTCCTCAATCGTGATTTCTTTCGGAGGAGTGAAGGTAATGGATCCTCATTTAACAATTCCTCAAGATAAAGAATATCTCCTCCGAATCATAAACACCATCAATTCCAGCGGAATTGATTCATCAAGAGCAAGAAATTCATCGATCTCTTCCGGAAGGAAGTCACCTCCCTCAAAGCAGTGAGAGAGGGAAGAGTCGGCAATGATTGGTTGAGAAGATGTGGTGGAATCCCCACTCACAGAATTATGAAGATAACCAAGAAACTCTTGAGAGTACTCCTCTAAAGCAATATCAATTACATCGACTCGATTAAGTGATTCAGTGTCATAATTTGAGGAGTACCTCGAAGTTTGATCAAGGTTAAAAGTGACAGCTTCATTACCCACACGTAGCGTGATTTCTTGCTCAAATACATCAATAAGAGCACGGCCCGTTCTCAGGAATCCTCTTCCAACAATGAGAGGAACCCGAGGATCGGCATCGAAATCAACAACCACAAAGTCAGCTGGAAAATGGAACTTTCCTACTTTCACGAATACATCCTCGGCGATGCCAAGAGGACGCGATATAGAACGATCCGCAAGCTCAAGAGTCATGCGGTAGGAATAAGTTCCAAGAGAAAGCTTCTTCCACACCGAATAAGGCATCGATTGATGCTTGCACCAAGATCGGCAAGGGCAAAGCATTCAATCATCCCGTGAAAACACAAGGAAGAAGAAATTTTCCGGGATCTCCTAGCTTCTGGAAGCTTCTTTAACAAGACTCACGAGCGGTTCTCGCTCAAAGGAGTTTGGCCATTTCAAACGACTTTTCCTTGTTGCTCAACATGTGTTTGAGAGTAGATGCAAACTTGGGCATCAACATGATGGCATCCGCGAAGCTTATGTCAAAATGAAGTTCTTGAAAATTTGAAAGAATTTCTCCATTTGATGATTTGGATTTTTCATGAGCTTTGCTCATTTAAACGTGAGGGTAAGGAATAGAAGTTTTGGATTTGGGGTTACCAACTGGAGGTTCAAAAACAACTCGTGATTGGTCTTGGGTTTCGGACAACCCGAGGATGGACATTGTTGGCACCTCCATTATTAGTAGGAAGTTCCTTGTCCTTTGTCGCCTCGTGTTCATTTTCCACTACCTTCGGGGAGAAGAAGAAGAGGTAGTAGGAATAGCGGGTCCATCATACGAAGCACCACTTCGGTTGTGATCGCTTTGCATCTCCCCTGATTAGCGATCGTGTTGCTAGGTAAAGTACCGAGCCCGAGGGTCGATCATTTAAAGACTTCCTAATGTCGAAATCCGCTAACCAACAACCGATTCATTTCCTCTTGGGATTTCATGAATTGTTTCAACAACTCATCGATGATGGTCCGCTTGGAACAATGGCTTGATTTTGCACAGAAAATTCGCCTCTATTGTTAGGATTAGGGCCTTGATAATTTCCTTGATTGTTGCCATGAAAATACCACAGGTTGAAATTTCCCGACTGGTTTCTATTGAAATTTCCTTGGTGTTAGAAATTTTGATTTTGATTTTGAAAACCGTTGTTTGGACTAAAGTTACCTTGGTTTTGAAAACCTTGGTTTGGTCTACTTTGATTTTGATTACGGTTTTGGTTGAAACCGGAGGTCCAGGGTAGTGGTTAGGGACGGTGGTTGGTCTATAGGAGCACGATATTGGTTGCCTCCTTGATTAGAAATCCCGCCCACAAAGATTAGCTTCAAAAGGGTTACCATCGGTGGTCATACAATTGTAGTAAGCATGGGGCCACCACAAGTAACACGAGACTTCCACTTTCTTAACTTCACAGGAGGTGAAGTTTGTGGAAAGAGACTTTCTTTTGGTTGGAGAGAACCAAAGCTTGAATGGCTTTTCGTGAGTTTGTCAATCTTAGCATCGGTGCTAGATTGACTCACGAGCGATTAAGTAGAAGGACCAACACCGACTTGGGAAACAACCGCTTGCTTCGTGCAAAGGCGGACTTTAGACTTGTTTTCAATGATCGCTAAAGCTTCTTTGACAGCTTTTGCTCAAGAAATTTCCTCCAATGGAGGAATTGAGAGAATCTTGATCGATTGACTCACTCCATTATAGAAAGTATCGAGTTGCATCAACTCGAGAAACCGTGGTGAGGACATTTGCGAAGCAATTCCTTGAAACGATCCCACGATTCATGAAGGATTCATCAAACTTTTGAGTGAACTTGATGATTTCATTTTAAGACTCGTGGTTTTGGAAGGTGGATAGAATTCATTCACAAATTTCTTCACCGATCTTCCCATGTCTCAATTGACCGAGGGGTTGTTTTTCAAGCCAAACCGGCTTGCCCTCAAGAGAAAATGGGAATGTAAGAAGCTTAACAAAGATCGGTAGGGACATTCTTGTATTTGATGGTAGATGCAATCTTGTTAAACCATCGAATATGAGCATGAGGATCATCCCGCCAAAACCGTAGAATTGATTTGAGGTTACAAGATTCAAGAACCCGCTTTGAGTTCAAAATTTTCAGCCACAATGGCTGGTACAACAATAGCATCTCCATACCCGCCGATGGGTGCTCGGAGAAGCTCACACATAGGCGTTCTTCCGCCATGATAACGGAAGTAGTGTGAGCATCCGGATCTCGGATCCGATCGATGGAGCAGAAAGTCTCACGGACACGCCTTCTTGGAATCTTGACAAGCTCACAAAATGGGCTCACAGATCTAGAAGAGCGAATGCGCATACACTAGAGTTAACTCTAAGGAATCTCAGAGTTAAGGAAAGGAATGGGAATTATGAAAACTTTCTGATGATAATGGGAATTATGAAGGGAATTATGAAAATGGGGTAAGAAGAATCTTTTTGGGTTTCTGGTTTTGACAATTATATAACAACAAATCCAATTAAAACAAAATCGAGGCAAAACAATAGTGAACTTAACCAATAATCACAAGATGAATGGCTTTTTGAAAAGGTACACCAATCACAAGGACACAAAGGCAAGTTTTAAATCTTTAGTTCGGGAACTTATTATGGTCGTACCCCAGCTAGGTAGTACAACGCCTTGGTTTGCGGTGGTAATCTTTTATGTTGTTATTATTAAGAAAACGACAAATCTTTTGTATTTTTATCTTTGATACATATATAGAAACAAAAGCAAAATATTTTTGTGTTTTATACGTTTTGGATGTTTTGGGTTTTGGATTTTTATAAGAAAATATGGATATATATATATATAGATAGATGGATGGATGATATGAACAAAGAGTGAATATTCAAATTACTAACTGCTAAATGATAGATAATCAAGACAGCCTCCAAGCCGTGGCGCCAAAATTTGATTCGTGCTAAACCGCAAGTTATCTCACAAGCTAGCCACTTGTGAATGGCTAACCGTAAGAAATTTAAAACAGTTCGGATAATCGAATGCAATGAAGATCGGGGAGTATAGTGTTCTCGGTCGTTATGTCCCAATGAGCTATGCAATGAATCACCAAACGATATAGTGATCGAGAGATTTGAACGGAAAAGAGATTTGTGATTATTATAACTACGAGAAAAAGTCTATAAATTACAACGGCTTAAATGCAAATTAAAGAAAATTAAAAGATAAAAAATATTAAATAAACGCTATCACTATTTGCAAAATGATGTTTTTGATTTTATGCTTTTATAAAACTTAATTTAAAAACTACGTTACGTACTAAAGAAAATGTGAAACTAAAGCAATATTAATCCTAAAAATATGAAAATGATATTTTTACAAACCTAATGATAAAAGAAAATTTTTAGAAAAAGAAAATTATTTTTAAAACTATTTATCTAATTATTATTAATTAAAAACAATTTTTAACTATTTAATAATAGCCTAAAATACAATAAAATGTGAAATAAAGCTAGAAAAATAAAATTATGACTTGGAAAATCTAAAATAACAAAGAGAATTTTCAAAACTATTTTTGTATTTTTCTGATTATTTTGTATTTTCTATGAATTAAAAACTATTTAAAACTACTTAAATTGCTTAAAAATACAAATTTAACTAAGAAAAATCTGGAAAAATATTTTTTTTGCTTTTTATATTTATCTTATCTTAAGAAAAATGAAAAATTATTTTTTTGAAACTTTTCTTAATTAATTGTATTAAAAGCTATTTAAAAATGCTTAAAAACTAATTAAAATGAAGAAAAATAGCAAACTAACTTGGAAAAATCTGAAAAATTCAAGATAAGTCTAAAATAATATTCTAAAGCTGAGAAAAATATAAAAATAGGTGCTTGTGTGCAAGAAAATGTAACTGCAATGATAAGTGCTTATAATTAAGCACCCAAAATAAGCCACAAGCCACAAAAAGCCACCAACTGATAACAAAAGCTATAATATGCTAAAAGTACTAAAATGCAACAAGTCTCCACAAGTCTTAACCTCTGATTAACAAGCTCAACAGATTTGAGGTTTTGGCTTATGAGCTAAAAACAGTTTTGGGGTACTAAGTTTGGACTTAAGCACAATCTACAAAATAAGCTGAAAATGAAAAGCAATTGTTGGAACTTAATCTAGACCAGCTAGCTATGTCTAAACCAGAGATGAGCCTGGATGAGCTCGATGAGCTCTGCAAGCCTCAGACAAAACCCTGCACACTCAAGATTAATCGAGCTTGTCATGCGGGAAATGAGACAGATTCACAAGCCCTTAGGAGCTTATAAAAAATTGATAAAATTCTACAAAAATGATAATAATGAAATAGACCAACTGAAGTTTTTAAAACAACAAGTTTCACTTATTTTGGCTCAGAAATGAATCCAAGAAAAATCACCCCATTTGGATGAAAACTGGTATTTTCAGTTTTGACTTTTTAACTGTTTTTGAGATTTTGACCAAATTGAACTTTGCAACTGATTTTAAGGACTAAGATTGATGTTATATGATGAAATGGAACCTCTGCAAGCTTTGTCTCTCAATTCTAGACACAAATCAAGTTTTTGTTTTGCAAAAGATCCACAGATAAGCTTATAAGATGATTTTAAGTGATGTTGACTTTAAGTGTTTGCAAGTGCAAAATGAAGATGATATGAGTTCAATAAAGCTTAATAAGCTCGAAACAACCAGTCTCAACTCTTGAGCACACCTCTAGTACGAGTTTAAGTATCAAATCCAAACACCCTTTAATTTCGATTTTCAAATGTAAACCGAACTAAACACCTAATAAGCTATTGTAGACACTTAATCAATTAAACTAGCCTAAATACAACTTATTCAACAGATTTAAACTACTTGTAACTGCAAATAAAGATTATGCAATTGAACTTGAAAATTACTCACAGTTGGTCCTTAGCCACAATGGCTTGAAACAGTCAAACCAGAACTCTATCCTATATAAATCAACCCAAATCATTCAATTTCAACCCATTTCCATGCTCTGCAACATCCATACCCATTTCCATTTCAACTTGATGATTCTGTTGACTTTCATTGACCAAGAACCAAATCTGCTTGAAAGTGATATAAAAGCTTACAAAAAGCTATAAATAGCTTATATAAGCTTGTTTGAGCTTATAGATAAGCTAATTGAAACTTTAACATAAGAACTTGAAATTGAAATTTGTAGCGATAAACATGTAAACATGAAATGGTATTTTAACTTGAATTAATACTTGAACATAGTTTGAATATAATCGAAATCACTTAGTTTTTACTACTACACTTGAAATTACACCGAAAAGCTATTTAAGACATAAGAAGCTTAAAACGACATACATTTTGAAAAATAAACTAAGTACTCCTCTTTTCTTCCTTCTTCTTCCTTCTTTTATACACAAAACATCTCTCTCACCTTTCTCGAACAAATCCCATCAATAATCGGGACCTTTGATGAGTTGGAGTGATCTTGGCCGTTTGATCAAGTTTCGCGCCAAAATGCTTTTATCCAGTTGTGGGTTGAGTACAAAGGGAAGGGATGCATTTAATGTTTCTTGTATTGGTGTGGAGGTTGGAGGGACAAAACATGGAGTAGGGTGGAGAGTTGTTGGTGGCTGGTTTTGCAGAAAAGGAGGGAAAAGGAAGAAGAAAAGGGGCGTTTATAGTTTTGGATTTTATATATTAAAAGGACGGGTTCAATGGTGGGGGTTCACTTGGATATGGCGGTGGTCCAAGGCTTTTGATAGGGTCAAGGCCAAAAGGTTTGGTTTGTTTTAATAAGGGCTTGTTTTGCCATTTTCAGAAAGTACAAGGACCAAATCTGCCATTTTATCAAAGTAGTTCCAAGGGACAAAAAGTGACAAGTTTCAATAGTACAAGGACCAAACTTGACATTTTCAATTTTCCAAGGGCCATTTTTGCCAATTTTGAAACTTGGAGGACCAAACTTGTAATTTCTCAAAACTTTTGATATTTTTCACCAAAGGACTAATTTTGACAAGTTATGATTTTAAAAGGACCTTTGGTGATTTTTCTTTTGAAATTAAGTGCTCAGGACTATTTCGACAACTTTTGAAACTTGGGGACTGAAGCGCCAATTATGCAAACTTAGCTCATTTTTCATATGATTTTAAACATTTTGCATCCGAAACATATAAATGCAATTTTGGAATATTTTCAGATTTTGATGCATTTCGAGCATTTTAAGTGTTTTGCGTCAGATTAACCAAAATGATGAGTATTTACACACTCATCAGTCTTCCTCGTCGCTCATTCCCCATGTTCCGCTCACGAACGCCTTTTGATCATCCTGTTTGGGACACTTACTAATAAAGTGGTTTGGATCCCCACATTTAAAGCAAGTACGATCATCCTTTGGCTTCTCGTCCTCTTTGCTTTTCCGAAAGCCTTTCTTATCGTCATACGGTTGTTTGACGTATCGACCTTTTCTTCTCTTTCACCTTTGAGGCTTCGGAATCTTTAGCAAGGACAAGCTCGTAGACTTTTAGGTTGCCTATGAGTTCATCGAGGGTGAGGATTGTCAAATCTTTTGATTCTTCGATTGCCGTCACCTTGGATCTCCACTTCGATGGAAGTGCCCTTAGATATCTCCTAACATGGTTACGGCTAGAAAAGGATTCATCAAGTGCTTGTAAAGATGTAATAATAGTATTAAAGTTAGCAAATGAATGATCTATAGTTTCCTCATCCGATATTGAAAATTGTTCATATTGTTGAACAAATAAATCGATTTTATTATTTTTAACTTGTTGGTTGCCTTGATGAGTTACAACTAAAGAATTCCAAATTTCTTTTGAGGTTTTAAGCATAGAAATTATTTCGAATTCCTTTTTCGGTAAAGCATTATATAAAACCATTTTTTAGAAAGCTTTTTCTTCATTTCATCATTTAGTTTATCATGAGGTATGTGAATTAAATTTCCTTTATCATCATTTGAGGTAGCCTCAAAATCACCTTCAACAATAATTTACCAAAGATCAATATCTTTAGACTTCACATATGTTTCTAATCTATTTTTCCAATATATAAAACCATTAGTTTCTAGTAGTGGTGGTCGTTGCATAGATTGCCCTTCCTTATAATTTTCAGAACCCATAGTGATCGAAAAGTTTTTAAAATACAATTTTATTTTAAAACTTTTATAAACTTAGCTCTTGATGCCAATTGTGGAAAACTAGAAGGGGTTGACTAGTTTTACCGATTTTAATGTTGATTTCAAAAACTTTAGATTCGATATTATGTGAAATCGTATGGATGTTGAGAACGTAGATCTAATGATAATGCAAGCAAATAAATAAAGTTAAGGGATAGAAATGACACAACCGATTTATAGTGGTTCGCCCAAGGTCACCTTCCTTGCCCTACTCCACTCCCCGAGTCACCTACTCGAGAGTTCAAGCACTATGTCAACAAACTCCTTCACTTGGCGGAGAAGCCTTCACAACGTTGCTTACACTTTTTCCGGTACAAAGCTAGATTCCGAGTCCGTAGCACGGTGGACCAAACCAACACAACTATTACACAACAAATATGTGAAATATCAAATACAAGATCTTCGCTACATGTAAATCTTGGAGTGACAAATCAATCAAGGACCCCTTGCTTGGATGACTTGTAGAATGCTCGTGATCTCGCCTTAGAGAAAGACCTATATGAGGATCACAAATAGAAAGAAAGAAGAACAACTCTAGATCAAGTGATCTATATGTTAGAAGAGAATGAGAGTGTATGAGAGATTTAGTAAGAAGAGGGTGTTAGAATGAAAAATGGCTCTCTATTTATAGGCAAGTTTCTTCATCGCTCCCACGGATCCCACGGATCCCTTCCAAGCGGATCCGTCTAGTGTAATCCTAGGGATCCGTGGAACGCTCTTCTTTGCCCATGGGTTTTTGGTTATGGGTCATGGGTTGGTCCATGGTTATATCTAGATTCAATGTATCTAAGTATACATTGTATCAAGTCTCTTTGGGTATGGGTTAAGATCCACGGGTTATGATATTTACCCATCCTAATAAACTATTACAACAAATGCTTAATTACTACATTTTTGTATTTAAATGGTTATATGTAAATGCTTTACAAAACTAACATGTATCCTTTATAATTGTACTTAAGATAACATTATACTTGTTATCAACAAAACACAAAGAGATCGCAAAATATTAATAAACGGTTTTACGGTTTATTTGTATTAACACCATGAACAAATGGGGACCAAAATTTTGAGTTAATTGTTTTCTTAGGTGTGCTTAAAGGTCGACCTTGAACCGGATGAATGGGTCAGGGATAGCGGGTGCACGAGGCACATGACTGGCAATAAATATCTATTCTCCATATATGAATTCTTCAATGGAGGTAATGTGGTGTTTGGAAATAGCAAAAGTAAAATCATCGGTAAAGGTACAATTTCTAACAAATCTCTAACCATTAACGATGTGTATCACGTAGAAAACCTAAACTTTAACCTCTTAAGTATAGGACAAATATGTGATAAAAAGTGCAATGTACTTTTTACCAAAACCGGTAGTAAGTGTTAGGAATTAGAAATTCCAGGTATTAAAGAGTCGGTCACCTCAAGTATATGTATTCGTTAGAAAGCTCGTAGTCATAGTTATTTTATGTTAAGTAGTATTTAGTTAAGTAACACCGTGGAGGACGGACGGTCTTTACCCACTGTATGCCCGATCACTGACCCGTTGTGTGGCGTTTATGTAAGACTATAAATACTCTCTACCTCCCAAGGTAGAGTTGGAGCTCATAATAATATCTTTCACTTTCTCTCACTAAGTTCCATAAACCTCTAAATTTCTCTCTCTAAAACACTCTTGTACGCTCACTTGTGTTAATGGTTTGATGTGTATGTGAAATCCAATATGTCACAAATGGTATCAAGAGCCATGGTTTGATCATTCATCTTTCATGTTCTTTGTTTTGGTGGATTTCATAAGGTTTTTGGGGTATTAAGAGTTTAGGAGAGTTTGATTCATTTAGACAAATTCTAGTGTTAAAGTTTGAATTGTGCTTGTACTTTTGTGTTTAGGATCATCGTATGTGTTTAGGTTTTAAATTGGAAGGCTTAAATCATTGTGGTTTGGTTGTTGTTGATTGATAAAGTGGTTATATTTGAAGATTGTACAAAGTGAGTTGAGTCTCGAATTCACATTTCTTCAAAGCGAGTTGCTTTGTTATTGGATGCGAGTTGGTACATGCGACTTGGCTGTTTAGCGAGTTGATTTTTATGCGGTTTGAGTTCTAAGCGAGTTGTTTCTTTAAGCGACTTGAGATCTAAAGCGACTTAGCTATTGAACGAGTTGTAAAGCTAGCGAGTTAATTTAAGCGACTTGGTGTTTAAGCGAGTTGATTGTGTTGCGAGTTGATACTAAAGCGAGTTGGCTATTTAGCGACTTGATTCATTAAGCGAGTTGACTGTGTTGTGAGTTGATGCTGATGCGACTTGGCTATTAAGCGAGTTGATTACTTAAGCGAGTTGTTAATTAAGCGAGTTGTGTGGTTAGGTACTTATTCATTTAGGCTTGTTACTTCTTCGTGATACATTCTTACGGTTGTTCTTTTGGTTTGGTAAAATTCCGTGAAAGAATCAATTTCCCGTTTTAATCAAAGAATAGTAAAATCCCGTAGAGCTGGAAACATGTCTACAAACGTTCCTACTATCATCTCCACTGTTGTCGAGGATGTTCAAGCAAATGGCTCGATACTCATCCACCCATGCTTTGTGAATCGACTATGACTCTTGGGCTCAACGAATCGATTGTATTGTCTTAGAAAGGAAAATGGGGTCAACATTCTCAAATCTATTGATGAAGGACTTTATCAAGTTGAGACGACCAGAGATACTCTTGAAACAGTACGCAGACGGGCTGTGACCTTAGGCTTAGATGGACCAAAGACATATGATGAGCTCGGTGATAAGGAGAAAAGAGATTTGATGTCGATATCGTGGCTTCTAACATCATACTTCAAGGTCTTCCAAAAGATATCTACAAACTTATCAATCACAATACCAAGCCAAAGCGGTGTGGGATAATGTCAAGATGCTTCTCTCATGGTCTCGAATTAAGCTGTGGAAGGCAGAGAATCACAACTCTATGATGATTTTGAGCACTTCAAGATGAAACCTGATGAGAGTATTTATGAATACTATGTGAGATTTCACAAGCTTGTCAATGATATGAGGAATATCAAGATGACCATGCCAAACATTCAGTTGAACTCAAAATTTGTGAGCAACATGAATCCAGAATGGCACAAGTTCATTAAATATGTGAAGCTTACCAAAGGTTTAAAGAATACAAACTATGAGCAACTCTATGCCTTCCTTCTTCAAAATGAGAGACATGCAATGTTTGAAAAAAAGATTCTTGATCAGTTCAAAGCTCAGGGAGAAACAAGCTCAACAAATGATTCAACCGCATTTTACTCAAAAGTTGGGATTACCACCAAAGCTTCTCAAGTTGTACCTATGGGTAATGGTAATCATAAACTCATTCCGGATCCAATGTTCAAACAAGTCGATCTTGATGCGAGGCATGGAAAACTTCATCAATCAACCGGCACTCATGATAAGTCAAAACATGAATTCTCTCCCACAAACCAACAACAACCTCGAGCGACATCTAACCCACACAATCAAGCTACCGCCGAGATGGGAGGATCGTGGTGCAACCAGTTCAGAAAGACAAGATGATCGGGGAAGAGGTGGAGCTGGTAGAGGTTATGTTGGTAATCGAATCGAGGAAGGAATGGAAATCAAGCTCAAGCTAAGCCGATCAAATGCTATAAGCGTGGTGGTGAGGACACATTGCAAGGAACCGCACATCTCCAAAATGTCCACGAATCGCCGATTACCGAGATAAGATGTTGCTAGTACAAGCTCGGGATAATGGTGCCGCTTTGGATGAAGAGGAGTTGTTGTTTTTCTTGAGGGCAATGCCAAGACCTATGATGCGAGATGTGGATGAGCATCCAATTCGGAGATAGGTCACAATCATCGAATGCCTTTCAAGTCGGCGATTGTGATGCATACGACTCGATGTGGATGATGGACCCTCTGCACACACAATTTTTATGGCTAGCATTTCTCCAATGGTTTCTCCTAAGGTCTCATCTTCACCACAAGTGGCCCATCCAAAGACAAACTCATCTCGAGGTATTAAAACTATACGATGAAGTTGATGTGCAAAGATGCATGACAAAGTACAATCAAGCTGAAACTATTGAATCAAATATTGAAAATATGGGTAATATCAATGTTGTCCCATATGATCAATATGTGAAACAAAGTGAAAGTGAAGTTGTACCAAGTGATGCATCTTCGCGATCAACAATGACTATGTTTTTGATGAATTCACCGCATGTGCCCACGATGATTATGTTATCTCGAATCGAATGCCTATAAAGAACGTGTTGCTATTTATGAACAACGTGCCAAATTTGAGTTGACCACCGTGAGCGGTGAAATGGATGACCAAATGCATACAACTATTAGAAAAGTAGGTTTAAAGAAGAAATATTAAAACAAGAGTTAAACTCCTTACAAGAAAAGCTTTCTAAAGCGCTAAGCAAAAACAAGAACTTCAAGAAAATGTTAAAATGCTTAAGCAAGAATTCGGTGCTAAGGAATCAAAACTTTTGAATGATTTTTCTAATCTAAAACCTTGAAAAATAAGCTTGAAAATAAGTTATGCGTACAAGGAAATACCATTCGATCGCTCACTTAATCACTAAGCATAGAGTCTTAAGCGATAAGCATAGCATTCCCTTGTTGAGGAACCAAATCCAGAGGTCATTAAAAGGCTAGAAATGCTCATAAGGTTCTTTATGATGGCAATGAAATCCTTAAACCTAGGCGAAACCTAGTTGCGTTGAGTGCACCGAGGAAGATAAGAAATCGGATGAAGTCTCTAGGAAAAGATGAACAAGAAATTAGATGATCCTAAATGTAAAGAGAAGAAAATAAATATCACACCCCATGATTACAAGAAGGAGAATTGGATTTCTTTGAACATGTTTAAGCCTCAGACATTGTTGACTCCTGAACAAGTGTTCTGGAAAATGGACTTAGATAAGCAAAAGCGGAAAATATTGTTGAAACAAACTCTCCCCTTAGGAAAATGCCTAAAGCGACTGTGTATCCTCCCAATACACCAATGCATCTAGTTCATAGAACTATTGCTACTAAAAGCAAGACCTTAATCAGTCAATATGTTATTTTTCAACTATTTGTTGATTTTGAGAAAACTTGTAAGAAAAGGATCACACCCACTGGGATAGCGAAGGGAAAGGGTTTTGAACAAACAAAAGAATGCTATTTAAGCGAGGTCATGCCTTTCTTTAAACTTCTAAAAGATCACTTTGAGAGTCTTAAAAGGGATAGAATCGATATTAAGGGAATGGAAAAGGAATTTGATGCAATGATAGTTGAGGTTAGTGACTATGAGCGAGCACTAAAATATAATGAGATTGAGAGGAAGAACTTGCATACACTAAATGAGAACACGATTTACAATGTATTGCTCAAGATGTGTTCTACATCGCTACTAACTGTTCTATTATCGCTTCTCAATTTCATGAGCTACATTGCTTTAAAAGTCTCCCATGATCGTGTCATTGAGCTTGAAATCAAAAACTCTAAACTAAGTGAGAAAATTGATCGGGATGACCATGATAATTTGGTGAAACATCTTTCTAAACTAGAGGTTGATCATTTTGATCTACAACTAAAATATCAACATCTTAAAGAAAGTGTTAAAACCTCAAACATCAAGACATCCTTAGATGCTCCGAGTTTGATGCGTTTTCAAATAAACAAACGTGACGAACAGATTCAAGCTCATTGTAACACGATCAGAAAGTTGAAAGCCCAAATCGCTCAATTAAAGGGTGAAATGAACAATGTGATTGGTCCCCAAATGCCTCCTCCTTTAGATTCTCATAATTCTCAAAACTTTCATCTTCAAAACTTAGTAAATGCTTTACAAAAGGAAAATGAGAGTTTTCTTGAAGAAAATGAAAAGGTTAAACGTCATTTCAATGAGTTATTTGAATCTATAAAGGTCACTCGTAACAAAAATAACGAAACGGTAGCCTCGTTACAAAAAGAAATTGAGAATCTAAAGAGTCGGGTAAAGGGAAGATGCCAATGACCAATGGGGAGAATGGTGTATCAAAGGTACATGTACGTAATAAATATGCTTTGTCGTGAAATATGTTCCTCCTCATCTTAGGAATAACAAACTTGCTATTCAAACATATTTCTCATACCTTAAGGACGACCTAGAATGTCTCCGTGAGATTGTAGAAGAGGATAAGTTAGAGAAACCGAGATGATAATGCAATTGGCCATGCATGCTTATATGCCAAACGATCTCAAGAACTTCTAGAATGCCTAATTACAATATGCCCTAAAACCTTAGGTGAGCAAGTCAATCCCTTGATACCGTGTTCTATGCCTAGTGCCAAGCATGCAAGTCATTCAATGCCAAATGTTATGAATGTGAACCTAATGTGCCTTCAAGTAGTTGATTCCAAATCATTAGTGCTAAGAATGTGAACTCGAGTGTGCCCTCTAGGTGTTCAAATCCCAAGATTTCTATTGTTAAGAGAGTGAACTTTAATGTGCCTTCAAGCAGTTCGGATCAAAGACATCTAAAGGAAATGCATAAATTAGCAAAACCAACTAATGTTCCCATTCTCTCTACAGAGTAATCAGTGACATTAAAGCGAAGCGGTCAAAGTCTCAAGACAATACAAGGAATGATAGGACCTCGCAAGCTAAGAATGTGCATTGGAAGAAAGTAGAAGATCACCCTAGGAACACTAAGTTTGAGTTAAATAAAACGAATAGTGTTGATTCTAGTATTAGCTATAAGCGTATTGTAATTAATTCAATTATCTCGCTACTTTTGGAAAAACTTGTAATGATGATTGTGTGGTTTCATTACTAATCATGAATGTGGTATGAATGTTTTGTCTAATGTTGTCGATTGCCCGATTAAAATTGTTAATACTAAAATCGAGCTAAGAAGGCTAAAAGGCAAAAGCGAAAGAAAGTTAGAAAATAGTGGAAGCCGGGAAGAACATTTAGTAAGATAGGTTATCAATGGATACACAGTGGCCATAAGGTCAATCGAGACAATGCCCACTAGAAAATGGATGCCTCTTGGTAGAACTATTCCTTAAGAAGTGAACATACTTTGAATAGGGCAAATACGGACACTAGTATTGCATCTATTCATAATGATTCCATTGCTTCAATTTCGATATGGATGTTTCTATTTCGATGTGGGTGTTCCAATCATTTGTTACTAACCAAATGGAACCCATTCTTGCATGGGGATCCCAATTATCCGATTATCCATTCTTGTGCGTGTTCAACTGCAGATCGTTCAAATCGTTGTGGTACCGGACTCAGTTGTTCCAAGCATATATTGGAGACGGTCATGCTCATGAACTTTGTGAGTAAATTTATCGGGACGATTAGATTCGGAGCGACCATTTTGGAGCTATTATGGGTTATGGAGATTATGTGGTTGGTAAAAGTGTAATTTCGTGGTATATTATGTGGAAGGTCTTGGTCATAATTTGTTCTCTGTTGGTCAATCATGTGATTCCGATCTAGAAGTGGCTTTTAGAAAACATACTTGCTTCGTTAGAGAACTTGATGGTGTAGAATTGTTAAGAGGAACCCGTGGTTCTAATCTATACACCATATCTATCGAAGACATGATGAAGTCCTCTCCAATCGCTTCTTTGTCAAAGGCTTTGAAAACTAAGTCATGGTTATGGCATCGTCGTCTCAATCACTTGAACTTGGCACCATTAATAACCTTTCGAGAAAGGATCTTGTCGAGGCTTACCCGATCGAAATATGAAAAGATCATCTTTGTTCGACTTGCCAATTGGGAAAAAGCACGAAATATGCTCACAAACCAAAACCCACAAACTCGAGAATGGAAGTTCTTCATACCCTTCATATGGATGCATGCGGACCAATGAGAGTGCAAACAATAAATGGGAAGAAATACATTCTAGTAGTTGTTGATGACTACTCTCGATTTACTTGGGTGAAGTTTTTGAGGACAAAGGATGAAACTCCGGATGTCATCATCAAACTTATCAAACGACTTGAGTTCGACTCAACAATACGCTTAGAATTGTTCGAGCAGACAATGGCACATAATTCAGTCAACAAAGACTTAATGCGGTTTTATGAAAGTGTTGGAATCAGTCATCAAAGAAGCGTTCCTCGATCTCCTCAGCGAGCGGTGTAGTTGAAAGGCGAAATCGAACTCTTGTGGAAGCCGCAAGAACAATGCTTATTTATTCAAAAGTTCCAATGTTTCTATGGGTGAAGCCATTGCCACCGCTTGCTACACCCAAAATCGTTCCTTATACACACCTCTTATGACAAAACTCCATATGAAATTGTCCATAAGCGAAAACACGAACTCTCCCACCCGTGTGTTTGGTGCTTTGTGCTATCCTACGAATGACGGTCAAGACTTAGGGAAATTAAGAGCTAAGGCGGATATTGGAGTTTTTGTTGGTTATGCATCAAACAAGAAGGGTTACCGAATCTACAACAAACGAACTCGAGATATAATGGAAACTATTCACGTTACGTTCGATGAGCTGACCGGGCATATGGCTCCTGGACAATCCAGTTCTGGACCCGCATTTCAAAACAGTCCCATTGGTTCATCTTTTGTACCAAGCTCCTCACCAGCAACTCCATATGTACCTCCGTCAGAAGACGATTTGAAGAAATTGTTTGATCCAATGTTTGATGAACTTTATGAGCCAAGGACTAATGATCCTTCAACTCCATCAACAGAGGCTGCTTTTATCCCTGTCAATGAAATTAACCCTTCAGTTTCTATATCATTAAGTCAAGAAGATCATCTTTCCTTGATCAATCTCATCAACAAACCTTCAATCACCGAGTGTACATCATGGAATTGCTTCGGTTCCATGATGAAGTAAATCCTTTGCTACTCTGAAGATGCTCCATTTGAAAACATATTTGCTCTCGAATCATCATCGAACCATCTTCATCGGAGATCCAAACTCGCTACTTGGTTCACGACAACAACCACATGAACACCTTAGAAAGTGGACACATGATCACCCATTGGACAACATCATTGGAAACCCTTCTCGTCCGGTATCCACTGTAACGACTTGCTATCGATGCCTTATGGTGCTTATGGTGCTTCTTTAACTCAAGACTCAAAGATCGAACCTAAAGATGTTAAAATTGCTATGAATGAAGACAGCTGGTTCAATGCCATGCAAGATGAAATTCATGAGTTTGATCGATTTGATGTATGGGAATTAGTACCTGCTCCAAATTGTGCTATGATCATTGCTCTTAAGTGGATCTTCAAAGTGAAGCTTGATGAGCATGGTGATGTTTTGAAAAATAAGGCTAGGTTAGTGGCTAAAGGTTATCGTCAAGAAGAAGGTATAGACTTTGAGGAATCTTTTGCTCCAGCTTGCTCGTGTCGAGGCGATCGTAATCTTCTTGGCTAATCTTGCTAGCAAGAACATGGTTGTTTATCGGATGGACGTGAAAACCGCATTTCTTAATGGAGATCCGAAAGAAGTGGTTTACGCCACCACCGAGGGTTTTGTGAATCGAGCATCCTACTCATGTTTATCGCTTGAAAAAGGCCCTATATGGTTTGAAGCAAGCTCTAGAGCATGGTATGATCTGTTGTCAAAGTTTCTTCTATCTCTTGGATTCAAACAAAGGAGATTGATCCTACTTTGTTCACCGAAAGTCGCAAACACTTAATTCACGTTCAAATTTATGTTGATGATATTATTTTGCCTCGACCGACCCAATGGAATGTGATCGTTTTCTAATGAAATGGGTTCAAAATTTCAAATGTCAATGATGGGACAAATGTCATTTTCTTGGGATTACAAATTTCACAAAGTCCGGAGGCATTTTCATAAATCAATCTAAATATGCAAATGAGATTTTAAAGAAATTTGGATTTGATTCTAGTGACCCGTTGACACTCCCATGATTGAGCGAACCAAGGCGGATGAGGACCACTCGGGGATCATGGTAGATCAAACGAAATATCGTAGTATGATTGGATCCACGATGTACCTCACAACTAGTAGACCGGACATCTTGTTCATTTGTGTGCATGTGTGCTAGATATCGTCTAAGCCTACTAAAAGCACCTTGAAGCGGTTAAGCGGGTCTTCGGTATCCAAGGAACCATCAATATGGGACTATGGTACCGAAGGACACCGGTATGTCACTAACGGCCTATCAGATGCCGATCATGCAGTTGTCAAGATACACGTCAAGTACGTCCGGAGGTGCTCGGTTTTGGGTGATAAGCTTGTGAGTTGGTCTTCAAAGAAGCAAATGAGTACTTCTATTTCCTCTACAGAGGTGAATACATAGCCATGTCATCTTGTTGTGCTCAAATCTTATGGATGAGATCTCAATTATCGACTATGGCTTTGAATTCAACAAAATCCTCTATAATTGTGATAATAAAAGTGCTATTGCTCTCTCATGCAACAACGTTCAACACTCAAGAGCAAAGCATATCGACATTCGACATCATTTCATCGAGGATCAAGTGGAAAAAGGTGTGGTGGAACTCTATTTTGTGAGGTCGAATATCGGTTAGCGAGACATCTTCACCAAAGCTCTTCCAAGAGAACGTTTGAGTTTATTCTTCCACGTCTTGGCTTGAAAAGCCTTCAACCGAAACACTCAAACATCTTCGGGAGGAAGGCGAGGAGTAAAGGTCTATCTTCATCTATCTCTTGTATATATCTATTCGAAAATCAAAATACAAAATTATAAAACCCTCAAAATCAAATAGAAAAATATAAAACCTTCAAAATCCATAAAAATCAAAAATTGAAAAATCTTCAAAAATTATTGTCAATTTGTTATGTTTTCTCGGTTCGATAATATCTACGGTCTTTGTCTTTGTCATTCAAAGAATGACACGGGACTTTAGATGTTGTTCAATTCTTATAAAATAAAAAATAATAATAAAATATAATAAATATATATATATATATTTTGGGAGAAAGAGAAACAATGGTTTATTGTCATTTCAGGCAGTAACCCGCTTTTCAAAGAAAGAACAGAGCCATACTTTATCATGTTTTCAAAATTCCATGCTCTGATTCTTTAAACATTTATCTGCTGAAAACTAATTGTTTTTGATAAATAACTTGGACTCAATTTTTGATAATCATCTGGACTTATTTGTCAAAATATCTATCTCTCAATCAACAACCTATGTCATTGATTGAGGGGGAGAATGATTTCAATTAAATTAAAATGTTATTTGTCATTAAATTGTTTTCAAAAAGATAATCATGCATGTTCAATCAATGGAGTGTTAAAGTCTTAATATCCGATCCTTATCAGTTAAAACGCTTTCATAATCAAGTCACAATTCTCCTTAAAAGCTTTCAAAATCAATTTAAATCTACAAGAGATCACAAATCTCAAATGATTTGATTATTGTGATCGGGGGAGAATTTGTGATTTAAATTGGATTTAAACTGATAATTCGGTAAATGGTTTAATAAGGATGTACAAGCTCTCCTTCCCACATGTGACAAACGATTTCAAATTTTCAAATTTTCCATGCACATGTTGAGGGGGAGCATTTATCTTAAACCACAAAGATCCTAAACGATATCAATGTGCATGTTCCTCTAGTATGTGCAAAAATCTTTTCAAACCTTGATGCACATATTGAGGGGAGCAAAATGTGAAAACCTCATCCTTCCCGAGAATGCTTTATCTACTTGTTTTGATTAGGAAGTGATGATTGATATCTTTAGAAAATAGAATTCAAAGAAGTTAACTCTTTCTCTTGCCTCCGTGTGCAAAACAATTTCAAATCACTTGATGCACATATTGAGGGGGAGCTCTTGTTCTAAAAATATCAAAAACAATTCAGGTACAAAATACTTTGATAATATATCACAAGTATCTGGATTGATTTTCAAATGGTTTTCAATTGTTTCCCATGGCAGATGAACAATACCAAATAGACTGACCAACTTTACTTTATGTATGGTGATATAAGGATGATAAGGTTAGGTATTTGTTCCCATGATCCGCCGAACCGGAGGGATCTACCGAGGACTATCCACTAGTTAGTGTAGAGTTCTTAGGTATGATGATAAAAGGAGAAAAATGAGATATGGGAAGAGTGTGGATGAGACCGAGCTAGTCTTGGAATAAACCCAACAAGGTTCTAGTAATGAAGTCTCGGTAAGCTTGAAGGGGTTGAAGAATGAAAAGAATTGAATGAGAAAAGGGTGAAAAGAAATAGCCTCCATTTATTCAACCTTAGGGCGTAAACGGGTTCAATTCATATGCTACTAGTGGTTACTAAGGTAACACTGGTATTGAAGACAAGTCGTCATGGACCCAAATGACGCCTTGCACTAACTTCCCAAGCTACTCAAGTTCCTCTTAAAGGGCTTGTTTCATTCTCACGGGGAACCTACATAATCTATCGACTCTCTCTTAGAGATTGTTGATATTGAAGAAGGAGACCCTCTCCCTAGTCTCCGGCACAGGAAACCAAAAGTGCACTAATTGAGTCTAGAGCCACGAGATCATCAATTAATCTCATTAGGACACTTATTCTTGAAGACTCACAGTTTCACACTTTGTGGAATGTGAGAATATATTTTGAGAGTCCTACGCACTATTCTTGTGGTATTGCTAAGACTTGTTGTGTCATCTGGACTTCATCAATGGGCGTTTCATTATTGAATCGTTCTCGTCGAGAAAATGGATTGACGGATATCTTTGAAAACCGGTCGGTGTGCTCAAAATTCTTTTCTTGACTCATTGATCGTGTAATCGTGTTTTCAAAATCAAAAGATAGTTATGATTGATAAATTGATTTTCAATAAAACCTTCGTTGTATTGCAAAACACTTTATACTAAATACACGATTGTTTTCAAATCATTTTCCTTCAATCGGTGAATCTCTATTCATTGGTTCACTCACTCCGTGTTGTCTTCTTTGAGACGCTCGGTTTGAGAACAACTAGAGCATTGCGAAACCCATCAAGGAAATTCTTGAATTATACGATCACAGGCGGTGCTTGTCTCGATCAGCGGGAACCGTGGGCGTGTACCTCAATTCAACGAAAGTGATCAAAGACTCTTTCGTGCGTTTTGTTGCTAAGCTTTTTATGCACGCCCGACGCTTGCGGTGATCGGAATGGAGCGGTCAATCCATTGCCGCATGCTCACACAACACATTCATTTCAAGGAAATCATGATTAGTGTATCAATGACTCGATATTTTCACTCCATGCTTCGCTACGCCGCCAATATCATGAATCAACGAAAACTTCCGCTACTCTGATATGAAGAAATCATGATCCAGAATGTGAGCATGTCGGTCCGAAAGTCACAACATCACATTAATACCAACACCACAATGGATGTCTAAGAGATTTATGATTGCTGACGATCTCAAAGCTGGCTCAAAACTCATTATCACGTGGATCAGTAAAAGACCTCCACTTGGATTATCCAAACATGCAATGAGAAGATTCAATGACTACGAGCTTCAGAGCAAAGTACTACATCAAGAATGCAAGAACAATCTTTTAATGTAATATATGTTTGTATTCAATGTAAGTTTAATGTGTGTTTGAGGTGACCTCCTTAGGGAGATTGTTAGGAATTAGAAATTCCGGTATTAAAGAGTCGGTCACCTCAAGTATATGTATTAGTTAAGCTCGTAGTCATAGTTATTTTATGTTAAGTAGTATTTAGTTAAGTAACACCGCTCACTTGTGTTAATGGTTTGATGTGATGAAACAATATGCAAGAAGATATTAAAAACATAACCATAGGAAGAGGAATTAGGAAACATGGAGTCTATGTCATTAAAATTGGGTCAAAGGAACTTCCTTTTCGTCGAGCAAGTTTTCATCAACACCCTAAGCATTGATGAACCTAATCGTTGTAGTGTAGTATTAGGGTAAGCCACGGAATTGATATCGTTCTCTAGGGAATAGGAATGCTAGTGAGAAGTTACTACGCTAAGGTTGGGGTTGAGGAAGATTATTTTTATCTTTTTATGTTTTTAGAAAAGGAAAAGTACGAATCTCGGGTTTGGATTTGGGGTTGGTATTTCACCGATTACTCTACTATTATCTAATTATCTAAACTAAGGTGGTGGTAGTCTATGTCTAATTATTGTGTGCTCG
The DNA here is from genome assembly GCA_022545495.1 of Chrysanthemum lavandulifolium. Taxonomy (NCBI): domain Eukaryota; kingdom Viridiplantae; phylum Streptophyta; class Magnoliopsida; order Asterales; family Asteraceae; genus Chrysanthemum; species Chrysanthemum lavandulifolium. The sequence continues at coordinate 189,431,449 of CM040239.1, read as the reverse complement.
TATGATAGTTTAAAGATGTGTTTACTTAGGTTTTACTACTCCTTAATTATCTCCTATTGGTGGTTGAATTGTCACGTCCTTATTCCTAGTTGCGTTGTGTGTCTAAAGTTGTAGGGTATGCTTTCTCCCTACTCTTTGAAGTTACCAAAGGGTCTCGCCTACAAAACCCACTAGGGATGATAAACTCTAACTCTAAGGCCTCTTTGGATAGTTTAGCTTACAACAACTCAAAGTGCTATAACCTAAGGTTCACAAAGATTAATCAAGCATTAATACACAACGAATGACCTATCGCATTACTAGATCATTAATCAACTAAGATAAGAAACAACCAATCAATATTCAATAATTAAGTTTCATATTCCCTAAGCAAACACACAAGTAAATTAGCCGGACATGGAGAACATGCAAGCATACACACAAATAATTGAAGACATAATTAAATTAATGAAGTAAACAACTTATCTTGGTGTAAGATAGGGTTTAGAACCCTAAAATACGACCTTGGTTCGGTTTAGGTTTTACTCCAAAAGTTTACCCAAAAGACTACTCTTAAAACTGAAAAATTCGGATTCTATATATAAGATTACATGTGCGACGGCGTCACCTTATGATTTGTGACGCTGTCGTGTCGCCGTTATTAGGGTTTCGCCTTGGCAGTTAATCTTGCGACGGCGCCACCTTATGCTTGTGACGCCGTCCTCTTTAGCTTCTCGACGCCGTCGGATTGAATCTAGGCCGCCCGAGATGCGACGGCCTACTCTTTTAAAGCCCGACGCCGTCCTCCAAAAATAGCAATTTCTCTTCGTGTCGTCACAAATTCCTCCGACGGCGTCGCAGCTTAAGCAATGACGCCGCCCCTTGTAATTTAGCAACTTGAGTGTCTCGATTCTTGACTTTGGCCATTTTCTTCATATATCCGCGCCTTTTCGTCCAAATAAGTGCCATTCCAGCAATTTGCCTTCAAGAGACCTAAAAGTGAAAAGGAACGATATTAAGCAATAACGGATACAAAAGTGATCAAATAAGGGCTTAAACGACCCTCAAAAGGTACATTTTAAAACCTTATCAAATATCCCTACACTTGGTATTTGCTTGTCCTCAAGCAAATGTGCTTTTAGCCAATTAATTTATAAGTTTGGGGTCATGAAGCATTGGTTTAAAACAGTCCACAACACATATAAGCCCAAGAAAGTCATAACAAGCACGGAATTACATACTAGCACCTCACATGGGGTGTTTGGATACTCACATCTCTCGGTGTATATGAAATATAACAAATTGGAAATGGAAGATAAACACTCATTAACCGGTCCTAGTACATAGATTACCATAGGCTTGAGAATAGATCAAACCTCCATCGCTTTGGCGTAAGCACCTAGGAAAGACTATCAAAGAGGTCTTTAAAGGGTTGTAACGTTAGGCTTACGGTAGGGAAACAAAGGGTTTGGTGGGATAGGCTATTTAGTGGTGGCAAGTCAAAAATCTCTATGTTACAAGCATACGAAGAATGGCGTTGCTAAGCCAAGACTCGACACTCTAAACTCTAGATAACTGAAATAAACAAACATAAATTTAAAGATAGATGTAGGATGGTAGCCCGTATTTTTTTTTTTTTTTTTTTTTTTTTTTTTTTTTTTTTTTTTTCTTTTCTTTTTTTTTTTCGATTTTTTTTTTTTTTTTTTTTCATACACTTTTACTCTACCATCCTCTACGATAACATCAAAATGATAGGATTTATAGCACATCCCTACACTTGAGTTTTTATTACTCTAACACTAATATGACCCGAATTGAAAAGATCAAAACACTTGGAGTACGTTATTACGCAAATAAGGGAATTGGCGTTCCCTTTAGTCATTTAAAACTTTAACTTTTCCCATGAGTCCCAATCATCCCAAAAGCGTGTACAAAAGATATGACTCGACTTAGCAACTCATGCAAGTAACTAGATAATTGAACTAAGGGTTTAGGGTGATAACAATAATGCACTAAAAGTGAGTGCATACAAGGTAGGCTAAGGCGATTTGGGTGTACATTTGGGTGGGGTGTAAACAATGTTCTTCATTGATATTCGAAAACCGAAACATCACGAGAACCGCGAAAAGGATAGGCTCGAGGGGTTAACTAGGGTATCGTGTACTAAAGATGAGTACAACGCAAAGGTGTGGGGAATTACTCAACCGATGTGGAAGAAGTAATTATATTACGGTATCAAACAAGGGTTATCCTAATGCCTCTTATCATTTAGTTATTCCTAACTACACAAGTGTAGTCTCACTAGCGATCTCGGAATGCATCACAAAACAAGTTCTAGAATCTAATATACTACCGGTTCACACTCTAAGCATTGAAGATGAATGCTTCAATTCCTACTAATCTAAGGGCGATCCTCACATTTTTTGTGGAATTTAAGTGGTAAAGGGTTTTGTGCTAGTCATATAACTTCCTATCCGTGAGACGCTTTTGTTAAGACTAATGGCCCACTCCTATATGTCATGAAAAATTTTAAATTTGGTGCCAAAATTACCCTAACCGACATTTTCTCATGGTTTATTACGCAAATGCAATTAGACAAAGCAAATAATCAAGGATAAGCATAGTTTCAAAGTTCCGCTTTATTTTCCTCCCTACACTTAAACCGAACATTGTCCCCAATGTTCCCGAAAGTATCAAAGTTATGATAAAAGAAGGTAATGAAAAACGAAAGAAACTAATACTCCCCGATTAGCTCGGTAGGATCCGTGTGAAGTAGTGGTTAAATCCTTTCCAAGAAGAATGTATGCGTGAAAAGCTCCTTCCAACTTTATGTAACTTCTTCTTGATAAACAAAACCGCACACTTGAAGAAAACAAACGAAACCTTCGTAAAATCGGCGGTAATAATATATAAGACTCGATTTAAACTAGGATATAATGCTTGTGGAATGGATGTTTACTGAATTTCTAAGAAAATTAAGACCGAAAATTCCAAAAATTATAAGAAGCTCGTAAAACGAGAAAAAGTAATCGATGTTTTACTCCTTCCCGACGCCGTCAGTTGCAATCTCGACGTCAAAGTTATCCCGACAAAACCGGGTGCGATTTTCGAAAAATTCGGAAAATTTACATCTTTAGAATCGGAAAAATTTCGCAAAACATCCATTATGACTCGATACAAGCATTTGACTCGAACAAACACACAAATATATCTTTTAATTAATTGTTATTCTCATGTTCACGTTTCTTATGAAAACGTGTGTAATCCTCCCTACACTTATCCTTTATGTAAAATACCTTTATATGCAATTAAGACGAGGTTAAAAACAAAATAAAGCATTTTTACAAATTTAAACATGAGAATAAACAATCAATAAAAGATATATGACACTAACAAGCAAACAATTAAGCATGGGTTGCCTCCCACGAAGCGCTTTTCTTTATTTAAGAGTCTTGTAGCTAGACTCATAGTCGTGTTCCTACGTTACTTCATTACCGCCACCTTCTTCCTTCTGACGGTCTCTATTGGGAGATTCCATGTTGTAGAAATGCCCCATGATGCACTTTCTAAGAGTTCATCCTCTCCCAATTGGTCCTATATTCGGTCCTAGGTTCAAGCAATTCTTATAGAATCCGAAAATCTTAGCCATAACATAATCCACTCCTTTTTCCCTATCCTCATCATTCCTATAATAGACCGACAGTTTAAGTTCCTTTTCATCATTAGAAAGTGATGAAAACTTTTCAATCTTAAACGGCATTTGGTAAGCTATGTCATCGGTCTCATCCTTGAATCGCACTACTCCTAATGAGGGATCATAGGTCATCCCGGTGCTTTCTATGAAAGGTTTTCCTAGAATAACGTGGGACAAGCTAGGGTCTATGGCGTGCTAATATCATCCACAATTATGAAGTCCGTAGGAAACGTGAAACTACCTACATAAACGGGCAATCCCTTAACTCTACCGAGAAAATTGCAACTAACATTAGGGTTTTCGGGATCTTGCCTAGTTGGGATAGGCTTCTTCATCACCCAATTGTAGTAAGTGCTAGTCATTATGTTGATTGGGGACTTGCGATCAATGTAGGCCTTTGCCACGAAAAGATGTCCTATGCAACATGGTATATTGAGGTTCCAAGGGTTCCCAAACTTGATCCTAGGGCTTTTCCTAACATACATGTGACGGAGGTCACGCACTAAGTGAGGGTGGCGAGATAATTCTTCTTCCGTAGGAAACTTATTGAAATAGTCATTGTCTACTTCATCTACTTCCTTGGTTGTTTCATTATTCTCTTAACCTGTATGGTCCATCTTCGTCATTTGTTCATTAGGTTTCACTAAGGCGATGGTATTGACGAATTGAACGTGCTTAGCTAGCTTACTTGGGTCCTTAATCTACACCCGGAAGGCTCGGGAGTTGAGATAGCACTAACCTTCCTATCACTATTGGTTATGGCTTTCAAAAGGTTATCTATCTTCCTATCCATATCGGCTTGTTGTTGGTTGAAACGGTCCGAGAGCTTAGCTATTTGGGCTTCTTGGGATGCGACAAGTTGTTGCAACATTCCTTCAATGTTTTGGCTAGGGCCATGAGATAGGGGTAATGAGAAATCATTAGAAGTGAATTCTTTGGTTTGTCCCCAATAGAAGTCGGGCTTGCCCTTCCATGCTTCTCGGTGTCATTAAAAGTCCTAGGTCCGGTGTTGTAGGAATCTTCCTCCCGCTCCATTAACACGCGAGGATGCGAGTCAACGGAAGCATGTTCGGGATCGGTGTAAGTGCTGCGTGTTATGAGGATCACTACACGGCTCACACAAGGAGGAAACTTTGTTCACATGGCGTGAAGACTTAGGATTTTGTAAGAGCTCATAAGGAATTTTACTTGATCTTCAAGTTCAAGCATCCTACGGTCGGAAGGTTGTGAGTCAATGGAGGCAAGGAGATTGCCTTAACGGTTTTGGGCAACTCACGGGGTCATTCCAACTTTCGTTGTCATAGAGAGCAAGGTCCTCTATTATACCCCATGATTCTTCCGCGGTGAGATCACTAAGTTTTCCACCGCCGCTTGGTCAATGGATCGCTTAGTGGGGAAGTTGACATGATCATAAAAGATTTGGACTTGGAGCCAAAGATCAATGCCGTGATGAGGACTTTATGAAGTAAGTCCTTGAATCGAGTCCATGCTTCAGAGAGATTCACCTTGACGTTGTTGGAACATCAAGATGTCATTCCTAAGTTTTGTGGTTCTCTCCGTGGGAAAAATTGAGCAAGGAAGCGAGTGGTGAGATCATCCCAACTTGAGATGGAGCCATGGAAGTCGCTCAAGCCAATTACTAGCTTGGTCCCGTAGAGAGAATTGGAAGAGACGCAGACGCGTGGTCTCCCGAGTAGTAGCATCAAGGTCGATGGAATCGACAATTTTGAGGAAATCCCTCGAGATGTCGATTTGGATCTTCTGAACGAAGTCCATGGAATGCACATCCATTTTGCACCAACCGGATGGTGTCGGATCGCAGGCCGTAATTTGGGCTTGGTCGGAAGCTCAATGGTGTTCCTATAGCCTAGGTGGCTAGGTCTCGAGTATTCACCAAGAGTACGGTCTCTTGGCGGGACAATGATTTGAGGGGTTTTCACCTTCCATGATGAAAAGTGATGGGGTTACGAACAAAGGTCACGAAGAAGGGGATAGACTAAAAGGAAGCTAAAATGAGAAAAAGTTTACTTGATAGGAATCAAGCAAAGAAACCTAAACGAGGTGGACTACTAACTAGCTATTCTATTTCCCGCGCGCCTAAAACTTGATACGCTTACACGCATCGCTCGGGGTCAAAGGAACTTCCTTTTCGTCGAGCAAGTTTTTCAACACCCTAGGCAATGAACCTAATCGTTGTAGTGTAGTATTAGGGTAAGCCACGGAATTGATATCGTTCTCTAGGGAATAGGAATGCTAGTGAGAAGTTACTACGCTAAGGTTGGGGTTGAGGAAGATTATTTTTATCTTTTATGTTTTTTAGAAAAGGAAAAGTACGAATCTCGGGTTTGGATTTGGGGTTGGTATTTCACCGATTACTCTACTATTATCTAATTATCTAAACTAAGGTGGTGGTAGTCTATGTCTAATTATTGTGTGCTCGTATGATAGTTTAAAGATGTGTTTACTTAGGTTTTACTACTCCTTAATTATCTCCTATTGGTGGTTGAATTGTCACGCCCTTATTCCTAGTTGCGTTGTGTGTCTAAAGTTGTAGGGTATGCGTTTCTCCCTACTCTTTGAAGTTACCAAAGGGTCTCGCCTACAAAACCCACTAGGATGATAAACTCTAACTCTAAGGCCTCTTTGGATAGTTTAGCTTACAACAACTCAAAGTGCTATAACCTAAGGTTCACAAAGATTAATCAAGCATTAAGTACACAACGAATGACCTATCGCATTACTAGATCATTAATCAACTAAGATAAGAAACAACCAATCAATATTCAATAATTAAGTTTCATATTCCTAAGCAAACACACAAGTAAATTAGCCGGACATGGAGAACATGCAAGCATACACACAAATAATTGAAGACATAATTAAATTAATGAAGTAAACAACTTATCTTGGTGTAAGATAGGGTTTAGAACCCTAAAATACGACCTTGGTTCGGTTTAGGTTTTACTCCAAAAGTTTACCCAAAAGACTACTCCTAAAACTGAAAAATTCGGATTCTATATATAAGATTACATGTGCGACGGCGCCACCTTATGATTTGTGACGCCGCCGTCGTCGCGTCATTAGGGTTTCGTCTTGGCAAGTTAATCTTGCGACGGCGTCACCTTATGCTTGTGACGCCGTCCTCTTTAGCTTCTCGACGCGTCTCGGATTGAATCTAGGCCGCTCGAGATGCGACGGCCTACTCTTTTAAAGCCCGACACCGCCCTTGAAAATTAGCAATTTCTCTTCGTGTCGTCACAAATTCCTCCGACGGCGTCGCAGATAAGCAGATGACGCCGTCCCCTTGTAATTTAGCACTTGAGTGTCTCGATTCTTGACTTTGGCCATTTTCTTCATATATCCGCGCCTTTTCGTCCAAATAAGTGCCATTACTAGAATTTGCCTTCAAGAGACCTAAAAGTGAAAAGGAACGATATTAAGCAATAACGGATACAAAAGTGATCAAATAAGGGCTTGACCCTCAAAAGGTACATTTTAAAACCTTATCAAACATCACTTTTGTGATGCTTAGGAAAACAAGTTCATTCTAGTCATAAAGCTAAAAACATGGTGTCTACCTAAGTGTCTAGAATTACTACATATGGTATTTGGTCCATCCGCTATCCAAAGTTATGGGAGGCAACTACTTACTTTGGTCATAGTGGATGATTACTCTAGGTATACATCGACAAAATTCTTAAAGAACAAAACAGAAACTTTACTATTTTGAAATATTAAGCAAGAAAATCCAAAGATAACTAGGAAGTCCTATAGTGTCTATTAGAACGGATCATGGTAGGGAATTCGATAATGAAGTGCAATTCGGAGCTTTTTGTGACGCTAATGGTATTACTCACAACTTCTCGGCTCCGCGCACTCCACAATCGAATGGGGTAGTTGAAAGAAAGAATAGAACCCTACAAGAAATGAGTCGAACCATGCTTAATGAGCAATCCATACCTCAATAGTTTTGGTGCAATGCCGTTGATACTTCAACGTACATACTCAATCGAGTCTTAATTAGACCAATCTTAGGTAAAACTCCATACGAGTTACTCCGAGGCAAAATCCTACGTTAGATCACTTTAGAGTCTTTGGTAGCAAATGTTTTATTCTTAACACTAAAGATTACCTTACAAAATTTGATCCTAAATCAACCGAAGGTATCTTCTTAGGTTAGTCTCCAAATAGCAAAGCTTACGTCATATTAAACAAAGAAACAATGAAGGTAGAAGAGTCATTAAATATAAAATTTGATGAAAGTCCACCCAAACCCTCTCCACCTCTTGTCGATGACGAGATTGTAGAAAGTGAAGCTATAGTAATAAAGAAAAAGATAAATGAAGAAGAAGAACCTTTAAATGAAGAAGTCATAAACATTAAGGAGTCCAAAGATCACCCCGTAGATAAGGTCATAGGAAAGCTAAACGAAAGAACATTAAGGTCTCAAGTTCAAAACAAAAGTAGCTTATTTTGTTTCGTTTCAACCTTAGAACCTAAGAATACACAAGAAGCCATAAAAGATTAAAGTTGGGTAATGGCTATGCAAGAAGAATTAAATCAATTTGTTTCTAATGATGTTTGGACACTTGTCCCTCCACCTAGTAATCAAACCATAATAGGAACCAAATGGGTTTATAAAACAAATTAGATGCAAACGGAGTAGTGTCTAGAAACAAGGCTAGACTCGTTGCTCAAGGGTATAACCAACAAGAAGGAATAGACTTTGATGAGACCTATGCCCCGTGGCTAGATTAGAATCTATAAGAATACTTCTTGCGTATGCTTGTGCTAATGATCTTAAGCTTTATCAAATGGATGTCAAAAGTGCTTTTCTAAATGGTTTCATTAATGAAGAAGTATATGTAGCTCAACCTCCGGGCTTCATCGATTTTGAAAAACCCAAACATGTGTATAAATTAAAGAAAGCCCTTTACGGTCTTAAACAAGCTCCAAAAGCTTGGTATGATAGACTCAAGTCATTTTTAATTAAACACAACTATACCATGGGATTAGTTGACAACACACTTTTTACTAAGAAAAGAGAGTCACATATAATCATAGTTCAAATATATGTAGATGATATTATATTCGGATCCACTTGTCAAGACATGTGTGATGATTTCTCTAAAATCATGCATGACGAGTTCGAGATGAGTATGATGGGAGAACTTAGCTTCTTTCTTGGTCTACAAATCAAACAAGTAGAAGATGGTATCTTCTTTAATCAATCTAAATACATAAAGGAGATGTTAAAGAAATTCGGTCTAGAAGAGTCGAAACCAATTAGGACACCAATGTCATCCGACACCAAACTCACAAAAGATGAAGACGGTGAATGCGTCGATAATACTAAATATCGTGGCATGATAGGTAGTCTTCTCTACCTCACGGCAAGTAGGTCGGATATCATATTTAGTGTTTGCTTATTTGCTAGGTTTCAAGAAGACCCTAAAACATCACATCTAGAAGCCGTAAAAAGAATATTTTGATATATTAAGGGTACAACACAATTAGGATTATGGTATCCTAAGGGCACGGGAGTAGAAACAATTGTATATGCAGATTCTGACCATGCAGGTGATTATGTTGACCTAAAAAGTACAAGTGGGGTATGTACTTTTATAGGATGTTGTTTAACATATTGGTTTTCAAAGAAACAAACGGCATTAGCAATATCAACAACCAAGCCGAGTATCTCCGTCGGCAAAGCATGCCAACAAGCACTATGGATGAAACAAGCGTTAGTTGACTACGACATTCATCTAAGCGACATAGCCATTCTATGTGACAACAAAGGTGCCATCGATCTAAGCAAGAATCCGTATTACATTCTCGCACAAAGCATATAGAGATTCGTCATCACTTCTTAAGAGACAATGTTCAAAAGGGAAACATCTCTATTGAGAAGGTAGCGTCCGAAGACAACATAGCCGACGCCCTCACCAAACCTTTGAAGCGGAACAATTCAACCTACTTGCCTTGGTCTTGGTCTAATGGAACAAACGTCGTAATTTACTTTTGACTCTACAAGGTATGTAAACACTAGCCTTCTTCTTTCTCGAGTCTAGGATCTCTATTTCACGCACAACTCACAAACAATACGGAATTTTCAAAACCCAAGATTAGTTTTTCACTTATAACTCATAGTTCTTCTTATTTTCTTTCAAAAATAAGTACAAGTTGCAAACACATAATTACATACGCATCTTCTTTTTAAAAGGATAAAATGATTTTATTCACCAAATGGAAACCTCTTTTTGAAACGTTTTCTAAAAATGATACCTCTTCCCGTATCAATTTCACAAAAGCAATTTCTCACGCCTAGGACAAATCGCTTTTCATTATTAATACAAAGTAAAACCCATTTTCATTGCATCTCATGTCTTTTGAATGCTAAAGGAGATACATAACTAATATGTATTTTCGGCACATTCATTTAAGCAACAATGAATTAGAGCATTGATAACACTCAATTACGTACTTGTGTAAATATGTGTTTTCTTATCTAATAGGATGCTTTTCAATTCTAGTTTATTTTTCTTTTCTCCTTAGGAGTCGAGATAACCGCAACTCCAAATAGTTTGCATATAGGCACACACTAGGCAAAAATATTTCCAAAAGGAAAATTTTGTCGCTCGAATCACTGGACCCATGGATCCCAGCCTTCATGCTCGACGGATCCTCAAGGGAAGGATCCGTGGGATCCATGAGACGTGTCGCTTTTATCTTCTATTTTTCTCACTTTGGATGAAAAATCCACATTTGTTTTATTTTTTGGAGTATGTTCTTTAATGCTTGTGTTCTCATGATCACATGCCTTAAATTCATATCTAATCATTAGATTTTAATCCATATTTTGGGTCAAGCATTCATTACAATGCTTTGTTTTTCTATATATAGAACTCCCAAAATGCTTGCATAATTCATCTCATCTTCACAAACAAACAACACCATGTCATCCAAAAGACCCTTTAGATGAATCACCTAGTACAAACATTCCTCTTCATGAAACCCAAACCTTTGTACTTCCACCATCCAAAATACCACAATCAAACTCTAGGATATCCGACGGATTAGTATCCGATCTTGTTGCTTAGCAAAACCAACCTCAAATGGTTCATCACCATCAAATAACTCACCACAAGATGCTTCCATTATAGCACCTCCTCATCACCAACAAGTACACCAACTTCATCACCACCTAAAGTCACTCTTTGGAACTCCTTAAGACTCCAACAAGATCTCAACAACCTAAACAAAAAGAAATAGTCTTTTCAACACCTCCAACATCTCCAAATACTATATTTCAAGATCTTGAAACATCACCACCATTAGCTCCCATCACACTACAAGAACATCTAGGTTCTTTTCCACCACCATTTACAAACATTCCGGACTTTGATCTATATTTTCCTATTTTTCCACCACATCTTCCGTGATAACTCAAATCAAAACAACCGGAAAACATCCGCACTCATTACCCACATCATTTACATTGTGAACATTGCCAATCCACTAGGAAATTGCAATAGAAGTTAGGGAAGAAATGCGATTCATACTCAACCTCATCCTTGATCGCATCAATACCATTACTCATCAAAACCTCCATCCATAACCTTATGCAAGCATGGAAGGAATCATTACTACTATTTTCTAATTTTAGTACTTTTTTTATGAAGTCATTTTCAAGAACAAGTCTTGTTCTTATTTTTACATGCTTGTATGTGGCATAAATACCACTACAATTTGTTGTTTTATTACAAGGCCTTGTTTACATACCTTGGCTCCCAATCTTGATTCTCGTCGATCACAAGATTACTTAAGCATGTTACTAACCTTTCTTTTGTAGGATTTTATTTTTTTTCTTCCAAACAAACGCCCAAACTAGGGGAGCTACCTTCCAGGGGAGTTGTTTCGACAAAAGGGGTGGACTAAAGGGCTTTTTCCACAATTTTATTTCTTCGTTGGGTTAACTTTTGTTTCGACAAAAGGGGAGAAGAAGTAAAACTTAGGGCTTTCAAAAATTACATCTATTCTTAAGTTTTACTCATCATAACATTATGTTTTGTCATCAACAAAAGGGGAGATTGTTAATACAAATAAACCGTAAAACGTTTATTAATATTTTGCGATCTCTTTGTGTTTTGTTGATAACAAATATAATGTTATCTTAAGTACAATTATAAGGATACATGTTATTTTTGTAAAGCATTTACTTATAGCCATTTAAATACAAAAATGTTGTAATTAATCCTTTGTTGTAATAGTTTATTAGGATGGGTAAAAACCACAACCCATGGATCATATCCATAACCCATGGGCAAAGAGGAGCGTCCCACGGATCCCTAGGTTTACACTAGATGGATCCCTTGTGGGACGGATCCGGGATCCGGGAACAAGGGCGATTTTGCCTATAAATAGAGAGCCAGTTCTTCATTCTAACTCACCCTCTTCTTACTAATTCTCTCATATACTCTCATTCTCTTCTAACAAAAGATCACTTGATCTAGAGAGTACTTCCTTCTTTCTTTCTTTAGTGATTCTCATATAGGTCATTCTCTAAGGCGAGATCACGAGCATTCTACAAGTCATCCAAGCAAGGGTCCTTGATTGATTTGTTCCTCCAAGATTTATGTAGCGAAGATCTTGTATTTGATATTTCACATATTTGTTGTGTAATAGTCGTGTTGGTTTGGTCCACCGTGTTACGGACTCGGTATTTAGCTTTGTACCGAAAAAGGTGTAAGCAACGTTGTGAAGGCTTCTCCGCCAAGTTGAAGGAGTTTGTTGACATAGTGCTTGAACTCTCGAGTAGGTGACTCGGGAGTGGAGTAGGGCAAGGAAGGTGTCCTTGTAGCCGAACCACTATAAATATGTTGTGTCATTTCTATCCCTTTGCTTTACTTTATTTACTTGCTTTATCATTAGATCTATACTTTCTCAACATCCATACGATCTCACATATTATCGAATCTAAAGTTTTTGAAATTAACTTAAAATCGGCAAAACTATTCAACCCCTCCCCCCCTTCTAGTTTTCCACAAAATGAACATATTACCTTTTAATTAATGATTTTTCCCATAGAGAAAAAACGCTTACGTACACCCTCATTTTTAAAATTAATAAGTTCTTATTTCTCTATAGTACAAGTTAAAGCACCGTTAAGATAATCATCACCCATCCGATTACGCAAATCAGTTTTAATGAGCTTCATTTTAGAAAAGTGTCTTTCAACCGTAGCGGTAGCAACAGGCAAGACTGAAGCCAACTTCAACAGCCGATAAACTGAAGGATGAGATGTATGCCTAAATTTTGCAATACTATCCAAGTTAGTGAAATCTTTATCATTACGCATAATCTGATAATAGACTCCAAGTTCCGTAAGAAGACTTAACATTTCCTTATAAGTAAAATCACGCGGATACATCTCACTAAGTTTCACTAACTTTGATAAACTACATTTTGAAAATGAATCATGTGGACTCAATTTCACCATACAATCAAGTAAATTGGTGCTTCCCTTACTAAAACGATTTCCAAACTCTTTAATTTGCATATCCATAAGAGTGTTGAATATATCAACCTTGAAATGATGTTGATTTGTAATTATATCCCTTCGACCTCTTAAATGAAAGTCACCTCCAAATCATGTGGACTCAACACATTTCGATAGACCGGGGTCACTTAAGATGCATTTGAAAAAAACCGACATTTTATTTAAATTAACACTACATAGAAAAAATCCATAGGTATCTTGGGCACCCACGGGACCCCCTGACTCCGCCCTTGACAAAACGACTCCTTTAACACCACTTCTCAACTCAGTAGTACACTTGTTCTTGTCAAGAAATCCAATTTCAATAGGTATTTTCTTGGTGCAAGATGACTTGTGTCACATCTTGCACCCAAAACTCTCTTTTTGGTCATTTTATACACTTTAAAGTACATGCTATAAAGTAAAGTTTTTAATTATTTTACCACTAAGATTATTGCTTAAAGATGATGTTAGAACATGGCCTAAGTTATTCATACGGTGGCTACTATTGTATTCATACGGTGGCTACTTTTTTGCTTTTTTTTATTTTTTTTTATTTTTTTATTTTATAATTTTGTTTATATCAAAAGCTATAAACCCGAAAATGCTAAATCAGAATATAAAGTTTAATAAGCCAAACGCTTAAAACTGCCGTAAATACTGAACAAAACCGACAAAAAGCGTGTTGTCTTGAAAAAGTGGGGGACAAAGGAATATTCTCTCGAAAATAGGTGTCTATGGTCATAGCCCCCGTATGAATAGTGTATCCCTAGAACATACCTAAAATGAGCATGGATGTTTTCTTGGTCGTTTATGGGTGTTTGGGTAAAGAAAGTACATGTAAATGATCTTTATTTTTCAAAAAGCTTGATTTGATTTTTCTTGTGTCAACTTGATTGGGTCATAACTTGGTCAAAAATTAATCTTTTAACAAGATTCTTAAGCCTAGAGTGAAGTACTATGAGTTAAATTTTCAACCATGTAAAGTTTGTATAAAGATCTATTCATTTAGTCGTTCAAATATGTGAAACAAACTCAGGTGTCAAATCTGTCTTTGAAACTCAAATTTTTAAAGTCATTTTCTTTCATGCATAACTTGGTCATAACACAAGCTTTTTCACTTATTCCAACTCTCAGAGTTAAATTTTAAATATTAACTTTAAAAGCCCATTGGCCTTTTGTAAAGAAACTAAATATTGAACCATCCATGACTATTTTAAGTTGAAGTGTCAAAACTGTCATATTTCCATATTAGGTTTAATGACTTCATTAAGCTATAACTGACTCACACTTGTAAATTGTGACTTGAAAATTATTTGGAAGTTAGTACTAAGTGTTAACTTGAGTCTTCCACTGACCCTAAACATCAAAAATTGATTTAGACCTTCTGCTAGTTGAAACATTTTCATAAGTCCAAAACTGATTACAAATTATATCGTGTCATGTGGAGCATGTAACTACTTAATAAAATCCACATAAATTTATGGACACTCCTAAAACATAGTATATTAATCTGTATAAAGGGTTGGTCTAGAAAAATATTTTAACTAAACAGTCAACCGAAGATGTATTAAAATCGGGATAGATTCGTGATTTGATGTATAACTAGAAAAGTGACACTTTATAACAAGTTTTGATAAATGACTTAAATAATAAATATAAACTTGATCCGAGCATATCGTATGGAGTCTAATAAGTATTATTTACTTGTTATAAGTCGATGTTAGAAGGTGCGTGTTCGCTGGGTTTTCCGGTCGCCTTTCTCGAGCCATATTTGTTCTCGCTCACTCAACCGACTTAGGTGAGTAATCGCAACCCTCTTTACCTTTTTACCTACTTTTGGGGTGAAATGCATGAATCGTACTTGACTAATATCTTTCTTGTATTTTGTGACTTAGCATATTATTTTGATATCGTGTGACTTTGTTGAATTATGACTTTGCGTATTATTTTGATATACGTATGACTTGCTATATTAAAACTTTGCGTATTATTTACTATATGTATGACTTTTAGACTTAAACTTATCTAATTATAATATGGGTAATAGTGTTGGAAATGTGAGTGTACCGTTCGTATCCCAAGGTGGTGTACCGTTCATACGCCCTCGCATTATTAGTCCCGCATTGGTTTATCATTCGTACTGCAATTATACGTACCGATCGTACGCTCCCTTGTCTACGGAGTGTAAGTATTTGGATAGCAATATGTAAGATTGGCCAATCTCTCGTTCCTATGTTACGGAATGCAGAATATTATGGGCATTTGTTGCATGACACTATTATACATGTTAGATTTTGCATCATATTACAACCAAGTGTATTTTAACTTTTTGACATGCTAGACCCACAAAAAATGTTCCACAAAAGAAATCCACAAAATAAGGTGAAGGTATTTAATTGGTGCAAAAGAGAAGAGAAAGAGACCCACACCCAAATGCACCAATCAAATACCTCCACCTCATTTTGTAGATTTCTTTTGTGAAACATTTTTTTGTGGGTCTATCACCCCTCTTTTATTATTAGACTTACTTTTATTATGGAAATGTTTGTGAATCCATATGTTACAAGTATTGTATGGGCAGGGCTTGTAACAGGATCGGTTGATAGGACATTTGCCATGAGGACATTCTTTAAAAAGGTTTTCATGTTATTTAAAACATGTGTACTCACCAAATATTTTATAGTTGACCCATTTTTCTAATGTATTTTAGGTGATTATCAGTAATGTTCTTTCAAAGGCACTTGCATTGGAAGTTATCTTATATTATCTTTTTCAAAGACAATGTTTTATCTATTAGGACATATGCTTTATGATCCGATGTTTGGATCTAAGATACTTTTGTAATGTTGCGAACTTGTTTCTATATTAAGTATGGTATTATTCTATAAACAGGACATATGTTTTATGATCCGATGTTTGGTTCTAAGATACTTTTGTAATGTTGCGAACTTGTTTCTATATTAAGTATGGTATTATTCTATAAACTTATGCTCGTGTTTTTCTTTGTTACACTTCGTGTTTCCGCTTCAATTGGGAGTGACAGCAAAGAAGAGAATTTTTTTTTTATTGTCTTTTTTTTCTTTTTTTTTTAAGTTTGTATTTTAATTGGGTATGATGAATCTCAAAAGTGAGGTTTGACTTGAGCGACTAGAGTGAGGGAAGGGGAGGGTTGGGGAGTGCTAAAAGAATTTAAAAAAAAATGTAAAATGACATGACGTGCACATATTTTTTGGCTTTGACTTGAGCCACAACATCTTGCCCTCTTATACCATCTTCTTCATCTAGCTAACAAGAATGCAAAAATGGTACAATAACACATGCACCAGCACTCAATTCACGAGTTGAAGTTTTCATATGTATGATGATCAAGGAATAATGGTATATAATTCAATGGTGGTGTTGATAATGTTGTGATGGGATTTCAAGAAGGGTAAAAGCTATAAAATAACAACGTACTTTTCAAATTTTGCCGACTTGAAACACTTACTTTTTTATTATCTTACTTCACCACCAAACTTTCAAAATTTGTTCCGACTTCACCTATATGACCCGTTTATACTAAAATAATAACTGGAATGATTATATTATCCTTGTATTTTTTAAAATTTGTTCCGACTTAACCAACGAACTTTCAAAATTTGTTCTGACTTCACCCATATGCCGAGAGTAATGTCGTCATTTCAGTTATTATTTTAATATAAACGGGTCATACGGGTGAAGTCGGAACAAAATTTGAAAGTACGTTGTTGAAGTAAAATAATAAAAAAGTAAATGTTTCAAGTCGACAAATTTTAAAAAATACGTTGTTATTTTATGGCTTTTACCCTTTCAAGAATACCATAACATGCAATCAGTTGCTCTATACCCATCGAGTGTATTATTGACAAAGATACCTAAAATGGCAATTATTGCAAACGTTTCATATTGGTAGCAAAAATCTTATATAAAATGATTGTATCATGTGAATTCCTTTTAAATAGGATATATTTTCTCTTAGGAATTTTCATTTACATTTGTATTTGTAGTAGACCAGCACAAACCGCTTTTGTGGTTCGGACAAATTGTAGACGCACTTCTTAGGCTGGACACACGCGACCGATTCATCGGAGATCACATCGCTTTTTATTCCGTGACTGTGACACGATCAAGTTGCCACAGTAAATGACTGATTTTTTTTTTTTTTTTAAATATTTTTAACAACAAAATTAAACCTTATTAATAATAAAAATATTACATAAATCACACAATACCATACGATTAAAAAACATACGATGATTCGAACCTCGTGGATTAGTTGACCAAAAGGTTGAAATCCTGGTTACCAAAAAATAAAATTATATATTTGGATGCATGATATTTAGATCCATAATATTTGGATAAGGTTTGGATGCATGATTGATATAATATAAAAGATGCATGTGTATACGTGTGTGTCATATGAATTAGTTTACAAACTATTACATCGGTCGTATTTTAGATCAATAACATTTTTTCTCCTTATTCGACCGACATGTGACTAATGCTTCACAAAGAGGATGACCGACTTTAAAGTCGGTCGCAAAGGTCGACCGACCGACTTTTCTCCTTCCACTACGTCCAGCCTTACAAGTATGAAAAGGTATGTGCGTCTCTTAAATGCATCAAATTTTGAAAAATTCATGTGAATCCTTTCGGGGACCTCTGCTCCCCATGGATGGGGACAAGGATTAAAACTCATTCCTTAGCACGGATAGATGCAGGGATTAGAAGCGGGTGTGAAAATTAGAATGGAGAATACGATCGTTGATATTTCGTGTGATAGTAGTCCGGACAAAACAAGTCATAATTATGAGCTGATGCATTTATAAAAAATTATACAAAACGAGGAACATAATTTTTTGAACCAAATGCGTTTAAGAAAAATCGAGGTTTTTTTAAAAAGAAATTAACATCACACTTCAAAATTTCATGAGTATCTCGGGACCTTATTGATAGATGTGGTTTTGAAAGAAGTGGCATTTCTTTACTTCAATCTCATAATGATAATAACTGGTTTGGCTTACAAATGATGCAATGACCATAAAAAGGTGATTAAGGGGCTGTTTGATTAAAAAAAATGATTTAGCGCTGAATGAATCAAAGCTTTTAAATGATTCCAAGATGCTGAGTGAACATGATTCTGAGTGAAAATGATTGTTTGATATTTGTTCTGAATGAACAATCTGAGTTGACTGAAATTACCAATTTAACCTTCTGTCTGATTTGATATTCAACAAAATATACTATTTGATAAAACCATTATTAGCTCGAATAAAATTAACACTTTAACCTCATGCATAATCAGAAACTACTTCTAGTAATAAGACGTAAGTGCATAGATAATGTTAAAAAAATGCTAATTGAAATAATAAAATAAACAATTACGTTTTGTCATTAGTATTGTTGTAAATTGAAATATGTTCTCATGTCCACTCTTTACAAATCTGATTAGCTTGTTGCTTAAATTTTAAGGGTGTGTTTGGTGAAACTAGCAATATTGGTTAGTAATAGTAGTTAGCAGTAAGTAATTAGCAGTAGCAGTTTAATTTATAAAAATGTTTGGTAGAATAGTTGTAGCTGTAATTTTATTGTGTAAAATGGCATAATGCTAAATGTTAAATGTTTATTCAAAGAGCATATAGCATTTAGCGCTTTTTTACTTATAAATGCTAACTTGCTAATCATTCCAAACTAGCTTTTTTCAAAAACGCTAAATGCTAAATATTAATTGCTTCATTTTTGCTCGCTACCAAACACACCTTAAAATTTTATTATTGATTTAAAAATAAAGTAATATTTAAGAATTTGTTGCGTCAATGTTAAACAAGTAGATCGATTTATAAAATAGTTATTAATTTATATGGATCATGTGACATGAATATAATAAGGGTAATATTGACACAATATGGTTGCTGAATGAGAATGCATGCCCGCCGTCCATAATGAATAAGAACAAAGTAAAATGATACAGTGCATGATCAATTTGCTAACAAACAATTATATTACTTACCGATCCAGTTTTATCCTCTGAACTACCTCATTCAAAGGTTATCAAACACCCCCTAAATCTTTAGGGTATTTACATACACCCTCATATCCAAACCAATATTCGAATTAAATCTTTGGACTAAATCTTTTATTAAATAGTTATATTCGATTGCACAATTTCTGTACCAATACTTTACGGTTAGCGACAGTCTTAGTTGAAATAATGATCGAAAGAAAATTCGTCTAATATAGATAGTAGCAGGGTACCGGCGCGTTAAGGCGGTGAGTACCTTAAAATAAAATGTTCCGGTAAATTATGTATTCTATTTATTATTATATTCTTTTTGACAATAAATTTATGAATATCAAAAATTACATGTGACGTATTTCAATTCTTTAACTAATAACAGTATTTTTCATTATACGATTGTGATAATAAGTATTTTATTAAGGAATGTTTTTTCGTCGTTCAAAATATGTATCTGATTTATATAAAAGTAAGTTTTATGGATACGGGTTTTAAAAAAATCTGAGAAACCGACTCTTTCGTAAAGTTATTGTTAGAAAAACGTTAAGAACATTTGATCGCCACAAAATTTAGTCACAGGGTACTCGCCGCCGCAAATGCGCAGGTACCCTGCTAATAGATAATACCCTACTAATAGATAATAACCACTTAAGGGTGGTCTAGTGGCAAAGGGCTTGTGACTATTATTCTAAAATATGTGAGGTCTCAAGTTCAATTCCTGCTAGGTGCGAACAATCTTAAGTGGCCACGCCAACTTCTTGTAAAGGGAGTGCTTTACCTTGTTTGAGTCTGTGTGGCGGTGGGTTAAAATACCGTGAATTAGTCGGCCAAAAATCGAAATCATTGTTAAAAAAAAAAAAAAAAAAAAAAAAAACTTGATTTATCAGCCCAATCCAATAACCTTAGCTGAATATTCAGATATAACAAATGAAATAAAACTAATTTGTGGTTAGCACTGTTGTCCAATTAAAGTCCAGTTACTTCAATTAAAGGTTATACTCGAAGCCCACTTTAATACCCCTTGTTTCACGCGTTATATAAGGACTACTAACTTCTCACACAACCCTAACCTTAATACCCTAATCACTCTCTCTCACCCCACAAACCAGACGCCTCCTTTTTCTTTCTAGTAGCCACAAAAATCTTAACCCACTCTCTAAACGCCAAACGAAACCAAGACTTCGAAGAATCTGTTTACACAATAATCTTATAAACTCAAACACCTTCCTTTCTTTTTCAACCAAATCCAAACGAAATACAAGCAACCAAATCACTTCGTATTCTTTCTGCCAACAAAAATCCGAACACCAAAACCAACTATATCTTTCGTATCTGCTCAGCTCGAATCTCACAAACCCACGAAGCAAAGAAGGTCACGGCTTCAATATCTGTTAAGGGTCTCGGGTAGGTTAATTTTTGTTGTTTTTCATTTTTTCTTGTGGTTTCTGTTCTGTCTTTGGACTTTTTCAGATATAAAGAGAAGAGTTGTATCTTACAGATCTATGACGGTTTGAAAAGATCCACAAAGATCCATTATTGTGACGAAAAACAATCTGATATCTTTTTGTTTCTTTTTCTTGTTTGTTGTCAAAAGAAAGGGGTGTTCAGGAGTTAAGATTGTTAACGAGTTGTAGTTGAATGAGGATAGGTTGATGTTACTTTTTAACAGAAGTTGTAGTTTGTGCTTATGGGTTATTGTTTGTTGTGAAACGTGATGATTAGTACAATTTGACTGGAGATAGTTAAGGGAGAGAGAAGATGAAAAATAAAATCATAGTAGTTAAGAGAGAGAGAGAAAATGAAAAATGAAATCATAGTAGTGAGTGAGGTCGTGTATTGTTTTGTTTGGTGTGTGGGTAGGGGATTTATATCCTTCGTGGCCTTACAAGTTAAAGGGATGTTACAAGTTAGTTAATGAGATATTTTTTTAAGAGTTAATTATCAAAATAAGCCAAAAAGTTGGTGCTTGTCCAAGATTTGGTCAACTTTTTATTCTTTTTCTTATTTTAGTCATGCTCGACTGCTCAACTGATCGACTACACCCAATTTGTAACACATGTCACTTTTTTATAATAAAATATATATGATTTAAAGTTTTTTCTTATTACTAATGTAGTTAAAAGTCCAGAATACCCTTATTCATTCATGTACCTTCTGTGAAAAACTAGAAGGGGGTCGAATAGTTTTACCATTAAAATTTTAACTGTTTCGAAAACTTATTGTGAGATCAATCAATATAGATTAATGATGTGCAAGTAATGGATGAATGATATGTAAGCAATAAATAATATGTAAATAAGGAAAGAAACAATCAAACCACGACAAGTTTGTTTATAGTGGTTCAGTCTACAAGGACTCTTTTTTCTTGCCCTACTCCACTCCCCGAGTCTCCAACTCGAGAGTTATCTTCACTAATCAACAAGCTCCTTTAACCGGTGGAGAAAACCTTTACACGTCGCTTACACAATATTTCCGACACAAAGCTAGATGTCGAGTTATTTTACAAGGGTACAACCACTCCCAACACACTATGTATTTTAAGAACTAAAATACTAACCACTCACACTCAGAGGTTTAAGATGGTTTGATACAACAATGATGTATGAACAATAATGACTCACACAACAAAAAACAAACAATACTTCCAGCTATTCGTTGAAGCTTGATTATGCCTTAATCTTCTTTGCTACAAAAGATGATCACTAAAATAAAATGAAATTGAGTTAGATGTAATAGAATGAGAAATGTATGTGTTTTATGCTAATGAGGGATGAGAAAACAACTTGGGTTGGCTTGCTATTTATAGGCCAAGAGATCGATCGGTATGGATCGGAGCGAAACCAAAAAAAGGGTTCCGCCCTTTATAATTTTTGGTTCTGACAGTCTGACAGAAAAGATTACAAAAAATCTTTCAAGGATCATCCAAATCTCTGCAAGATTATGCAAGATATGTTGAGTGAATATCTAAAGAAAATATTCTGTGAAATCTTCTAAAGATTTCCAAGTTGATGCAAGCCATGATGTAATATGTAGTTTTCCATTTTTAGAATTTACATGATATATAAGTAAATACTTATGTAATGTTTTGTTAAAGTAACTAAACATGTTTGATCAAAAATGTTGAGACACATTTTAATTTAGAAGGCTAATAATGTGAATTGATATGTAACTAATCAAAAAGTGATAAGATGCTAATGCTTAAATTATGAAAACTATTAAGAAAAGCTTGTAATAATATCTAAAAATCTTGACAAGCTTTAAACTTTGCAAAAATGAAATTTACTTTTGTCGTTAACAAAACAAGGTAAAGATCATGAAATATAAATAACAGTTTTGGACGATATTTGTATTAACACCTTCCTTTCACAATAATCTTCTTCCTCTCTCTAGCCTACCTTCCACATTTACCTCTATCTTCTGAATAAAACAAACACCTCCTTTTCACCACCTCCGCTCCATCATCGCCGCCCACTTTACAATATATCTACAATAAAGGCAGTAGCCTATTTCCAGTACCAAGAATCACACTGTAGCTCGTCAGGAAAGAAGCCTAAAACATCCATTCTACATTTTACCGGCGAGTTGTTAAGAGATTTTCGCTTCCAAACTAGTCAACAAAGCTATGATTCTGATATACAGGCTTTCTAGTTTGTATAAATCATGCAAGGAGCTTGCGGGTTTAGTAGGTGTAGTGGTATTGGCCTAAATTGAATCCAAATTTCATCGTCGTATGCACACCAAATGCAACCATACCAGTTGCCCATATACCTTCTCGTTTATGCAGCCATGGAAACTGAGTCATAGATCCAGATCTATGGAAACTAGTGGTGGCAATCGAGTTGTGTTCGTGTTGACCTGTTCGGGTTGGCGGGTTTATATAACCTTTACCCAAACACCACCCATTTATTAATCGTGTCAAGAAACTCAACCCTAACCCAGCCCTGCATAACACGTGTAACTCGTATGTGAGACGTTTAACTTGTTTAAGTAAATATGTCAATCGATGAATAAGGTTGGTGGTTTGTCGATTTAATTAGTTTAAATGCAAAAATGATATAAGGATCTAAAAAATGAAAAAAATAACATATAAATAACTATACGACAATATCAATGATATCTGAGTCGTAACTCACTCGTATTAAGTACATAACAAAATACATTTAATCCAAATCCAACATAAGACATATTACTTAAACGGGTTAACGGGTTGACCTGTTTTTTACCCAAACCTGTTTATCTTCAACTCAAACCTGTTTAACTTCATGTCGTTTATCGTGTCGTGTCGAGAATTTCCACCCCTAATGAAAACTGGTCGTTGACCTCGTTTCCTCGTGGAAAAAAAAAAGAACTGCAATCAAGATCAAATGATGGTGATGTACATCTTATTTTTGTTGCTCTGTTTTCTTATTTTATTGCTATGTACCATAATTCGGTGTTGCAAAACAAGGCCTACAAGGCCGATTAATCACCGATTAGGTGCTACTAGGCCACCAACCTTGCCGATTTGTGTAATTGGGTCAAACAAATCGGTCAACAACAGTCAATGGTGGCCAGCGACTGTTAACGGTGGTCAAACTTGCCGGAAACTTGTAAATCTTATCGAAAATACCCAAAACATGTCATGAGCAAGTTTTAATCAATTATATTTGATGTTTTTATCTATTACAAGATGATTTTCAAGGAAAGTCTTGTCTAGAATGCCCAAATCTCGCCGGAAATACCCAAAACTTGCCGAAAATGCCAATCCGATTAATCACCGATTAATCCCGCCTTGACCGATTACAAGCTACAGGGGGGTCGACCGCCCGACTACCGATTCACGATTTTTGCAACCTTGACCATAAACATTAAGATTTACCATTTGGTGCTCCGTATATTCTTCACTCAAATCAAGAAAACATGTAGATGGCGCTATTTGGATTCATTCTTTTGTTATTACTAGCAGGGTACCCGTGCAATGCGGCGGCGGGTACACTGTGATTATATTTTACGGCGAGTAAATGTTATCCCGGCTCAAATAAGCAGATAATCAGAAAGAGATTGCTCCATCCAAACCTAGGATGGCTGAATTTATTGTGTGTGAAGTATGATTTGTTTGTGTTGTAGTTTTTGATTCTTTTATAAACCATAAGCTCTTTTTATATTAAACTTTCATAACTAACATACTAATGTATATCTATAACTTTTTTTCAGTTTTATATAAAGTATTGATATGGTGGTTACACATTTTTTCCCCATTAAAATCACTTGTTTGATCATTAATATGACATTTACAAATTTTGAGGTTTGAAATATTGATAAAGTTTTGAAATCCTTCCATAACAAGCAAGTTTAAGAGTCTGAATTTTAAGCCTCACTAATTATGGAATCGTCCCAAATGCTTTATATATTAGTTTTATATAAAGTATTGATATGGTGGTTACACAATTTTTCCCCATTAAAATCACTTGTTTGATCATTAATATGACAATTACAAATTTTGAGGTTACAAATATTGATAAAGTTTTGAAATCCTTTCATAATAAGCAAGTTTAAGAGTCTGAATTTTAAGCCTTACTAATTATGGAATATTCTCAAATGCTTTATATATTAGTAGAGATATTTAGAGTAGTTGTTTTGATATTTTAGTTATAGCGAATGTACAAATTTGTAGATGTGCTATGTTTTTTGTTTCATTTTTTATTGTGCTTTTGATGATGAAATGGGTTTGAATTAGATATTTTGTGGCAGTGGGTTGTTTGTTGTCATGGTAGTAAAAAATGTCATGGTGGGCGAATATATTGTGGTGTTCTAATAGTGGATGTCGTCGTTGGTTGTTATGGTAGTACATGTTGAGAATGATGAAGATGGTATGTGTGTGTCTGTGATTATGTTACAAAATATAAGATAGAAGTAAAGTAATTATGAGATAAAAGTAAACAAATGCACAAAGTACTTTTATTAAAACATAAGCTATAAGTAAATTAAAAAAATACAAGTAATAAAGCATAAGAGTATATTTGTAATTTTATAATAAAGCAAGAGAATATAATTAAAACCTTCAACTAACACTTGTACTTGCATTCGACACATATAAAAAAAAAGAATGTAATCGAGCAGTCGAGCATGACCAAATAGGAAGAAGGATAAAAAGTTGACAAAAACTTGGACCACCATCAACTTTTTGGCTTATTTTAGTACTCCCTCCGTCTCAAAATTATTGTCATGAAAGAGAAATCACCAAGTTTAATAAAAATGAGGCCACTTTAAATCTCAACCACTCAAAGAGAATATTCCCCTAATATATTCTCTAGTTTTTACTAAAAATGAAAAATGAACAATCTTTTTGAGACATCATAAAATGGAAATATTGACAATTATATTGAGACGGAGAGGGTAATTATTAAATGGGTTATTAGAGCACAAGGTATGGTAGACATTTAACATGCATTCGTCGATTTTCTTCGTGCCATTCGTGAGCCACCATTCCGACCAATACGCCAAGTTAGTAAATGAATTTGAGTTAGTAAAATAGCTCAAGCCAATGGTTTCTTTTGTAGTTTTTTTAATTTTTATTTTGTGCGGTGTGGTGGTGAGTCTTTTAGTGAGGTATTTTATTGGACCCAATAATATGTTAGTGGTGTGTTATGAGAGGTGGTGTTTTAGTTATTGATGTGTTATTGGATAAAGATAAGGTGACGCTGATATGACATATCAATAATGTTTTATCGGATAACACCATACCTAGTGCTTTTACAAAATATTTAATTTTCAAGAATAAGCAGTTATAAGATGTATAGCAAAAGACAAATATTTCTATACTAGAGATTGACCATTTTGTATTTTTGTATTAATCATAAAGTTAATCATAACAAAGTCTATTAACATCTATAAAACGTATTGACCAAATCTCAAAGCAAAATGTGATTATTAGCTCATTTAAACTTATTGACTAAACCATAATTTGTTTTATTACTAAATGGCTTATTATTTTCTGTAAAAAAATGTTTTTAGTTGTTACACTCTATGCCCAATTTGACTAAAAATTTAAAATTTTTCGTAAAAATGACATGACCGAAACTTACCTTTTATTACTCTTTTAATCATTGGCAAAAGTCCTTAGACATATAAACATTGAAACCATTTAATCATTGGCAAAAGTCCTTAGACATATAAACATTGAAACCATTTTTAAATGAATCAAGACTCAAATAATTTTAAAACGACCGGTGACACCCTAAAGTGAACTATGACATGTCTTGTGCACTAAGGACCTCTAAAGTGCACTATAACCACTCTTGTGCACTAAGAACCCATAAAGTGCACAATAACATGTCTTGTGCACTATAACCACTCTTGTGCACTATGACATGTCTTGTGCACTAAGGACACCTAAAGTGCACAATAACCCATGTTATACACTAAGTACACCTAAAGTGCACTATTTTCTCATATCGACCCATAACACATTTAAACATTAAATCAACACTTTAGACATGCATTTAAACATATGTGATACACATTAACTAAAAATATACTATATACATTGTTTCATAGAATTCTTGACCCGTTTGACCCAAAATGGGTTAAAGTAGACCTTGTCCTAAACACCCATTTTTCTGCATAACCCTTTTGTGCACTTTTGACTCATTTTCCGAAAAACGACTTATATAACATGACATAACACCAACACTTCCAGAAATCATTAGGACATTATACACATCAAATATATGCATAAACTTGGTCATAATGACCCGCGAAAACATGCTTTATAAAGTAACGGGTGTTATGCCAAACACCCGTTTTGACCCGTTTGCATACACCACTTAAACATAACTTTTGACAATACAAACGTTTAACCCATTTAAAACTCTCGGGGAACAACTTTGACAACGAGCTCGGTACATCTACCTAGCTCATAACTTTCTTACTACCTTCCCATTCTTCACAACTAATCCATGATTTAACCATACTCCAAATAATAAACCTTAACATATTAAATACAAGAGAACTGATCTTAAAATTTTAAATTTTTTTTTTATTTAAAAAGTCTCCAATCTTTTATAAATTACTATAGATTATTTTTATTTTTATAATATTTTTGTTTTAATTAACTTATTAGAAGGTAGTAGCAGGGCGCTCGCGCACATGAATGACGACAAAGAAAAATGATTGATGGCTGATGATAATTGATTGCAAGCAGATTGTCTGCGATTCATGACATTTCAATCTTTTTTTCTTTCTTTTTTTTTAGTTTCAGTTCTACGTAATTATGTAATTGTTTTATCTTAAGTAAAACTTAACCGCGCGTTGCGATTTTTATGGATTAAGTAGTTACGCGGTAAGACAAAATTAATTAATTTGGTAGATTTTATTAAAACTTTTCACTGAAACAATATTATACACGAAATTTCTAAAAACTGCGTTGCACCGATTAGTTAAGGGTTTGAATATATCGTGTTTTTACGTAATATTGTATGCAAATAGTTACGTATAGGTATTGCAATTGATGTTATCATAAGTTTTGTATTTAAAGTAGTTTATTTAATATTTTAATAGCGATGCACGAACTGTATCCAAGTTTTGATTGCCTAATGTTTGAGTAAATTCTTTGTTATTATCGTCATGGTCTTTGCGGTAGTAATTTTGATTACGCAATAGGTCGGAGGTAAATTCTTGTTGCGTAATGTTGTTGTAACCTTGTCGCGTAATGTTTACGTGGGTTTTGTTATGCAAATTTGCATGGTTCGCAAATTAATAACCATCGCATTCATTGTTTGCCAAAGTTGTTTTCATCCAAAATGAATGTGAGTTTGCATATGATGTTCTCACAACTTTTTGTACCATGTTGTTAAGTAAGTGAGAAAATTATCAAGTCGTTGACACAACTTTTTGTACCATGGCATATTATTGAACAAAACTCATTAATTAATTTTCAAACACACACGATATATAAAATAAATCATATAGAACAAATTAATGAAACATGTGCAAACATTTAACGAAACAAAAATATATAAAAATTAATAGAGGAGACAAACAACACACATTGATATTGTGCACACAATAAGAAAAAAATCAGTACACACAATAACAAAGAGTGGCAAACATAATACATTTTTAAATAGTTAACCCGATTTAATAAATGACAATTTCTAAAGCATACGTCAGTATATGACTCAATCTTTTAATTTATAAGATAAGATATTGACCAAAATGTTACTTGAATATACTATCATATTAACCTATGTCAACGGATTTAGATTCAAAGTTAGACCAATATGCAATGCTCAAGTTGGATTTGCATTGCATTTGTACAATACTCACTTGTCCACAAAAGAATTTATATCTTTATGCATATTTGTCATGAAAAATAGTAGAAACCATCAAAATCATTACATACAATTCTCAAGTTCTCTTTAACCATGCATTACTTAGTTCAACGACATACTTTTTACTTTATGAAAACAATGGAGATCAAGATTAAAAAGAGTCTGCAGATTCTTTTAATATATCTCTATTATATTATATTTACTATTATACGGAGTAATTGAAAGGTTTTGTCCAAACCACCGGAAAAATGATATTTGCATTAAAAAACACTTTCATTTTTGAAAAGTTTTTGAAGTGCTGAGAGCATTCGCGTCATTTTCATGATGGCACGACATCTCTTTTCTACTAATATTACTTTCATTTTTGATAGTTTAATTGCTACTTCCCAAAATCTACCTATAACCAAATTGCTTAATGTGTTACTTGTTCATTCATATAAATTTTAATGTGAAAGATACAAAATGTCAAGTTAATATGTCAACCCGTCAATTTAATTACATGTCTACACTTGCACTTGAATATGCATTCTATAATCACTAAGGTTTCACACATACACACCTACAGTCTACAGATACCTGTGTAATTTTTGATGGTATCTTAAATTTCTTTCCGTACCTAGTGTCGACTGCAAGCATATATGTTCTTATGATATCGTGTACTGTACAATGTTTCATGAGATGCTGACCTTGAAGGTCCACATATTTCACCTTTCCAATATTTTTAAGATCATGTTTTCTAGATTCCGTAAGACGATCTAATAAATACAAACCATTTGATCAAAGTCTCAAACTGAAAAACTCTTATTATCTTAAGAGGTAAAATATGGCTCAAATCACAATATAGTAAAGCTCTTGAATTGATATCAAGGATGACAAAACATAAGTGACTTAATTTCAAAGATGATTAAACATATATCACTTAATATTAAAGATAAAAAAATGCAGTTCAATTAAAATTGGCTACTGAATTGCTTGACTGAAAGAAGGCATTAGTTTCCCGGCCATAAGTAAATATGATATTAACAACGATGAGACTTGATTGCTATTAGATGACATTTTACATTATCTAAACGATTGCCAAAATCCATGGCATGGTACAACTTTGACGACATAACTTACTACTTAAAGCACAAATAGTATTAAAAAAGGACATAAAATCAACTAATCAAATACGCATTATAACATCAAAACACAATTAAGTATAATTCTTTCATCATGATATCCTTTTTTTAATTGTTGACTTTCCTGCACATCTTTCTGATTTGACCACTTTTACCAGTCAATGGAGTAATATTTTCCATTTTAACCATTGACTTTGAAAATTGCCGGAAGAAAAGCTCTTGATTTGCAGCATATTGCTTCACATACTGCATTACCATTCACATGGCTCCACCCCTGCATGCGTTGCATAATAGTTAAAATGTTCATAGAATGTTAATCATGCTTTATTTTACATAATGCAGGGATCTAAGTCGTAACCTTTTGAAAGGATTTGTTCCATCAACATGGGCTACCATGCAGTTGACCAACCTGTATGGATCACCCAACCATTTATCTCTGTCATCTCCCACTAAACGTTATACTTAATTAGTCGACACAATTTTTACATGAATCAGCATGCATTACATTTTTAATATATGGTTTCATGATTTACCTCGTATGTTGCATATAAGTAATGATTGATTTGCATATAAAAATTGATCAATTTGAAGTTGAGCATTATGTAGCATGCATGATATAGTACCTGAAGTCTGCGAGCAAGTTCCTTGGTGTGCAAAACGTTAGCAAGCTTTGAGATCACATGTCTTTCAAAACAATATCTGCACCAAATGAAAAATAATATCAAAACTATCCAAAATGGTCTTTTTCTTCTCCATGGTGTGGAAAGTTTAAGAAATGCATGTGTTATTTATAGGCTCCTTAAGATGAATATGAAGTGTTGCAACAACTAAATGCAGTGTTTCTTTGTAGACCTCCAAGTAATGATCACAATGTAACTTCATGTCTCTTCGTATACCTCCGATTAATGATCATACATAAATGTTGTAGCCTTCAAAGAACACTTCATATTCACCTTCATTTCATTACATTCAATTGAGAGCTTTTGTGGTAATTTTGTGTAGCTTTAGCTATGTTGTACCGTACTTAATTTTGTGCACAAACCCTCTTGCACATTAAATTAAGGGGTTCAACTTTTAGGTATAATAGATAATAAGACCAATGCTAATGAAGCGGTGATCCCTACAACATTAGCGTCAACTCAGCTTTCTCTCTTCAATACCACACACAAATCACTAACAAGTTATGGTAACCTTTATGTCGACCGTTAACATTTTTTCTTTTTAAATTAAAATTTCAGCCATAATTAAAAAACATTACAATAATAATTTAAATAAGTATATATATATATGGGTTTTTCTAACTTGTGCCCTAAGGGCACAAGTTAAATACACCATAAGTACATAAGGGCTCACAAAAAAGTACACAGGGATCTACATAAAAGTACAGACAATTGTACTTTTATGTGAGTCCCTGTGTACCTTTTGTGTGTGTGTATATATATATAAACTCTTAAACTCAGTCAAAATTGTAGCGCTCCTTGATTTGTTGCTTCAAGGCCAAGCATCTTTGTAGTGTTTTTCCGGTCAAATGCTCATGGGACGAAGTCCAGAACATGCCTTTTTTTTTTTTGCCATTCATATTGTTCACGTTGAAACTCAAGTTGTTGTCTCTCATGTGCAAGCTTTTGTTCTCCAATTTCCCGTTTTTGAGCAAGCCACTTTTCTTCCATTATTTCTTCCTTTTCAAGCTTTAGTTTCTCCAATTCCAATTCTTGCTCCTTTATTCTCCAATATGAAACTGAAGATTCATGTCTTTGGGAAAATAATGGGGACGCGACACCTGACCATTTATTTAGCAACGCGTCATAAAGATCATGGTCAACTGGAATTGAGGCTGATGCCTGTGAACGAGCAGCGGAGGCTTATGCTTTTTTATTTGGCTTGTCCCATCTTATAGGTCGAAGCTCTTGAACCTCTACATCCTTTGAATCAGCTGCTTCGTCGTTCAGATTCAAACCAGTATGTGCTGAGTCAGAAGTGCCGTGTGAGGTGTTTTCGATGTCCTCGATTTTTTTAAACCACATGATTTGGATTTTATAAAATGGCATTTCTACATTTTGCCCTTTGGGGTTGTCCATCAGAATCTTCCAGCACTCAACCAGTGTGAAGGCCGAACCGTAAGTAGCACGATACTCTTTATGTGCTAAATTCATATATCATTTGTACCACTTTGTTGTAACACCCCCAATTCGGATATGCAGCGGAATTCAAACTGGGTATTACTTTATGGCACAACAGTCATAATAATAGAAAACGATCTCTAAAAGAGTCGTTTTAAAAAGGCTTTATCATTCAAATATATAAGAGTTTACAAAATAGGTCCCAGTTGGTTCAATTGATTACAAACACATCAATATAAAGTTTTTGATGTTTTGTGAATGATAAATTATTTATATATATAGCCTTCATGATCTTGCCCTTCCGTGCGACTTCCGACATTATGGACTGAAATACATGCTTAAAGCTGTCAACACAAAGGTTGAGTGAAATTCATAGAGTTTGTTTGATGGTTGAACACATTATGTTGGTAGTGTGAGTTAATTTGACTCACACCAATGGTTTGAAAACAAAGCATTATTATTAGACTAAGCATCATGCAATCAAGGCGTTAACGTGTTCCAAATTTAATTGGAGAAATTGTTGGTACGTGCCTAATAGGTAAAATTGCCATTTTACCTAATGTTACTCAAATATAGTGCGTTTGTTTGCCTTTAACGGTCCAACACAAACGGGATTAAATCAATCCCAATAGATCTATTCACAATATTCGCGCCCACTCTCACATAGTGATTAATGATTCATGATTTAGGGACTTATTTTTTGCAAATGCGGTAACTTAGTGCTAATAAAACAATCAGATAAGTATACAGTTTGAAAGCAATGTGTTCGGTTTAAAATAAAGCATGTATCTCCCCCAAGGGTTTGTAAAACAATAAGTAATAGAAAGTGGGGCTATGAACTCACCGAGAGTTGATGATGTTAAGAACTAACGGATGTGATGGATAAGTCGGAAGACTTCTACGTACAACCTAAAAACGAAATGTTGCGACTTAAGTTTGGAATAACGTTTAAGAAAACATAAACCATGCTATATATATATATATTCCTATGTTGATCATGATGTAGTCAATTATCATATGATGTTTATAGAAAGATCTTTAATATGTGAAAGCGTATTTAGTTTATAGATATCGTACTACCGTTCGGGCCATAATAATTCAGAGGTCATGCAATAAACGTTCGAGGAGCTAGGACACTTTAAATCGTAAATCCATCAACTCGTCGAAATGTTTTACTCAAATAAAACCCCTCACATGAAGCTCCCTACTATTGTAGCACTTAGTAAATACAACATATGTTTTGAGTGAAGATTGTTATAACATAAAGTATATCATGTTTTAATAACTATCTAGTTTTTACAAGTTCTCGTCGTTTCAAACAAGCCTTGAGGCTTTAGCCATGGCCTTGCCGTGACTTTGGTCTTGACTACCATGGTCTTGAGACTTAGCTTTGGCCTTAGCCGTAGCCGTGGTCTTGGCTTATGGCCATTAGGCCTCTTGGTTTGCTTTTAGTTGTGACAAAAGTATAGTTGTGAGACTATATTTATGCCAGTTTCTGTTTTTGAATGATTTTGGCCTATTTATGCGTTTTCAAGGCCCGAGCTTCTTAGCTATTGTAGGAAAACATCGTTCGGACAACTTTTGTGTTTTAACTTTTGATGATTCGGACCAAGTATCACTTTTAAAGCAATGAACTCTTAATGACTTATACATGGCGCTTTTGGCGTTTAGGTTTCGCTAACTTCTTTTGCTTATAACTTTTGACTCGTTTGTCCGTTCGGTGATTCAAATTTCTATGTTTACCTTTTATCTTGTCTACCATATTATGTAAGTTAGAAAGTCCTTATGTTACTGTTTTTAATGGTCTCACATGTGTAGATTATGACTAGTTTACTAGTTTGTTACTTTTATGACAATATGTGAATTAAAACAAGTGATTGAGTATATGTACATCATGAATCAACATAGTAACTATATATATAGGATGAAATAGTTAAGATTATGAATAATAAAGATGAGATGATGATGGTGATAAGTTGCTTAAAACTTTTGGCTTTCAATAAGAAAGGAGTAACTTAATAAGGATAGGACTTTGATTGATCGCGTATGACTTCGGATTGAGCTAGCTTTCCACACCTTGGCACCCTTGCAAACTTAAAGAGTTGGTGATGAAGTACTAAGTGACTTGAGTGGATCTAAACTCAAGAAGATCACTTAAACTTGCTAGAGATTTGATGTAGTGGCTTGATCTTTGGAACTTCCTTGCATAAACTTGGAGTTTATAGATCAAATGATGGAAGATGTGAGTGTTTTAGGGTATGAACAACCAAATTCAGTATGTGAGGGAGTTTATGATGTATTTCACTTCCTATTTATAGGAGGTTATGTTTGGTTAACCATATATTGGGTTAAATATTAACCATGGTTAGGTTAGGACACTTGTAATGATCTAAAGGAACCTTGGTTAGGATTAAGCCACATGAATGGTGACTCCCCCCCCCAAGAGGCGGTTTCAATTCATGACAAGGCTTAGAAGATAAGCCTTGGTCTTATCTTGAGTTTAGTGTAAGTTTTGGTTTCGTTAAATGCCAACCATAAGTCGTTAAGCCATAAAACGTAAAACCGGGTATCGTAAAAATACGAAACTTACAGGAATGATGAGACTCATCATTATACTCCATCTAAAAATATAAAATGAGTGATAAGTTCCATTGGGTGCAAAATCTTGCTTAAAAGTCTGAAACACGGGTCAAAAAGCAGCGTAATTTGCGTTTATCGAAAAGAACGAAATTTCGTGGAAACGACTGTGAATTTATTTAGAGTAGACTCAAATTAGTCTAAAAGTAAAATTAGATGTCAAAATGTGGTTTTCTTCATACGCGGGATAACCATGATTATTTGTGAAGTTTAAAAGTTACGCGATTTATGCAAAATGTAGAGCGTACAAGGTTAATTCCTTTATGGTCAAAGGAGGAGGAAATATGTTTGACTTTTCCAAAAAATGTAAAAGTGTCAAAACATATTAGAAACACAGGCAAGAATCGTTAAGTCGGATGTAAGTAGTATTGTTTAAAACATAAGTTTAGTTTTTTTGTGAGGCTTATTTGGTAACATAAAATAAATCCTAAAATTCTCAAATTAATCATGAGTGATCTAAGAATTTATCGATGTTAGGAAAATTATCGAATTGATTTTCGTTATCGCGTGATGTTTAAGCGATGGACCGTCCAAAATGAAACTTTATAACGATGTTTTCTTAATAACTTTTGCGAAGATGATCTAACGATTGTCAAACTCTCGGTTCATTACTAAAATAATTTATCTTACGAGAATATGATATAAAAATTTTACGGATGAATAGTGAAAGTGAATAGTAAATTCTCGAAAATGAAAAGTAACCTGAAAGTGCGGGTGGTTCTGGTCTCCCTGTTGGAGAAATCACGTCCTCGTGATTTAATTGTTATGATGGTGATGCTCCTTCAAAAGGTGAGGTACTTTCGGCGCATTTGGTCTTCTCGTTCCCATGTAAATTAAGGCCACGTTGGGAGTTCCGTGAACTTTGACAATTGGTATTCGACTCTGTTTTAGTTGTTTGACCTCTCGGTCCATGATCTCCACAGGTTGTTCAATGAAGTGTAGATCATTGTTGAGTTTGAGTTCGTCGAGTGGAATAACTAATGATTCATCGGATAAACATTTCTTTAGGTTGGATACATGAAAAGTGGGATGTACATTACTGAGTTCCGATGGGAGCTCAAGTTTGTACGCCACCCCTAGCTAGGATTTTGAATGGACCTATGTATCTTGGGTTTAGTTTTCCAGGTTTACCGAATCGTATGACACCTTTCCAAGGTGAGACTTTTAGCATAACTTTGTCTCCAACTTGGAATTCTAAGGGTTTCGTCGTACATCGGCATAACTCTTTTGTCTATCTCTTGCTTTTGTATGGCGATTTTTGACTTGTATGATTTTCTCTGTTGTTTCACGAATGAGTCTGGACCGATGAGTTGAACATCTCCCACTTCGGCCCAAAGAGACAGCGATCGGCACTTTCGACCGTAAAGTGCTTCAAAGGTCTTGCCTTGATACTCGCGTGATAAGCATTATTGTAGGAGAATTTGACCAATGGTAAATGGTTATCCCATCCTTTTCCAAAGTCGATTATACAAGCTCGAAGCATGTCTTCCAGCGTTTGAATGGTTCGTTCACTCGACCATCGGTTTGAGGGTGATCTGTTGTACTCATGTCTAGGTTTGTTTGAAGGCGTCTTGTAGTATTGCCGAAGTTTGAGGTAAATCTACCATCTCGGTCGGATATGATAGAGATTGGTGCACCGTGTTTGAGACTATTTCCTTGATGTATAGTCGAGTCAATCGATCCATCTTGTAAGTCTCTTTGATTGGTATAAAGTGTGCGGACTTTGTGAGGCGATCAACTATGACCCGATGGAGTCATAACATTGGATGTCTTTGGGAGTTTAGTGATAAAATCCATTGTGATTCGTTCCCATTTCCATATCGGAATCTCGGGTTGTTGTAAGAGACCGGATGGTTTTGGTGTTCGCCTTTACTTTGGAACAAGTAAGGCATTCTTGACGTGGGTGGCAATGTCGGCTTTCATGTTTGGCCACCAAGAGTAGCTTTAGATCATGATACATCTTATCGGATCACGGATGTATGGAATATTTGGATTTTTGGATTCAAGCATGATTAAATCTCTTAGGCCACCATAAAATGGTAACCAACTTCGTCCTTGGAAGCATAAACTTCCGTCGAGCGGGTTTCAAATTTCTTACAGTATCATGCCATCTAATTTCTCCTTCTCAATATCTTGTTGTTTTACCGCTTGGCTTGAGCATTGAGTATTTGAGAAGGAAATTTGAATTGATAGTTAGGACTAAAGCTCGAACTCATAGAGGTTTAACCCTTTCCTTCCGCTCGGGGCATCCGCTACTACGTTGGCTTTTCCCGAATGATAGCGAATGTCGCAATCATAATCACTCGCCAGATTCTAGCCATCGTCGTTGCCTCATGTTTAATTCCTTTTGATCGAGAATGTGTTGGAGACTTTTGTGGTCGGTAAACACAGTACATCTAATCTTAGTATAGATAGTGTCTCCGGATCTTAAGTGTAAAGACTCACGCTCTAACTCCAAGTCATGAGTATTGTAGTTTTCTTCATGTTTCTTGAGTTGTCGTGAAGCATAAGCCATGACTTTTCTCGTTTCATGAGTGCGGCTCCTAATCCTTGGTGTGAAGCATCGCAATAGACAACAAAATCTTGATCCCATCGCAATGCTAGAATAGGGGCACTACAAAGTTTTTGTTTTAGGATTTGAAAGCTTCTTCTTCATCTTCGTTCGGATGTTCTTGTTTTTCTGAGTTAGCATAGTCAAAGGTTTGGCTATGGAGCAAAACCCCTTAATAAACCTTCGATAATAACCGGCCAAACCTAGAAATTGACGAATTTCCGTAGGTGTCGTAGGTGTTGGCCAATCCTTGATAGCCTCAATTTTAGAGGGATCAACATGTAGACCCGTGCTATCGATAACATGCCCAAGGAATTGTACTGACTGAATCCAGAATTCATATTTAGAGAATTTTGCGTACAACTTCTCTTTCTTGAGCAAATCTAAAATCGTTCTCAGATGATCTTTATGTTCTTCTTCGCTTTTGGAGTATATGAGAATGTCATCGATGAATACTATCACAAACTTGTCCAAGTATGGCTTACACACCCGATTCATGAGATCCATGAATACTGCTGGTGCATTTGTCAAGCCAAACGGCATTACTTGGAACTCGTGATGACCATAGCGAGTTCTAAAGGCTGTTTTTGGAATGTCTTCTTCTCGAACCTTAACTTGATGGTAACCCGATCGAAGGTCTATTTTTGAATAATAGGTCAAACCTTGTAGTTGATCGAATAGATCGTCGATTCTTGGCAAAGGGTATCGGTTCTTTATGGTTAATTTGTTTAGCTCATGATAGTCGATACACATTCGTAACGATCCATCTTTCTTTTTCACGAACAAGACGGGAGCTCCCCAAGGTGAGGAACTAGGTCGGATAAACCCCTTGTTTGAAAGTTCTTGTAGTTGATTTGCCAGTTCTTGCATCTCGGATGGTGCCAGTCTATAGGGTGCGCGGGCCACTAGCGCCGCTCCTGGCACTAAATCAATGTGAAACTCTACTTGGCGGGATGGTGGAAGTCGGGTAAGTCTTGATGAAAACTTCGGAAATTCACGGCGATAGGAACGTCTTCAAGTCGTTTTCTTAGGATTCCTTCTCGGTAACATGAGCTAGAAATCGTAACATCCTTTTCAATGTACTTCATGGTTTTCATACATGAGATGATGTTTAGCGAGTTCCACTTTGATCACCACGGATGACCAAAGTTTCATTGTTACAAGGAATGTGAACAACGTTTCGCCACAGATGATGTTGGCTCGATGTTTTGACAACCAATCCATGCCAATAACAACATCGAAACTTCCAAGTTCGATTGGCATGAGATTGATCTTGAATGAATAATCTAAAGGTTAAGTGCAGCTTTTGAGTACGGTGATTGGTGTTTACTAAGTTTCCATTGGCTAGTTCAATACTATAGTGAGTATCCATAGTGGTTGGTTCAATATTAAGTAAAGGTGCAATTTTGGAAGATATAAAGCTCAGTATCGACCGGAATCGAATAAGACCTTAACAAGATGATTGTTGAGTGAAAGCGTACCGTGACTACGTTCGGGTCTTGTTGAGGTTCACGTTGCCCATAACATAGGCTCTACCACGAGCATCTCCACCTTGTTGGCCACGGTTTTGAGGACAAGTGGGTTTGACATGTCCTTTCTCCCACTTTGAAACATGTAACTATCGGTTGAAGGTTAGCTCCGATATACAACTTTGCTTCTACAGTCTTTAGCAAGATGTCACAGTTTTCACACTTACGGCACTTGGTGAGCAAGGACCCATATGATGGTAGTTGCATTTATTGCATTTTTGGTAGGTTCCACCATAATTTCCTCCATTTGGTGCTGCAACATAAGCCGTCGAGGCTTCTTGTATTTTGTTTTGTTGCTGATGGTGTTGGGTGATACGATTTTGGTTGTTGGAAGGGTTTCTTTGGTTGTTATCCCATTTTCGTTTGTTGTTGTTGTTTTGGTTGTTGTTGTTGTTGGTATGGTTGTTGTTATTACGGTAGTTGGTGTTGTTGGTGGTAGTGTTGAGATTCTGTCTTTGGGTAGCTCCTGTTCGAACCACTTGATCCATGAGACTTCGAGACATTCTCATAGCATCATCAAGTGACTTTGGATCAAATGATGTCACGTTTCCCTGGATGATAGGCGTAAGTCCCCAGATATATCTCTAATGACTTTTCGGTTGTTGGAACCATTGATGGACATAGTATCGCCAATTCTTGAAATCGGCGGTTGTAAGTAGCAATGTCAACACCTTTGAGAACATGGTTCGAACTCCACTTCAATTTTGTATCTCACTACGAGGCAATACTCCTTGATCATTAAACCCTTTAGAGCAACCCAAGAGATTTGATAAGCACTCATTATGCCTATTGGTTGAGCAAGCGCATTTCACCATGATAATGCACGATCCGATGGTGTACAAGTGGCATATTGAACCTTGTCACTTCGGTAGCATTCTTGATTGAGAACACAGATTCCATTCTTTCAAACCAAATGAGTTAAACCCGGCTCCTTACGAACCCTTGAAATTTGTGGGTTTGCAACTCATAAATTCTTTGTATGAGCAACCTCTGGTTGCACTAATGTAAGCAAGCCTAGCGGCTTCAATGGCCGTCAATGGCAGCAATGGCGGCTTCGGTAACGCTGCGGCACCGGCCAAGCGGCGGTTGTTCGCGGACTGGCCGTAAGCGCATAGCGGCGCGTGCAAGAGAGGCTTCACGGCGGCGGTAACGGCGGCTATGGTACGCTCGTTCGCGTTAATTCTTGCATTCACTCGGGTAGTAATCATTCGCTCAATGGCGGTGGAGTCATTGGTTGAGGTGCTTTAGCTTTCTTTGGCGGCATGATTCTATCAAAAGAGATATCAAGAGTTATAAAAGATCATGATTTTTATGGAAGGTTAGAAATAATAAAGTTTGGAGTTTTAAACCATAACACATGATAGCATAAAACAAGAGTTTTATTCACATAACGTTGATTGATTTACAAAATCGAAACCTATTACAAGCTTCTTCAAAATTTACTAACTGAAACTTTCGGTTTAGTAATTTCAACGTTTACTCTTGCTAGCTATTACATGAGTTACATAGAACTAAGCGAGTCTAATCGGTTTAGTGATTACAAAAGATTACTATTAATATGCTAATCTATTTGGGCTTGGTGGTTTTGTGGTGGTTGAGAATTCCTTTGACCGCAAGAGCATCAATACTATTATTGTCCGTCACGGCACATATCGGTATGTATTT
This sequence comes from Chrysanthemum lavandulifolium, assembly GCA_022545495.1. Taxonomy (NCBI): domain Eukaryota; kingdom Viridiplantae; phylum Streptophyta; class Magnoliopsida; order Asterales; family Asteraceae; genus Chrysanthemum; species Chrysanthemum lavandulifolium. The sequence continues at coordinate 189,391,267 of CM040239.1, read as the reverse complement.
GCAATCCATGATCGTATTTGGTGTAGCTCTCTAGCATATTCGATCAATCCTTGCAAAGTCATTCTTGATTTGAGCGGATGTTAGCGATGTTTGAGTATATTGATTTCTATGTTGTGTTTCCTTTCGCCGTTCATTGTTATAGTTTTCTTCGAGGATGTATATCTCGAGGCGCTGAGCTCTCTCACCTCATCTTGGGCCTTAGAAGTTTACATTTCATAATTTCATTTCTTGCGATAGATTTTTGTAATGTCTTGTAGTTCGGTGCATTTCGTTTGAGGCAATATAGGTCGTATTGGGAGAGGGTTTCATGGCCATTCTGAGGAGGTTCCACCATCCTTATAGGTGGATGTTGGTCCTTGAGTAGGAGTAGCAAGATTTGGTTCGGAAGAGGTTTCCGAGGCAGGAGGTGGTGATAATGGTGCTACACCATATACATAGTGTTCCTCTTGATCATCCTCGGATTCAGCCCAATCTTGAACATTATATTCGGGAGAATCTGGTACAACCGGATCCTCTTCTTCTTCGTCTTCCATATCCTCATATGGTTCATCTTCGTAATCAATGACATCGAGGTAATCATCATTTATATCAGGAAAGTCAAGTTCTGGAATATTTGGAATGTTTGGAATTGGTTCGGTGATCTTGGAGCATTACTCAGGAGATGCAGGCACAAACATAGTGACTACAAAAGGATATGATATTAAAATAGTTATAATATTTACGGGAATGTTTTAAATAATTCAAGTGTATATATCAATATACTAATATGTTCATGTTATTATAACATGTCTTGAAAGTCCATAATCATCCGGAGGATGGAAGGCACGGAGAACGGAAGGCTATAAAATGTTTTGTTTGTAAAAGCGATTATAGTTTAAGTCATAATTTAGACTCGTTTCTCTATAACTATGGCTCGATACCAATCATAACACCCCAATTCGGATATGCGTGAATTCAAGCTGGGTATTACTTGATGGCACATGATCATAATAATAGAAAGCGATCTCTAAAGAGTCATTTTAAAAAGGCTTTATCATTCAAATATATCGAGTTTACAAAATAGGTCGATTGGTTCCATTGATTGCAAAACACATCAATATCGATTTTGATGTTTTGTGAATGATAAATTATTATATATATAGCCTTCTTGATCTTGCCCTTCCGTGCCGACTTGACATTATGGACTGAAATACATGCTTAAAGCATCAACACAAAGGTTGAGTGAAATTCATAGAGTTTGTTTGATGGTTGAACACATTATGTTGGTAGTGTGAGTTAATTTGACTCACACCAATGGTTTGAAAACAAAGCATTATTATTAGACTAAGCATCATGCAATCAAGGCGTTAACGTGTTCCAAATTTAATTGGAGAAATTGTTGGTACGTGCCTAATAGGTAAAATTGCCATTTTACCTAATGTTACTCAAATATAGTGTGTTTGTTTGCCTTTAACGGTCCAACACAAGCGGGATTCGTCAATCCCAATAGATCTATTCACAATATTCGCTCACTCTCACATAGTGATTAATGATTCATGATTTAGGGACTTATTTTTGCAAATCACGGTAACTTAGTGCTAATAAAACAATCGAGATAAGCATACTGATTTGAAAGCAATGTGTTTGGTTTAAAATAAAGCATGTATCTCCCCAAGGGTTTGTAAAACAATTAAGTAATAGAAAGTGGGGCTATGAACTCACCGAGAGTTGATGATGTTAAGTACTAACGAATGTGATGGATAAGTCGGAAGACTTCTACGTACAACCTAAAAACGAAATGTTGCGACTTAAGTTTGGAATAATGTTTAAGAAAACATAAACCATCCTATATATATATATATTCCTATGTAGATCATGATGTAGTCAATTATCATATGATGTTTATAGAAAGATCTTTAATGTGTGAAAGCGTATTTAGTTTATAGATATCGTACTACCGTTCGGGCCATCATAATTCGGAGGTCATGCGATGGCGTTCGAGAGCTAGGACACTTTAAATTTTAAATCCAAGAACTCGTCGAAACGTTTTACTCAAATGAAACCCTCACATGAAGCTCCCTACTATTGTAGCACTTAGTAAATACAACATATGTTTTGAGTGAAGATTGTTATAACATAAAGTTTATCATGTTTTAATAACTATCTAGTTTTACAAGTTCTCGTCGTTTCAAACAAGCCTTGAGGCTTTAGCCATGGCCTTCTTAGTGACTTTGGTCTTGACTACCATGGTCTTGAGACTTAGCTTTGGCCTTAGCCGTAGCCGTGGTCTTGGCTTATGGCCATTAGGCCTCTTGGTTTGCTTTTAGTTGTGACAAAAGTATAGTTGTGAGACTATATTCTGGCGGTTCTGTTTTTGAAAGATTTTGGCCTATTTATCGTTTTCAAGGCGAACTTCTTTAAGACCAAAGGAATATGTCGTTCGGACAACTTTCGTGTTTTAACTTTTGATGATTCGGACCGAAGTATCACTTTTAAAAAGCGAACTCTTTGACTTATACATGGCGCTTTTGGCGTTTAGGTTTAGCTAACTTCTTTGCTTATAACTTTTGACTCGTTTGTCCGTTTGGGTGATTCAAATTGATATGTTTACCTTTTATCTTTTCTACCATATTATGTAAGTTAGAAAGTCCTTATATTCTGTTTTTAATGGTCTCACATGTAGATTATGACTAGTTTACTAGTTTGTTACTTTTATGACAATATGTGAATTAAAACAAGTGATTGAGTATATGTACATCATGAATCAACATAGTAACTATATATATAGCATGAAATAGTTAAGATTATGAATAATAAAGATGAGATGATGGTGGTGATAAGTTGCTTACAACTTTTGGCTTTTAATAAGAAAGGAGTAACTTAATAAGGATAGGACTTTGATTGATCGCGTAAGACTTCGGATTGAGCTAGCTTTCCACACCTTGGCACCCTTGAAAACTTGAAGAGTTTGTGATGAAGTACTAAGTGAATTGAGTGGATCTAAACTCAAGAAGATCACTTAAACTTGCTAGAGATTTGATGTAGTGGCTTGATCGTTGGAACTTCCTTGCATAAACTTGGAGTTTATAGATCAAATGATGGAAGATGTGAGTGTTTTAGGGTATGAACAACCAAACTCAGTATGTGAGGGAGTTTATGATGTATTTCACTTCCTATTTATAGGAGGGTAAGTTTGGTTAACCATATATTGGGTTAAATATTAACCATGGTTAGGTTAGGACACTTGTAATGATCTAAAGGAACCTTGGTTAGGATTAAGCCACATGAATGGTGACTCCCCCCCCCCCCCAAGAGGCGGTTTCAATTCATGACAAGGCTTAGAAGATAAGCCTTGGTCTTATCTTGAGTTTAGTGTAAGTTTTGGTTCCGTTAAATGCCAACCGTAAGTCGTTAAGCCATAAAGCGTAAAACCGGTATCGTAAAATCGAAACTTACAAGAATGATGAGACTCATCATTATACTCCATCTAAAAGTATAAAATGGTGATAAGTCTCATTGGGTGCAAAAGCTGCTTAAAGCTGGAAACACGGGTCAAAAACGCGTAATTCGCAGTTTATCGGAAAAGAACGAAATTTCGAGGAAACGACTGTGAATTTATTTAGAGTAGACTTAAATTAGTCTAAAGTGATATTAGATGTCAAAATGTAGTTTTCTTCATACGCGGGATAACTTAACGATTATTTGTGAAGTTTAAAAGTTACTGCGATTTATGCAAAAATGTAGAGCGTACAAGGTTAATTCCTTTATGGTCAAGGAGGAGGAAATATGTTTGACTTTTCCAAAAATGTAAAAGTGTCAAAACATATTAGAAACACAGTCTGAGAATTGTTAAGTCCGGATGTAAGTAGTATTGTTTAAAACGTAAGTTTAGTTTTTCATGATGGCTTATTTGGTAACATAAAATAAATCTTAAAAATTCTCAAATTAATCATGAGTGATCTAAGAATTTATCGATGTTAGGAAAATTATCGAGTTGATTTTCGTTATGCGTGATGTTTAAGCGATGGACCGTCCAAAATGAAACTTTATAACGATGTTTTCTTAATAACTTTTGCGAAGATGATCTAACGATTGTCAAACTCTCAGTTCATTACTAAAATAATTTATCTTTCGAGAATGTGAAATAAAAATTTTACGGATGAATAGTGAAAGTGAATAGTAAATTCTCGAAAATGAAAAGTAACCTGAAAGTGCGGGTGGTTACATTTGTGGCCTCGATTTCACGGAATTGTAAATCGCATAAAATTGGGAAACTTTAGGACGAAGCCTAGTATTTCATTTGCAGTTGCAGGCATAGTATGAATTTTTCGCCTCCTTCATTTCATTTAAAAAGTATTCAATTACTTGCGTCCAAAACCCCTTAGCCTTTCTAGACTTTCCTTCAATGATACTCTCGAAAACATCTACCCAAGCTTTACACTAAGCTATCTCTTCCTCAGGGCTCCATAGATCATTAATGTTGGGATTTATATTTGAGTTGATAAATACAAAACAATATGTGAAGAATGAAGACAATGCAAAACACGATGGACATGAAGACAAAGAAGATTTATTTATTAGTCCTTTGTAAACCTAGTTCTCTAGTATATAAAGAGATACAGGTCATTAGGTTTTATGTGTGTCAAGATGTAAAACACCAGTAAAGGGGTGTGTGTGTGTAACCTAGGCGTAGGGTATGGGAAAAACGCCTAGGTTAGAGTTTTGTTTAGCCTCAACGATCTTTGATTCCTTGTTAGTGTAGACAACATGTTCTACCATTGATCATGTAGAATTGGGACTTATTGTGTTTGTAATTGTAGTAGAGATGATGAAGAGAAACCTTGTTCAATAACTTCCGCTGTGCATGTTAATCTTTTGTTATTGTTAATCCTAGATAAGGTCTAATCAACCTGAGTTCTCAACGATCTTATAAGGTTTATCAGGAGGTATCAGAGCCTGGGGGCTCTCGATCTAGGATCTACAAGGTTTTTTGAAGAAAAGATGAAAAATTCGAAGTTGTTACAAATTTTCGTATCTTTTTGCATGGCTGTTTTCTAAAGGAGATATCTCATTCGTTAACCGTTGGATCGGGACGAAATGTTTGTTGAAGGTTCTTGGTATATCAAGGAATATTTTCACCAGATGGATCTTTAATTTTAGGTCTCAATCGAAGATATTAGTTCTTGAAAACAATTTGAGGGAGGTATGTGTTATTCGAATTTTAGGGTTTTGTGATATTTAACTTCGAATTCGTGTTTACTTGTTTTAATTCATTATGGAAGTTGGTTATACATTGTTTTGCCTATAATTCATGGAAGAAAGTAGTCGGCATTTTCGGATCATATGATTTGGATTGTTTTATGATCGATTGGTTTTAGGGTTTTCGGATATCGATTGTTTAGGGTTTACGGAACTTCCCGATTTTCTTGTAGCAATTTAACGCAATATGGAAGTTGGATTGAAGTCATCCTTTACAATTGATGGAAGGGTTTTTATTTGTAATCGACTTTAGGGTTTTCGATTTAATTCATATGAAAGTCGGTTTGGAGTTGTTGATCTGATATAATAACATAAGAATCCAATTGGTTTAGAGATTAATGTTGTGTTCTTCATGCTTACAAAACCCTAAGACTGTTGTCATTCATATTTTTTGGGGATACTGAAGCAAAAGAATAAAGTTACTGGAGCAGTTAATAAGGTTATGGGTTACTTTGAAAGATCGTGACAATTATGGCTGGAGGTTAGATGTTCTTGAGTGAGCTCGTTATACACTCTAATTGACATGATTAGAGTTTGTAAGCAAGTTATTGATTCAAATAAGTAAAGACTATGGTTACTGGTACATTGCTTACACTTTACTTCTTGAGGCAGTAAGCTTACTCGATTAAAACTTAATACTGCTACCTTGATTAATTAGTACTGCTCCTAAATTCTTACTACTGTTCCAGTTGAAAGTTAGTGCTGCTTTCATTAATTTAATGCTGCTACCATTAAAGATTTTGTTTTAGTACTGCTCATTGATCGATTCATACTGCTGCCCTAAACTTAGTACTGCTCGTTCATATTAGTACTGCTACGTATTATGTTTATACTGCTCCATCTCAGTTAGTACTGCTCGAATGAAATTTAATGCTGCTTATGTTATTTACTGCTGCTTGCTTTGTGGGAGTTAATGTTGTTCGCTTATTAGTGATGCTCGATTACTACTTAGTACTGATCGACAACATGGGCAGTTTGAATGAAGGAGTATTCTTGAATACTGCTACACATTTGGATATTAAGGGTGTATTGGATAGTAAATGTTCATATCTGGTTTGTGCTAATTTTAGATCAAGTAATGGCGATTTAGAATGTTATTGGATATACTTACTTGGATCATGGTTCTAAATACATTGATTGGTTTTGGATTTTTGAGAGATATTGGATATACACACACAAAAGGTTAAGTTGGGTTCTTAGTTTTAAATGTTCGTAAATGTTTTAAAGGCTCGTATTTCTTGGAATATTTGATTACGAAGACGATTGACCATCACCTATTTGAAGTTGAAGTGGAGTTTCACAGGTTTGTGTTCTTATCATATTTTTAAACGACTTACAACGTTTAAAGGTAACTTGTTCGTGTGTTAATGTTGTGACGAAGACTTGTCAAATCTAGAAATAGGTCTTTGCTATCACTTAAAGGAGTTACATTGTAGTGTTCAGTGTCTCATTGAAGATGAGGATTTTGTAAAGAGATTGCGGTCTACTTATATTTTTGGAGTTCGTATAAGTTTGGAGTCACATTGATAGTACACGACATAAGACACAAGTTTGGGTTTCTACTTCAGCATCAAGTTCGTTATACTTGGTTTTCTTCAACAATGATCATTACATAGAGCCTACATTCAAGAGATGGTTAACATATGGGTTTCATGGGAAGCTTAATGTTAAAATGTTTAACCATCTACATGCATCATTTGAGGGGAAGGTTTTAACAACTGCTAGTCGTTATTACTACTGCTGGTTTAGGTTTCTTTTGTCTTGAGTTCATTTATAGTAAGCTTTTTGGTGTTCTTAATGGTGGGTAATTCGAGACATTGGAAGACTGGATTGGAAGTATGACAGTGGTTTGTGGTTGTCGAAAACAAAGTTGCATCTACTTAGAGTCTCCTAGTGGATAATGACAAAAAGGGGAAGAAGTACTTAGAAGAATTGCAACTTGAAGATCCTTGGTGGTACAAGTTATTTAAGTTCACGAAGTGAGCTTAAGGAGAAGATTGTTTCATTCATGGAAGATCAAGACAAAGGTTTTGTAATTATCAACTAAGGGAAGATTTTTGAGATTTATATTTGAGTTGATAAATACAAAATAATATGTGAATAATGAAGACAATGCAAAACACGAGGGACTTGAAGACAAAGAAGATTTTATTTATTAGTCCTTTGTAAACCTAATTCTTGAGTATATAAAGAGATACAGGTCATTAGGTTTTATGTGTGTCAAGATGTAAAACACCAGTAAAAGTGTGTGTGTGTAACCTAGGCGTAGGGTATGGGAAAAACGCCTAGGGTTAGAGTTTTGTTTAGCCTCAAGGATCTTTGATTCCTTGTTAGTGTAGATAACACGTTCTACCATTGATCAGGTAGAATTGGGGCGTGTTTGTAATTGTAGTAGAGATGATGACGAGAAACCTTGTTCAATAACAATTGTTCTTATTTATTTCGCTATGCATGTTAATCTTTTGTTATTGTTAATCCTAGATAAGGTATAAACAACCTGAGTTCTCAACGATCTTATAAGGTTTATCAATTAATCATTGTCATTTTCCTTGGATTGTGTAGCCCTTTTGTATACTTCCTTTTGACGGGCGCCACCTCCTCAACGGGAGAGTCGGAACAAACGGGTTGGGATGGACCTACTGAAGCTTGAGCCGAAAATGGGTGAGAAGGTTGAGAAGCGGCGCCCATAGCGGCTCGAGATCTTCATCAAGATTAAAAAAGAGGTCAGAGAAGATTGAGAAGATTGGTTATTCGGTGGTGATGTCATATATGGATGATACATTTGATTTTGTGCTTGTTGGTGATACCATTGAGCCGAATATGGATTAGATGGGTACATAGTTTATGAATTCATTGATTGGTATGACAAATTAATCGGTGGTGATCGGCCGTGTAAAATGAAATTGGGATTAGTTGTTATTGAAACGCTTGGTTGTTTTCGTGATTTTGATGTTTTGGTTTTGGGAGTATTTTGAGACATTTTTTGAGTTGCTAAATAGTTGATAGAATGGATAAGAGAAGTATGAAAAAAATGAGAAGATAAGTGGAGTTTTATAGTTAAAAATGGGTTTTTTTTAATAAAAAAATTATGGGTAACACAAACCCAACGTTCCAAAATTTTAAAAATGGGGGAGCAAATAGTGGTCGACTACCTGACCACAAAAACAATTTTGAGGGGGTTGGGGGGCGGTCGCCATCGGTCGTGCTAAGGGGGAGATGGGACGTGGTCGGGGTTTCGGTCGATTGCCCATAAGGTTCGCCTTTAGCATCAGTCTAATAGGGTTAAGTCTATAAATTAGAAACATGGTCTTGTTAGTATTGTAATTTGTTGGCACGTGTAAAGGTTGGAAAGGTTACCGGTTGATTATCCACGCCAGTTAAAAAAATTCCACGTATTTATTTTTGTTTTTCATGTCAGTTTCTTAATTTCCACGTGATTTTCCATGTAAATATGAAATTTTTCCCGAAACCCATTTGTGACATAGTTTGTTTCGACCGCTTTTTTTCCTAGACCCAATCCAAAATCTTACCCTAAATCCCCAAATCAAACATAAACCCTAAATCTCCGGATCAAATCCAAAATCCCCAAATCAAACATAATTACCAGATCGAAATCCAAAATATAAACCCTAAATCTCAAACATATTTATCGGATCCAAATCCAAAATATAAACCCAAAATCCCCAAATCAAACATACACCCTAAATCACCCGATTTATAAACCATAATATAAACCCCCAAATATAAAACCTAATGGTGCAGACTCGCAAATTACTTTTTGGAAGACGTGAAGCTTGTAGATTGCCATTTTACTTCATAAGATTTTTAGTAGATATAAAGTAGTTAGGGTTTCTATCGAAATAGGTTTAGTTTTGTTTTGCTGCCATTTTATTGGTAAATCTCCATCGTAACCTTCATATTTCAATAAAATCTATTAGTTTTTAAGTATAAGTTTCTTGTCATCTTGCTTTTGACTCAGTTATAGCAATTCATTTGATATGATGCCATTTGATCACTATGATGCCATTTGACCACTATGGAGACATGGTTTTTGCTTTGTGTTGGAAATTGGTTTGTTTTGCAGACAAGTGTGTAACTGCAGACATGGTGAAATCGGCATTTCCCAAATCACGGCCAAACTGGATATCCCACTCTGCAGACCACTATGCAGAATGCCTGCAATCTGATATGCAAGGAAATAGGAAGTCTTCATAACCATGTCTACAATGAAATGGTTTGTTTTGCAAACATTCTACACTGAAATGGTTTGTTTTGCAGACATGGTTTGTTCTGCAATGAAATGATTTGTTTTGTAGATAATTTTATACCTAATAACAGTTTTCTGCAATGAAATAGGTATCAAATACATTACCTAATTTAGCTAAATCAAGTCATTCTCATACAACCAACAAGTATGCAGGCAATCTGATATGCAATGAATAGGAAAAATAACAGATTTAACTAAAACAAGTTGCATTTCTAAAAGATAAACTGTTACAAAAGATCATCTGCTACATCAAAGTTTGATCAACTTCAAACAAATATGACCATCAACTACCATCTAAATATTGTACCTAATACTACCTACATACATTACCTAATATTACCATTCAAGGTTTGATCAAGTACCACCAAAAGTTAAACATCCAAGGTTTTATCAAATTCCAAAAAAATTACATTAACTATTAAATCATTTGTTGGTGCATCCTTATTCCAGATGTCTTATTAAGTATACAAGACCAAGTATCGTTTGTTGCAAGGCCTAGTATGTATTTTGGACGTGGAACTTTAGTAGCTACACATTTTTTTAGCATGAACCTTTTTAGAGCTAGAACATGTTTCAGGTGGAAGTTTTTTAGCAGGAAAATATAATTGGTCATCACTGCTTGTGTCATCAAGGCTTGTATGATCTTTAGTGTTGGTTTCATCACTGCTGCTTGAGAAATACCATGAATACATTAGGCTAGAACTTTAAGAGCTGAGAATTCATCATTTTTGCTTGATGATACAAGCTCAATGTTTGAATCAGACTCAATGCTTGTATCAGACTCAATGATTATGATTTCTGCAAAAGAAAAAAAAAAAAAAAAAAAAAAAAAAAATGAGGCTTGAATTAACAAATATGCAATTAGAGTAACATGGCTAGTAACTTAAATATTCAAAAAGTGTGTGTTATGGTCAGTAAAGAGTACAAAGGAGCTGAAGCTACTACAACTGGTCATGTTACTTCTACATAAAAGCATTCAGTGCAACATAGACAAAGGTTCTATTGAGATATTGGGCCCTTATGGTATCTCGTACACATTCCGACGATTGGCCGAGCGAATAAGTCAACTTCAAAGTGGATTTGTTGTGCGAAGAGTGCGTTATGACCCGTGGCGCTTTGCACGGTGGGGCGGCTCCTCCGTTGTGGTTTTTCTTTATGGTCACCGAATGAGGAAGTGTATATGAGCATTCCCAAGAAAATAATAGCATTCCTCAAGACATTGGTATGATAATTTAACCACTCTTATTTTATCCAAAGGCTTTACTCGAGTTATGCAGACACCACATTTCGACAATCAACAACAATGATTCACGGTAATGACGCATTCGAGATTAAGGATCTAAAAGCTCAACTTTATCACCAACCTAAAACAACAATGGATCCTGTTGGTCGTGCGATGTCTCAAAGGAAATACACACTAGACCTTCTAAGCCTTGTGCAACACCCATTGCGCCTTGTATAGAACACTTATGGGAAAAATTTAAGTTAATTCCTAAATGAATCAAGGATACCTCACATGACTACATTACTAAGATTTCTCAGATACTTAAAGCTATATCCAGGCCAAGGTTTGTACTTCTACACCAAAGCATTCACTGCAACAAATTCAGAGATTTTTCAAATGATTACAATATTTATAAAAATTAAAGAATATATGATTTGACAAATGATTACACAATGTTGATAAAAATAAAAACAATGTGGATAAGCAACTAATCTTTCACCATCGTATTCAAAGACGAATGAGAAAATCTAGGGTTTAGTAGTTAAGTGATGGAGTGATTAGGGGGTCGGGTTAAATTTTAATAGTATAATAAAGTGGGTCGGGTTAAGTAATTATGTGGATGGGTTGTTATGATTTGATCCAAGTCAAAAATAAAATAAAAAATGTCAACATGTTTGATGACGTGCCGGTAGTTGGTTACCAAATTTCTAACATTTACAAGCCACAACAAGTTTTGTATCTAATAATAGTACATTTTCGACTATATTTCTAACATGTGTAAAAGCTAAAAAGTTTGTTTTCGTCCAAATTTTAACTACTAATATGATTGGAAAAATGTTTCTTATTGGAGAGAGAACGTTATGTTCACAATGAAGTTAAACATGTTCAACTTATATCACTAAACAGACAAGATGCATGGCACGACGACCTTTTGTTGCATTTCTCAAGTTATTAGGTAATATTTGCGACGGTCAACTATCTGGAATGCGATGACTCTACATTTCGTCATGTTATAGACGAGAATGCTAGCTATGATATCAAGGTTTCTCTCAATCAACTTGGAAACTTATAATAATTTTGACAGGGAGGATTTAATCAAAACGATATATGAATTGTATCACCATGACCCCAACTAAACTGATCATTCCACGTTTATTTTCATGTAAAGCCACACTGAATGTTTTGCTTTGCAATCAGCATCAACCATAACTATGCATATTGCAAAAGATCACTTAGGAATATAGCCTACTCTCATCCGTTGTCCGTCCACAAACTATGAGTGGTGTTTTCTGGTTGGGGTGTGATGGGCGTCAAGGTTGAGGTGGGTACGTGGGGTGATGGCCAAGCCATACACAGCTAACTGTGATCAACCGCTTTTTGTGATATTACATTGTTATGATTGGTAAATATGTTGGTAGCTTGCTATTTACACAGTTAACCATATAATTATCCAACTGTTAGAAGTATTATTCTACCTGATATATTTGTTATCTATCAATCATAGCTTATGCCTATTTATCATTACTCCAATGATTATTCTTACAAGGATGAGAAAAACAATGTAGTGCGAACAAGTGAGTGACTTTCACCAAACAAATTATAGATATATACTAAAACCCAAAAATTGAATGTGAGCCAAAACACTGTGCTACAGTGCTCACTATATATAGCTACAGTGGGCATCTATAACACCTCCATTTTCCAGAAACCTCTCATAAACTCCATAACCTCTCAAAACACAGACACAAAACACCCACACACCCACAAATGATCGATTCAAGAAGATCAGGAAGAAGAAAACACGCAGCCAAAACACATTGATTATCTTAAGAAAGATCGATAGGTGGAAAAATCACGGGGCACACAGTCACTGATTATTAATAGATCTGTTTACTACTTTTTTGTAATATATATTACAAAAATCTCCGGTTGCACACAACCACAAAACACAAATCACAAAATTATCCACAAAACTACCCACATCCACAAAAGAGAAAACAGAAGCACATGATGATCGGATCAAGAAGATCAGGAAGAAATTTTTTTCAGGTTGAATTAGGTGTTGTTATGGTTTAATTTTATTTAATTTGTATTTTTTTTATTATATTTCTTTCCCCTTTTTTGCAGCTTGAATAGTCGGTTTCAAACATGGTCCACGAGGTATGTTCTTCTTAAGATATTGTTTTGAATATTTTGATGAAATAATTATTATTTTGTCATGGGTTTTTAGTTTGCTCAAATGGATTATAATCTTTTTATGTTGTTAGGTGAATTACAATCTTTTTATGTTGTTATGTATGTTGTTTCATAGTTTTATGGTGTGGGTTTGTGAAGGTAACTGATTCATTGTCAAATATAACAATACCCATTTGATAAAAATTTGTGGGTTTGTTTTGATTTTGTTCAGTTGGATATCAATCTCATCATGTTAGTAGGGTTAGTTCAGGTAAAGTTCAGAAATCATATTGTTGAGGTATTCTAAAATGTTCCTAGCACACTTACTAATTGTTACATGATGAAAATTGGGCGGGTAATTAATCATATTTCCTACAAATTTTCTTTTCTATGGTACATGCAAATGTTAATTAAAGATATGTACAAAGATTATTAGGAGGTAGACGTGAATTGGTAAGGCGGTTTTGAACGTATTGTGCTGTGCATATTAGTCTACAAGGTTTGCACCCTTTCCATTAGTCTATGACTTTTGGCACATTTCTTGATCACCTTAGGACTATTTGGGCGAAAGTTTACAAAAATGTAATAAGGGTCCCATAAGTGTAATCATAGTAGAGTCTTAGATGCGATAGAGTGTAGGGGCACCTGTTATTGGTGAGATCGAACCGGGTAAAAAAACATATTCTAAATAAAAGGCTTACAAAATGTTATATGTGATTTCTTAAAAGTGTGTTCTGATTCACTACTTTTTTATTAAACAACCATAAAAGAAACAGGTCAAGCCAGCTAAAAGTTGCCCAAATTTTATTATCTATAGAAAGCTCGAAGACTTTTTATTCAAAATGTTGGACAAATAGTATAACTGTGAGAGTCGCTACTTCCGCAAGAAACTTGAAAGGAAACTCTGCATAACTTGGCGCGTTTCAAGAATGAAGAGGATATGCTTCAATTGCAGGTATACTTTTATTTCCTTTTTGCAAACTAAGGCAACAGCGCGTTCAACAGGCTGTACTAATGTGGCAGGTTGTCAATTATGTTTTACAAAATCGGTATTCAACAGGTAATATTGGTGGCGTTTACCTTTATGTCTCAATGGTGTATCTTCTTTTCAAACACGCCGTGTACTACGGTGCCCAAAGGTTGTGGTGCTCGATAGGTATGGGAACATTCTTCAGGCACTCAAGCAGCTAATGATACAGAAATTCAGTATATGAAATTCGTTGATGTTAATGTGGAAGGTAAAAAAAAGTTTCCCTCATAAGCCATTGTCTTTTTTTTTTTAATATTGTATTTGTTAGTTGTACTTATGTTGAATACCCTCTTCTCTAGCGTCATTGTTGGAACTTGGAAGTAAATCTACAAGATTACAAGGTACCAATTAACTTTCTCCTAACGCTCATTTTCAGAAATAGATATTTCTAAGCACCAGCTTTACAATGCAGCGCGTGCTCTTTAACACTAAAGATATTATATTCAAGATTGACGCGACCACACGATGTTACTATAATTAAGAAACGTTTCACTTGCAGGCAGAAAATGACATATGAATATCCACTTCCACAATGGCGCGACCACGACCTACAACTTACTCCCAATTATAGGTAATAATTTTTAAATGTATAATTGATTGTAGCTTGATGCTTGCTGTTTTACTGTTTTATTTGTTGTGTCGGGGACAAGACGAGCAATTTGGAAATACTTGCGCTTATATCGTCGGTCAAATATTTATTGTGTCAAAAAGTTAAAATGGTTAAATGACTAAAAATAAGTAACAGGGTGTTTGGGTTTACATAGTGTCAGGTGTTTTGTTGATTATTACGTTGACACAATTCATTTTTTAGTGTATGGGATAATGGTGGCTAGAAGCCGAAAATGCATATTTTAAATACCTTTGAATTGCTTTAACGTAAGCAAAAAATATGCAATCCCAAGGACCCATTAACACAGAAGAATGAGGAAAGATAAAACGACATCTTAACTCAAACAAAAGCATATAGGATATTATTAGAAACAGTTTGCTAATAATCTTGAATTGTTTGCCAACATGCATACACCTTTGGTGCTAATTTCATTCAACATTAAATGTGTTTTATTAAAAAATAAAGCTATAACACATGTTGAAGGAAAATGATGTCCGAATTGCAATTAGGTAGTTTCTTCCTTTTCGTTGGATGGTGTTGAAAACTATAGTTACGTTGTTTAAAAGGCTAAATTTAGAATTATAGATAAGGATATGAAGAGCCATCTCTTCAAATTATTAGTCTACTCTTCGAATTAAAAAAAAAAAAAAAATATCACGTTGGTGAATCGTTTTTAACAGTGTTTAATGGTTCATTTCATGATGGTGATGCAGATGATGTTTAACACCTCAAAACCCCGATGTCTATAAAAGCCCAAATTCAGAAACCAATGTGATTTTTGGAGACGCAAAGATGGGGGGCGTTAGTCCTTAGCTCATAACTCCAGGCTCAAGCTGTCCAACAGTTTAGAATGCATGATATGAGTTCAGTTATGGCAAAGCCATATGCTTTTGCTATGAGATTGATGAGGGTATTGACCCACGAGACATTCATTTGGTTTTGCAAACGTTTTCGTGTCGAGGACAAAAGCTGTCAAGGCTCTCAAGACTACTGGTGACATTGTGGGTGCTATCATGGAGCTCACCACTCAGGTTTTGAAATGTTTGTCTTTTAAAGGAGTTTTAGAGTTTATTGTTTTCAATTATCATAAACTTTAAAAGATATCTCAAGTTGGGCACCTTTGCTCAATCCACTGCAAGTTCCATTGCACAACCAAAAATGGAGTTTATACATGTATTTTCTTGCTATATGCACATGTAAAACCTAGAGTGTTTATAAATGTATTCTGATTTGTAATATTTTCATTTTAGTTTATCTCATTTTAAATGACGCATAATTCTCATAAACATACACACGGCCGCCCCGCAGCAACGCGCGGGCAAACCTGCTCGTTAAAAACATAAGCGTCAAAAGAAATATTGCATTTTTGGCAAATTAGATATAAAAAGTTACTCATTTTGCACGCTAGTATTCTATAAAAATGATAACTACGGCTCAAAAAGTCAATTATGCGTTAGAGTTGTATACATCAACAGTGAGATTTTAGTTCTTTGGTAATTATCGATAACGTCTTTGTCTATGTTGTTTGCCACCAAACGACTAATAATGTGGCAACTTTTGGTGATAAGAGGCAAGAGTCTATCTCATCATCTCTGATACCGACCTCCAAATGCACACATAAAATTATGACAATCTGTAGTAATTGATGTGAGTATACGAGGTAATAGCAATTCATGTGAGTATACGAGGTATCAAAATGTACCAACCCTACAATAAGTGGTCACTAGATGGAGTTAGTCATGTCTAATACACCCCAAAAAGGACTCCCATTAGCAAGACACCAAATGAAAGTTCACAAAACAACAATGGATTTAAACAAGCAAATGAGAGCTTAGAATGAAGATAAATGGTTTCCTTGTTCTTAGGCTTTTCCCTATTGTCCAATAAAATATAATTCTTTTTGGCTTCTTTCTCTTTTTAATCATGAATTTCCCTCATCATCATTACATTTCTTGAAAGTATCCCTCTCCCACACACACATCTGAAATATGTTTGTGTGTGCGCGTTAGACACATGTGTAGAAACCAAACCACCTATATAAAAGCATCTAGCAACTCACATCTTACTTACCAATTCACTACATAGTGTTCTCAAAAGCTTAGTAAACATGTGTACTAGCAGTAACAAAGAATGCATGTCACCACCTTCTCTCCAGCTTAAGCAAAAAGCACAATCAAAACAAGCTAGGTTTCGAATACGGGTTCAAGTTCAAATTCATAGGCTTAACGGGTACATGTTATATGTTTTCCTTGATATTTATGCTCTTTGTATCACAGGAAAGAATCTTATTTCATTCGGTTAATCTTTCCTTTTATGTCTTTTTTAGGGTGAACAAGTATACTGAAGCACGCCAGATGGAGTTAAAGAATTGGAAGCTGTACATGGAGAACATGAGTATCATGAAAGAAAATGAGAGGTTGAGGAACAAAGCCACCCTGCTTCATCAAGAAAATCTTGCCTTATTATCAGTTTTAGAGAAGAATAAAAATTCGAGCTTTGATAAAATCTAGAGTACCCTAGACCTTCTTGATCGTTTTGATACATGGGCTTTCTGACTAGTGAAAAAACGCAGAAAAACGAGTCTTTTTCTTAGATCAATATGCTAGAATTCTTGGTTATTATGGTCTAGTATCATTAAAATAAAATAGATGGTAGCACGAAGCTACAAATGACTAAATTTATCTATTGCAACCAAGTCATGTTCTATATATGCATGTGAGATTGTACCCACGCTTACATTTTGTACCATTTTGGCATAAATGACTGTTATTTTCTAGTGTTGTTTGATCCAAATACTACTGAGCTCTAAAAGTATCTTAAAAATTATATTTTTATGGAGATGACTTTTAGAAAGTTAACCCTCGAGCCACTAATGCTTAGAATATGAAGCTTCTTTGCACGTGTGAGGCTACAAAAACACAAGTCAATCCAAGCACTATGACTATTTTTTGAACATAACTTTGATTATATCTCTAATTCCTTTCTTTAGTTGGGTTTCTCTTTACTTTACTGTTATTTTTGTTTTAATAAAAACTATTCATTTACATTGATCCAGAAAATATACATGCAGTGTTGGGTTTGAAGTCTTATATAAGTAGCACATAATTTATTTGATTACAAATTAAGAACCTTGTCAAAGTAGCATGAGAGTAACCAAATTGCTCAATTATATAAATATTGTCTTTGTTCATCGCTACCTATAATTATTAATGTATATGAGAATATATGAATCATAGTTTGCTTAAGAAACTTGATTAAAATTGAATAAAAAGTCAACATGGGTCACAATATCATATGATTTCTTTAAAAAAAAAATTCCTTTTGAACAAGTTTTCTTTTAAATCTCTAGTCTAAAGTAGATACTAGATAGGAATGTGCATCTCAATGCATTGACCTTAATTTTACATCCATGAAAACCTGTAATCTAATTGTTGTTTAATACTATCTTGCAAGTCAATGCTCCTGTTTGTTAATATGTCTGTCCTGATGTCAAACATTAGATAATTCATATGTATATCATGATGTTGTTATTCGATTTACATAACATGCTTCGTTTATATTTTAATGCATAGTATTTTAATATCTGCGATAAATCCCTAGACCAACTTGAACATGAGATCTTCCGGTAATATGACTATTATTCATAACATGTGCCTCTAGTCAAATACAGTAACAACAATAATAATTTGGATTAATATTGGTGAACTAATTTCATGGGTTGCAGATATTGGGTGTCTATAATTCACAAACACTTGTTGGATACCAATGATACTCTACAGAGACCCATTATGAGAATGTTGTGTGGAGCGTTGTATGAGTGTTAGAAGACATTTTCATAGTACCAATGATGTGAATAGTTCATAGATATAAAATCATTATACCCATTACATGATTAGCAATATATTTTGTCACAACCCATTATCTCAAGATAAGATTAGTCTCTCCTATATGATTAAGAGTCAATCTGAGATCTCATGGTAGAGGACTAAGAAATGCAAGATCATGCTCAGATGAGACATTATATTATAATATGTTATATAGATGGAAAAGTTGTTTCAACATTATGAAATTGTTAAGGAGTAATGAGTTTCTTAAACCTTCATATTATTGGTGTATGGGTTGTGGATATTGTTTTAAGAGGGCCATTAGGTGATACCATATACCATTGGCTTCTTTCTATTGGACAATTGTAGTTGGAGAATTTACTGTACACTGCCATTACCCTTAATCACCTGCTAATACTTTTTGGGAACCTAATACATGCACCAACATGATCTTAGCCATACAAATGTATACCAAACCTGTAATAAGGCTTACACGTCAATACCAAATCACCTGCTCATACTATTTGGGAACCTAATACATGTACCAACATGATCTTAGCCATACAAATGTATACAAAACCTGTACTAAAGTCAATACCAAATATGTAGTACCAGAAAGTTCTTCATGTAACCTCATTAGTACAAAAATTATTTACAGAAAAACAAATACACTACAACACTTTCAAACCCCAAACTGCCAAGGAAAAAGAAAGAATGAAATTATGTGCATCCTACTACAAGGCGTGATCATCATACCAATCTGCAGCTTTGTATAACATGTATCTTCTATACCAAACTCTACTTACATTATGTAGTTATGCATTCAATAAGATTGCCAGTTTCCCATCTTACTTATGATAGGCTGCTTCTAACTTCCTTTTTTCTTTATGCTCATTTGATGTTGCACAATCCTATATCTTTATGCTCATTTCATGTTGCACAATCCTATATCGTTATGCATCTACAAAAGCAAAAAAAACAAAGACAAAAGATTACTGTTAGTTTAATTACATGGATGGCTTTTGCATGTACAAAGTAGGTTGCTTCCAAGATTACTGTTAGTTTAATTACATGGATGGCTTTTGCATGTACAAAGTAGGTTGCTTCATTTCTTAGTATGTCCTTACACAAATCTGATATGCACAGTAAAAGTCAGCCCAAAATCCAAACTGGCTTTAACAAAGAATGAAGAAGAGAGCATCAAAAAGTGTATTAAATAGGTTTGAAACAATACCTTTTACAAAAGAAAATGTAGAAACATTGTTTGGTGGTGGGTGTCCACAAGCTACTTTACATCCTGCAAATACGGCAGCTTATCAAACATCATCCTTTCAACATCAAAGTGTGCCAACATTAACTGGTGATGGATTTACAAAGAATATCCAAAGTATTCCATATATGGCTTATGATCAGCAGTCATACCTTCTGGATCAACCACATATTTTGAATACAAAAAAAAGAAAAATAAAGTTTGAAGATGTATCCCACCAAAAGAATCCCAAAAAACAAATGGTACATGCTTTTCCAGTCTATACACAGTCAGAAGACAAAGAGTGTACAGAGTCACGAACCACAGGTATAATTTAGTATCATAGTATCTTACAAACCACATACTATATGATTCGTGTTGCTAAAGTTTTGTATGTTAGTTGCAGGTCTTGATAAGGGAAAAGAAATATGTGAAACACACAATCACGAAGCATTACCTGCCAATATTAGCAGTGACAAAGATTATAATGAGTCCTACAATCTGCATCATCCATGTTCTTCTACAACTGGTCAACAACTGACACCTACAACAAGTGGAAATGAAGGTATGAAATTTGCACTTTAGACAATATTGTTGAAATAACAATTCTCAATACACGTACTCATATTGAAATCTACCAACAAACAACAGTTACTAATTCTATCGTCACCAACTTAACTGAATTATATTTGTTTATGCAGATACAATTTCAGAGCAACTCTAACAGACGGTACTGCAACAGCACAATTTGTATTCTTTACACCTAAGGCAGATGAATTTGTGGGTGACTGTGCAACGTTGGTTAAAGCAAATGAAAATCGTAGCCCGCGACACTTCCCACAAGAATTAGAAGCTATTGTTGGCGCAATGCATACATTTCAGCTTCACTACAATTCTACTTGCAAAGAAGGATACATTGAGTTTGTGGTAAATGAAATATTCGACATGAAAACGGCAGCAAAACAAATTGAAGGACAATCTTCAGGTACAAACATTAAATTGCCATTACAAATTACAATACACATGTATGTTATACGTAAAACGTAAACATCAGATTCTTTTACACTGCAGGTGCAACACCATTAACAAAACAGATGGCTGCCATTGAATACAATGCACCAACAAAGAAATTCAGACAGTGGAACAGGAAGCAAAGAATAAAGCACCAGCACAATATCCAGCAGGTAATAAAGTTTCAAAATTAAAACAGGTTATGGTAAAACAACATACACACTGTCAAATATTGGTTTACATTTCATTGCATTATACACATTTTGTTTCAGAAACGACAGCCACCAGCGTGACTGAAACACCACAGGAAACTCAAACAGACAAACAAAAAGAAGAAGGTAATAAACTATCAGTGACTCCAAAACACTTGGTACAAATTCTAATTTAACCTTAACCACTAACTTCATTCTTTTAACACCACAGAAACAGCAACACCAACACCGGCATACACCGGGATGCAAACAAGATCAAAAGCAGACATAACCTCTGATAGTGGTCACAAATCAGTTAGACGCCCACTTTTCATGGAAGAACCATCGGACAACAAAAAAAAGAAAATTTAAGTTGAAGGACACAAGCAGGCTCTTTTGATCTTAGTTGCACACTACCGAAGTGCAGACTAAGAACAACAACTTATGTAAATATCCGTCACTACTACTTATGTAAATAGGTGTGACTACTAGGACCAGTTATCTGCAGTACTTATGTTAGTATCTAAAACTACTAGCACTAGCTATGTACAAGTAGTCACTGCTAGACAGTGTTCATCTCTCTTTGTATAATGTAAGGAAAACTATGTACCATAACTTTCTGTTTAAACCTAAGCTACTAGACATAGCACTTCTTAAAACCACTCTTTCCAAGATTAACATCCCATTTTAGGTATTTTGCAAATGCAACAACACATTTCATACTACTCAAATGCAACAAAATATTATGAAACATTGAATTCCATCTATAAAAAATTGTAATCGACACTTTAAAATTTCAAACAAACAAGAACACATTAACAAAATGACATTTTTACCATAACCCAGAAACGAATTTACATATAACCCATAATTCAATAATCAACAAACGATAATTTCCATAAGAAAAAAAAATAGAAAGAAACAAACAAAGAAAGTAAATAGCAAATCTGAAGAATACACAAACTTACCTTTGTCTTCTATTTAAATGGTTGATTCTCTTTGAATGAATGCTTTTGTTGTCGCCAATGACTGCCACGGAAATCTGCAATTGTCGTATAAGAAACACAGCTTTTGTGGTTAAAATGAAAGGAATTCATTTTGTGAATCGAAACCACCATCTGACATGGACTTTTTAATTTGAAGGGTTTTTCTAGATATGGTCAACGTTTTTTGGGGGAAGAATATATTGTCAATTGAAAACTGATATAAGAACTCACTAAATAAGAATAATATCATAAAAAAATAAAATTCAACCCAAAAAAAAAATCAAATATAGCAACAATAGTCTATATAATAAAAACTAAATCACCGAAATTAACAAAAAAATTAAACACCCCGCAGCTAGGGTGTTCATCGGTTCGTTTATCGGTTTATTCGGTTATTATTTTTTTTTTTTTTTTGGTATAACCAAAAACCGAACCAAACCAAATTCAAATTTAACTAAACTGAACTGAAAACCGAACCTCCAATAAACGAAAACCGAACCGAATTACCTAAATTTAATAATTTATTCATTTATTTATATATATTTAAAAAAAATTCAATCTTAAAAATATTATATATATATTAAAAAAGAGTTTTAATATATTTTTTTAATATAAATATATAAAAAAATATATATATTTATTTAATTTCGGTTTTCGGTTTGGATTGCTAAAACCATAACCGAACTGAAAACCGAACTTTTATTTCGGTTCGGTTCGATTTTGACAATTTCGGTTCGGTTACGAGTTTGGTTCGGTTATTTTCGGTTCGGTTCGTTTTCGGTTTATTCGGATATTATCCAACCCATGAACACCTCTACCCGCAGCAACGCGCGGGCAATTTTACTTGTTATTAATAAAGATGGAAATTGCAAGGTACGTAAAAGCTTGAGACATTGGGCATTGAGTAAAATAAGGGTATCTGGGGCAGAAAACTAATATATATTCTAAAAAGTTGTTTAGTTAAGTCCCCAAATGTCTTGTTATGTTGATAACAATCACTAAATGTCACAAGGTTCATACTAGGGGCGGCAATTTTTGAGACGACACGAAACATGACTCGAGACCGACACGAAAATAAACGGGTTAGGTTTGAGTATAAACAAGTTCGAGTTAAAAATAGGTCGACATGACTGACGTGTTTAATAAATAGGTTGGGTTTGGGTTGAGATTTTCAACCCATCGACCTGCTTAAAAATACAACAAAAAATATTAAATATTAAAAGTTATATGTTAGTTACATTATAATAAGAACTAAGTATTTTGTGTCTCTATCTTATAATATATCATTGATTTTTTAAATATTTTATATGCTATATACTGATGTTAAAATATTTATCGTGTTGTTTAAACGGTTTCTAAAATCTTACTATAATTAATATGTCCCATTATAGTCATATTCAGATAAAAAATGGGTCGACACAATTAACCCGTTTAATAAAAGTGTTCAGGTTAGGGTTGAACTTCTCGACACGAGTAACTAAACAGGTTAGGTTTGGGTTGAGATATTTGAACCCGCGACGGACACGACCTAAATTGCCGCCCCTAGTTCATACGGTCTTTAAGAATGGACAAATGACTAATATATATTCCTCATGAAATGTGTTTTGAGTCAATCACCAGTTTCGTGCTATATATTCTGACAGCAAGGATCAGATGTGATAACTTTGATACACACACCTATGCAGTGTTGTAAAAAGCGGTTTAAGCGGCTTGCGCAAGCGCCGCTCAGCGCTAATCGATCACCCACCGCTCGATTTTGAGCAATCGGCCGAATTAGGCGTTTTGGTCAAAAGCGGTCAACAAACCGCTTAGGCGGGCCAAATCGGCCTAGGCAATGGTCGGTCAACGCCGGTCAACGACGGTCAATACCGGTCAACGCGGTCAAACTCAGATCTAGTTTTTTCTTCAAATTCACGCCTCTTTGCACCGATTGGAACACATTCGGGTTTTGATTTTTTGATTTTGTTTTAATTTGAGCCAAAGGATGTTTTTTAGCATAGAAGAAAGGGGGAAAATAAAAGAAAGGTGGCTGTGTTATAAATACCATATAACCTTAATGTAACCCTAATAATATTATATATATTTTGGGAAAAGTGAATATGGGGTTGTCTCACATGTAACCTTAAATGCGAAACCCCCAAAACTACGTAGTTTTGACTTAATCCCTCCTTAAAATTAAAACCTGAAAAAAGGTCAACATTTAAGGTTTTTGGCACTCTCTTCATTCCTCTCGATCGCCCTCCTTAACCTATTATGGTTGATCACGAGGTTAGTATATATTGCTAAAGTAGTGTTGTTTTCGTGCCTCTAAATTATTGTTCTTTTCAACGGTGAAGCCATTAATTACTTATATGTGATCACATCTCTTTTCCTGCAGTCAAACATGATAATTTGTTTTATATTCACATACCTCCACTAATAGTGTTATTATACTTCATTTATATCCATTTGTATTGCATGAACATTACGTAGTTTTTTAAGTACTATAAATTCGATGAACTTTTGTCGATATTCATGTATCTTTGTTGTTTGATATACTTGAACTCAAAAGATAAATCATATTATTTTTAACTGCTACACACAGGACATGGATGACACAATGGACATAGAAATTCATCACGAGGAGGATCCTTTTGAAGCATCTGTAATTGGTAATATTGATGAAAACATGTATCTTTCAAATAATCTATCAGAATTTGAGAAAGACATGGATGAAGAAGGTAATAACAATGGCATAGATGTTGGGTCTGAGAAAGATGAACTTAATAGTGATGGTATGGATCCTGAGTTTGGGAGTTACGAAGATAGACATGTAATGGGAAAGGTTTTCGACACTCATGATGATGCATATGAATTCTATAATCATTATGCCTTTTTACATGGATTTGGTATACGTATCTATTCGACTTATAAAATAAAATAACAAAAGAGCTAGCATTATAGAAAGATATACGTATGCAACAAAGAAGGTTATAAGGATTTGAAGAGCGGGGATGTTAAAAAGCGCCGTAGGGATTTAAGGACCGGTTGTACAGCAAGGATTCGGATTTCACTTAACAAAGAGAAAAAATGGTTTGTCGATTATTTTGATGATGTACATAACCATGAGTTAACTATAACACCTTCTAAAGTTATGAAACACCGTTCTCATGGTAAGTTTCACCGATCAATGGCATGCAAATCTCTTATGTCGGAACTTGGCAAATCGGGGTTGAGACCATGCCAAATAAAGAAGGTTGTAAATACCATGAAAAGTCCATATGATAATGATGTTACTTCAAAACAATGTTCTGATATACTAGGCGAGGAGCGGAAACAATATAGAGGTAAGGAGTTTTATGGGCTTATCAAACATTTTCAAGATAAAATAATTCAAGATCGCGACCTATATTTTGTTGTGGATTTGTTCGATGATGGGTCTCCTAGAAACGTTTTTGGGCTGATGGAAGGTCAAGAGATTCTTATATAAAATTCGAGACGTTGTCGTGTTTGATGTAACATACATGACTAATAAATTTAAGTTTCCATTTTCTCCATTTGTTGGCGTGAATCATCATCGTCAAACTATAATTTTTGGAGGTGCATTGCTCGAGAACGAAAAACAAGAAACTTTTGAATGGTTATTTAAAGAGTTTCTAAAATGCATGTTTGAAAAACATCCTTGTGCAATCATTACTGATCAAGATAAAGCTATAGGAAATGCAATCAAGAATGTTTTTCCAAAAACTAGACATCGTTATTGTTCATGGCACATGAAGAAGCATGAGATCGAACATATCCGGTCTCTTACAATTCGTTACAACGGCTTTCAAAAACTGTACAAAGAGTGGATAAAGAGTGATACAATTGAGGAATTTGAATCCCGTTGGGAAGTATTATGTGGTACTTACAACATTGAAAGTACCAAATGGATACAGGAGTTGTATGACCAACGTTTTCGTTGGGCAAAAGTATTCTTGAAAGATTTTTTCGTTGCAGGCATGACAACTAGCCAAAGAAGCAAGAGCATTCATTCTTATTTTGATGGATTTGTTAATTCAAATACCATGTTGAATGAGTTTGTGGTCCAGTATGATAAAGCCGTTGATTGTCGAAGGGCTGCTGAAGAAGATGAGGACTTCAAAACGATGAACTCGAGAGCGGTTCTTTCTTCTATTAACCCCATAGAAGCAAAAGCAGGTGCACGTTATACTAGAAAGATGTTTGAAATTTTTCAAAAAGAATGGACTGAAGCTACTAATAATTTAACTCACGAGACTTTGAACAAAAGTCCCGAAGTGTTCAAATATAAGGTTGGCCAAATTAATACTGAAAAACAATATTGGAGAACTGTTGACTTTTGTTCATCTGATAACGTGGATGTCACATGTTCGTGTGCTAAGTTTGAAACCTATGGGATCTTATGTAAACACATTTTATATGTGTTGAAGAAGAGGAATATTGAAACCCTTCCAGATCGTTATATTTTACCCAGGTGGACACTTGATGCAAGGCACAAAGTGGATAATAATATTCAACTTGAAGATGTTCATAATGAAGCTGGACCTAGTGCCTTAACATTATGGTGTGTTCAAGCTAACTTTTCTAAAGCAATGGAACAAGCAAAAGACTCTTCCTCCGAGATAAAAAAATTAAATAATATGTTAGTGAAGTATTTTGAAGAACAGATTATTAGAAAAAAGGCCACAGAGTCTCAAAATACAGTGCCTCATTCTAATGTGGTTATTTCACAAGTAGACATGATTCCTCAAATATCTATTCGAGATCCTCAAGCGCCAAAGGATACTAAAGGTCGTCCCAAAGGTGCAACCAGAAACAAAGGTCCTCTAGAAGAACCAAAAAAGAGAACTTGTTCTTACTGTCATGAAAAGGGTCACTACATTAGCGGCTGTCCAAAAAAGAAGGTAATAAGAACATTCAGTACGTTTTGATGATTCATGTTTTGTTTAAACTTTTTTTTTGTGTGTAACAGGCACATGATGCTGCACTAGAGAAAGAAGGATGAGGATGTTTAAACTCCCACTAACAGTGTACACCTGAAACATTGATAGAGGACGCAAGGAATTGTCATATCATTAATGTTAAATTTGTCGTTAGAGAGATGCTTTATGTCACGAACTAAGTTTTTTTTCTTTGGTCTATTGATATCAGCTTGAACAATTAATGTAGTGATGGTGGTAGGCTTATTAACATTCATTTGTTGAACTATTGGTTCAACTTAATAATGTGTGACTGCTATGTATTTGATAGTTTGTTCCGTGTTGGCTATTGTACTTTATGTCCTACCAAAATATGTAGTGACTATGGTTAGGTTGTTTCTGTTGAGACATCCTTCACTATGTAACAGGCTTGCTTCTGTGCCAATGAACATCTACAGGAGATTGCCAGCAAAAACCGATGGATTGTTGCGATAACATCATATAGTTAGCACTTGAGTTTTAGTTTATAACTTTTAGGAATTTTAATCTGTTACGGAGTATATGTTTAGTTTCTTGTAGGTTTTTAGCTGTTCTTGATACCAGATAGCTAAAAGCAAGTATGAATAGAAAAACTTTGATGGAATTCATGGAAGATTCCGGTTTAGTGTTCTTATGGTTGCTAAAGCTTCAATCTGCTAATATGTGTGTTGTTCAATCAATTGTGTTGTATAACAATGATAAAAGCCTAGTAGCTTCACAATATGAACAATAATTACAAGGAAATATAAGAGAAGTCAAAATGTAAAGGAAAGATAGAACTTTTCCCATTATTGGTGTGTCATCACAATACATTAGGTGCCTCTATTTATAGGGACCTTAACAATATGAATGGTATTAAGTACAAAATGGGATGTTACAAGACCAATCATAAAGGTGAAGATTACTAGTTATGAGATATGAATGTGGAGATTAATGTGTACAATCATATAATAACTATTCATAACATTCCCCTTGATTGTACATCATTCAAAATACGATTTGGATACCGCCTCATTAAAAACCTTGCTAGGAAAAACCCGGTGGGAGAAAACCATAGCTAAGGGAAAAGAGTGTAGTCGCGATTATTCCCCTCATAATCACTTTACTTGAGCTCACTAAAATGCCGCATTCGATGCCATATACCAATTTCTTAAATGTTGAGGTAGGGAGTGCCTTGGTAAATAAATCTGCTAGATTGTCGCTTGAACGAATCTTTTGAACAATAATATCACCATTCTTTTGTAAGTCATGAGTGAAAAACAACTTCGGTGAAATGTGCTTGGTTATGTCATCTTTAATAAACCCTTCCTTCAGTTGAGCAATGCTTGTTGCGTTGTCATCATGTAAAATATTTCTTAACCAAACACATTATCGGCTTGCTTCATGGATGGCTAAAATTTCTGCATTCGTTGAGATCGTTTGCTTAGATGAACGCCGTGAAATTGCGGTTCCTCCACTTGTAGATGCATATCCAGTTTAAGATCGACCATTGTGAGGGTCAATATTATGGAAGAAGATATGTAATCTTCTAATATAACTCAAATACCTCTAATCAAGATCATATAAAATATGGACATCCATATTATAATTATCCATAACACTCCCCTGGATGTCCATTTGAGGATTATGCCTCGTTAAAACCTTACTAGATAAAACCCGGTGGGACAAAATCTAGTGAAGGAAAAAAAATACATAATTCCTTTATACGCCGGGATGTTGCCTCATTAAAAACCTTGCGGAAAACCCTATGGGGACAAAACCGTGGTCAAGGGAAAAGAGTGCAACGCGTATCTTCGCTCCCCGATGATCACATCACTTAAGCTCATTGAATCGGTGAATGCACCTTCATGTGTCTTGATAGAATCACATGAATAATTACTCTACATGTTGTTCGTATATCCGTCATACGTCTCATT
The DNA here is from genome assembly GCA_022545495.1 of Chrysanthemum lavandulifolium. NCBI lineage: Eukaryota > Viridiplantae > Streptophyta > Magnoliopsida > Asterales > Asteraceae > Chrysanthemum > Chrysanthemum lavandulifolium. The sequence continues at coordinate 189,362,587 of CM040239.1, read as the reverse complement.
TAAGTACATCCTTGTACTTCACATATACACATTTTAGTATGACACATGTAAATTGATATTGTGATCATCATCTTTAAAAGTAAAGGGGTCTTTCTTCATCAATTAACCTCATAAACATGAGCGTCGTTTATCCATATAAAGATATATAGCATCTTTCTTTAGCTTTCATTATGAAAAATGATTTCGTCTTTAAGATCTTTAATTCATAAAACAAGACAAAACTATGTATTTCATTTCAAGGTATTCAACCATCTTGAAAATCTCCTCATGAGTTTCATTCACATTTACCTCATCAAAACATATGTAACTTATACCATATTCAAATATAAATCTCTTTAAAACTAACATAGGTAAATTTTGTTATTTCAATGGCTCATTTTAACCAATACCATATTGCCTTTCACTTATATAGTGATATATTCATCTTGATCAAGTGTTATTCTTGAAAACTTTCTTATATGCTTTCAAAGATGTTAAATCACAAGACATGCTTCATGCATTTTATATCCCTCGTGGAATCTCAACTTCAAATGAGCTCTATTCATTTTCTTTTAGACGATATCGATTAGTTATCATATCACCGGACTTATAAATATTAAATAGATTATTGGATCCACCACATGAGATCATGTCTCTATATGCAAAGTCTTTATGAAAATATTTGTGTGCCATCAATTATGCCTTAAAGATAATAGTTTCAATACTTTAATTTCGCTCTCTCATAATGACCAATGCATATCCAATAATTTTACACATTCATATATATGGACTTCAAGTCCCAAGAACCATGTCTCGTCACAAGAGATTTTAATCTTTCATTTGTTCTTTATGTCTTTACTTCTTTTGGCCATTCATTTATACATATCGCACTTCCTGCAAGTATGCTTCCATGATCCTCACCATGATTATAGCGCTATCTTATTTATTTACATAATCATTATCATATATATTATTGTATACAATATCACCATCGACGTCGATTCATTTATATTTTCGATTCCACACTTTACTAGACATTGTAATATATCATTTGTTGATATCTCATAGTTTTTCAAGTACCCGAGGTTTTTCAATTACCTTCATGTCTAGTGTCTCTATAATTGAACTATTATGGGGTCTTTATTACCTCGATTAGACCATCTTAATTTTCTTGCTTCATTTTATCTATTCATTTGAGGACTTTTATTTGGAATCGATTAGTCTATCACGTTGCAGACGTGCCATAGACTTACTACCAATAATTGGTTTCCATTTTGGGACATACATTATAATTGGAGCACTAGCGGCGTATATATGATCTAGTCACTTTATGTCACTAAACAAGTCCGCAATTACTAGAACCTGGAATGTAAATTGTCCTTCAAGTTTATATTCATTGGTCCGAGGATCAACATTTATATTATAATTCATTCCATATCTCTCGCTGCTCATTCTCCCCTGAATGAATTATCAATTACAACATCCCATTGTTGTGCGTTGTGGTGGTTTTTCAATGCAGGTTTTGCACATTTACATAAACTTTAATGGGAAACATATGGTTTGTGACCATAAACCATTTTATTGGGGAGTATTCATTAATCTTGTTGGCATGATGCGAATTCATAATTTATAACATGCCCCATAATCTAAGATTATTTTTTTTCTCATAATTATTAGCTTTGCAATCAACTGAAGACGTTTCATGAACGTTTCAACAAAAGCAATTCGCGTATGAACTTGGGCTACATAAAGTTCAACACTTATTCCAATAATCGCCCAATACTTAGAAGTTTTCACCACCATTCTCAATAATACAATGTGGAAAACCGTGCTCGCATTTTATAAGTCGAGCCACTTATTACGCTAACCTTAAATTGCGTATTTGATGATCATTTTGACGATGCATCGATTTTAGAAATCAAAATGATCCACATGGCACATGTACAGGCCTACATACATGCCCTTTCAATTTTTCCAAAATTTTATAGGAATTAAGTCCTTACTTATTTTGTGGTGATATATGAACAATTAACTTCTATTGAGAACAATCAAATCTATTTTGAAAGAAACTTATTGTTCTTCTATTTCGCATCTCCATTGACCTGAGATGGTCACCAGGTCATGCCACTCAATAAAATAATCTTGGCTCATAAACCATGTTTTATGACCACATGTGCTTCGAATGCACTTGAGTTATATCTAAAAGTAGAATAATATGGATAAACTAATACATCATCGCATTTATACTTTGTTTCTCCAATCAAATTTATATAAACATGTACATACTATTATTTTGAATCATTGAGTAAAGTGAATAAGCAATAAAATCACATAGTAATAAATCACACGTATTTAACAAACTCAATAGCACAAGTTTAACAAACACACTATAACTAAATTTGTATCAAATTATGTATTACGTAAAGTAATGATACGTATCAACAATTAAATAGGAAAATTATATTTCAAATATATGCATCATGATCTATCAATAACGCAACTTTAATAATTATCCTCACCTTTCTATAGGGTTTATAAACTAAATCATTCTTTTTTAAAAATTTAAAAAAATGATATCATTTGATTTTTTTTTTATTAACATATAATTCGAGAGTTGAAATATTTATCTTGAACGACGCTAATAATCAAACTACGAATTTCAACAAACATATGCTAAAAAAAAACATTAACCCACAACATAATCAAAATAAAACATGTTCAACACTATTGAAGTTAGATAAATTTTAATAAGTTTTTGGTCATGGTAATCGTCGAAAACAAAAATAACATTATGAGATGATAACAAAATTAATTAAAACTTTAACTATCATAATTGATGTTCATGCTTTTTATAAACGAAACGTATAAACTCGTAAATGTATGTATGCATACATTCTTTTACAATACTAATCAGTTATTAGCAATAAAAGAAAAAACTAATTATAAACAATACAACATTGTAAATTCCTTACCAAAATGATAAAGTTGTCTAGCATGAACTTGCCCCAAATTATATGTTACTTGTTATTATTTATTATTTATTTCATTAACTAATTGTAACAGTTCTGCAATGAACCATACAAGATGATAATTGAAGAGTCTTAGTTATATATTCATTTTAATAATGAGAGAACTTACCCATTTTACAATAGTAAAACCAAAACCGTCTAAGCCTTCAATATCATTTACTCACATAGATGCATGTAATTTAATAATAACTACACATCAATAGTAAATTAATCAAAACAAAGCATTTTTGGTTTTCTTTAACAATACCGTTTTATCAAGATCTGTTGCAAACAAATTTTGTATCAGGTTCTTTCTAAAATGACAAGCCAGTTCAAATTTCCACTAAACATATCTCATTATTGCCTTGAATTAGAACAATCATACAAATAAAAAAAATGAGAAGAATCAAAACAAAGTGTCCCACCAATTAATTGACTAATCTGCATATAGTCATTTACTATTGCAAGGATTTAAAGGAACTTATCTGAAAATTTTAACATTCATTAGTCACATGCAATTTGTTAATCACTATTATCATATGAAAAAAAAATAAATAAATAAAATAAAAATAAAAATCATTAGATAACATGACCTCAAACAAACAGTTTATTCTACTATTCAGTATTATCCGTTTTTTTTCCTTTTATATTTTAAGCTTAATAACATCTAGCACATGATTTGTGTTAACAAGTTCTAATAATCACAGAGAATCGTAATACCAAACTATATATGAACACACATATGTGAAACATGTAATCATTAAAAACATTGAATAATATTAGTTTTATAGATATTCTAATATCAAGTAAGCAATTAAATGTTTTGAGCTACGTTCACGAAGTATTATTATAATACTAGTAGCAGTAAACAAATGGGTTGATACAAAGAGTTCAAAACATGTCAAGATTTAGTTCGTAGACACAAAATCTGTATGAAATCAATATGTATGAATGAGAGCACAATAAAATATGTCATCAGAATTAAAGGGAAAAAAATAACTTATCTCAAGAATGATTGCTCGAATTATCAAAATCAAAACTGTAAAATACCGCCAACTTCATCTTTAGCGAGCGTGCTGATAACGTGTTGTATAACAATGACCCTAGTAGCACAATATGAACAATAAGCAAGGGAAATATAAGAGAATATGAAAGGGAAAGATAGAACTTTTTATTGGTGTGTCTTCACAATACATTAGGTGCCTCTATTTATAGAGACCTTAATATAAATGGTATTAAGTACAAAATGGGATGTTACAAGACCAATCATAAAGGTGAAGATTACTAGCTATGAGATATGAATGTGGAGATTAATGTGTACAATCATATAATAACTATTCATAACAATTAGAAATATATGTTTATGCATATTTTATACCAAATACATATAATTTTAAATTTTTATATAGAAAGTTCAATCCGCTTAGCGGCTGCAAAGGCATGAAGGCGATGGTCGACCGCCCGACGTAGCCTTGAAGCGAGTTTTGCAACATTGCACCTATGAATGGGTCAAATTAGTTAAGGAGGAAACGAGCCAAATGATTTATACGAGTTGAAAGTCGCCCAGATGTACTTTTATACATAGAATCTCTATAGTCCATTAATATATCAAATTAATATTATAACATAATATCTACTTTGCACAAAAAAATAGAAAGATGCATAGAAAGTTTTAGCGTATCAACCCGAACAGTTTGACCTGCACTAAAAATTACTCAATATGATCCGTTACCGAACCCAACTAGCCCACGCATTTTGTAAGTCACCCATTGCCTGTTGGAGTATACTAAGCCGAGGGTGGCTCCCATCAACAGGTATATGCTACATGTGGTGATCCCATTTGGCATGTACGAGATACAAAAGAAATACACAATAATATACAAAAATACGATACAATATTCAAATACGATCATAAACATATATTGATTAGTTATTACAAGAAGTAAGGGAGTTCCGGTGAGAAGAAAAACTAAAATGAGAAGAATAAGAAACATTTCTAGCCACACATTTCAAATAAGAGAGAGAATTTTAAGGGGAGATGCATCTTTTTTTTGTAGGTGCATCTGAAATGTGTGGTTGTGGTTTCTTCTCACCCTTCCCATTTTTATTTTTTTTTCTCTCATTTGATCCTAAGTCATTACAAGAATAGGTATATGATTCTCATATTTGATTAATTTATACATTATATAATAATCACATTATAAATATTCATATTAAGTGAGGGTGCAAATTTAAAGTTGAAATCATTTCAAACTTATTCACTAGGTGAAAGCAATCCCGACCGACGATCGACGCCCGACCGACGCCTACTCCGATCGACAACGATCGACACAAACCGACCTTAACTCGGCCTGGGTGAGTCGGGATTGTTCGAATAACACAAAGAAACCATACAAACCGGTTTGTTTCGGGACTCGGGTCGGATTCGGGATTACCCGAACTAGAATCGGGTCGGGATTCGGTTAGAATTTTCAGCCTTGTCGGTTTCGGGATCGGGTCGGGACGGGTCGGTTTCGGCCCGATGCTCAACCCTGTATTACACCTCCTACATGGTTTTATACAATTAATGAACTTTGTAAATATGTACAAAAAAATATATATTTATATTCGTATTAACCATGACGAAAATAAGAACATAATGAATATAATTTGAATGTTGAAAATAGAAATTCGTATGTGTTTCGTACATCTTTATGTCGATTGTTATTATGTTTTAAATATAAATAACATTGAAAGTTTAAAGGTTAAAGGCTGTGAAATTAAATATCTGCGAGATACTTTAGGAAGATAATTAACATTATTTTCCAAATTATTTCAACATTCAATGTATCCATTATTTACACATTCGCATGCCATGTCATTTTTTCTTGCCATGTCATATTACATGTCACATTTAAAAAACCTTCTAACTCCGTATTATATTCGTATTATATAGGTTGGGATTCTTTTCTAATTTCTAGCATTGCAATTTTCAAAGTTATAATTTTAAATTATTCTAGGATGGGAAAAAAATCGTATGCCTGTCGGGGAAGTGGGCTATGGTGACTGAGAAGGTGAACTGTGTCTCCTAACCAGTTGCCATCCCTAGTACACATATGGCTCGGATTCTCATTTTGACAGTTTTATTAGGTCTATACTATATACCATTGGAAACCGTCAAGATGCATTAAGTGACTGTAAAGTATAAACACATGTTTATCACGAGTTCGATGGGAACCTGATCATCTATTATGTGCTATCCATCTAAGGATGTTCATAGGAGAGTTTCAAGAATGCTGCTTCATGTTCCAAGTTAAGGATCAATCTAAGGAGGGACAAACCAAACTGCGTTTATAGTGGGGCCAATATTCGGTAAGATAGCAAATTCATTAACATCCATTACTTGGTTTGCCTTCATTTTCTAGCTTGTGATGATCCATACATTGTACTAATGTTCCAACAGTCAATAGAGGTGTAGATACGCCTTCTGCTTTATATTGCCCAGACTTTGGCTCTAGTCTCCAAATCCTAAAATAAGGTATATCTTCTTATGGTAATTAAGCATTTCACGTGGATTATATGTTGAAGGCTTTCGTTTTTATGATGTGTAATGCTATTTGAAAAAACTAGCAAAGATCTCACGGGATTTTATTAAATCATGGTTCTAATTTTCTAATGATACGCAACAGAGTAAAAAATAAAATGAAAAGCTTCACGAATACATTTTGTCAAGACCACTTTCAGTAAACTGTAAACGCATCATGATGTAGCATATATATCATTACAACTGTACCCTTACATAAATCTTGTTTCAGAGTCTAATTTCTTTGGCTATTCTATAGACGCAACTCATGTTGAGTGTTATGTCATCTAAGATGATAATTACAGTTAAAAAATTACCTTAAATATTGATAGATGGAAGAAGAAACAGCATGCTAGAACCAGATACAGATGCTTATGAGTCAGTAGAGCGTTCTTGTGATAATTTATAAATTCGATATGCAGCTATGCACATTGTGGTGTTGCCGATAACCGTCAATGCCCCTTGGAGAGCAACCAAAACCTATAAATTGGTCAGGAAAAATCACGGTAATCACTGCTATTTACAGATTTCCATTGTACTCATAACAATACAAACACGATAACTACTGTTATTCATAGATTAAAATGAATAGAAGTCAATCTTACCTCCAATGACTCCGCGTTATAAAAGAAATGCCAAGTACAGGCACAAAACGCTCCGCCTAGCAGTGGCACCTAAAACAATTAACACATCATGTATCGATTATACAGATGTATATGCGTTTATATGTCATACAAAAATAAGTGACAAATTCTATAAGCATAGTTTTTTAAACTTGAGTCAAAGAAGAAGTGTACAATGTGCAAACGTGAGAACACTTGATAATACATAAAGGGCCGATAACTCACCATACCCCATGAAAGCCCCTTCCAAGACTTATATCCAGATTTCTCTCCATATTGCCATACCAAAATCATTGCTGTAACCCTTCCAAATTCGACAAAAAAATATATGACTAATCAGTACACATCACAAACCATGAATGCATGCTAAAGCATCATATACAGCAAATGGGCTACTTTAAGAGGTGATTGGGATACTGTGATGAAATAGATTATCTTACTATTGCACTTTCATATCGTAGATAATCAGTTTTGAGCAGTTTGACAGCTAGACTAATTCTGAGTATTTGATAATTTTATGCTGAAATAATTAGTTAGAGAGTAGCTTAGGAAGTGTTTGGGATTGCATATTTTTAGCTTTTGCTGCATATAAGCACTTTCAGAGAATAACCCAATACGCCCTAAGCAACTCAAACACTTATTTCCTGACAAAACAGGCGAATACCCCAACACGCCCTAAGCAACTCAAACGCTTCAAAAGTTTTTATTCTTTTAGAAAACACAATAAGTCAATAAGCTTAAAATGTGAAATCCCAAACACCCTTAAACATCTGAAATTCCATCAATTTAACACCTATTTAAGTAAACCTTAGAATTTTATCACAACTTATATCAAGTTAACAGAAATAGTATAACATTATCATCAAATTTCCAACTACAAAACCACCTTCAAAATATAACACAATATCAAACTATCATAAAATATAACAGAATTAAAAAAAAAAAAGAAGCAATAAAATTTACCACTCAGCAACACTTGAAACATGAATAGCCCAAGTAGGCAATGACAAAGCATTAGCAGGCTCCACAAGTTCCAATGCTGACCCCACCAACAATGGCAGCTCAACAGCATCAGCAGAACCAATATCCATAAAAAGATAACTTGTTAAAGCAAACCCACCTGCCATTAGTAATGACATAGCTTTCTTGTTATAGAAAGTGTTGCAATTTTGAATCTTTTTTGTGATTTTGGTTTCATGGGTTTTTGGGGGATTTTGTTGATGGGATAAAAGGGGTTTTGGAGAGGATATTAAAGGTGGAAGAATTGACATGTTGGGATTGAAGATAGGAAGTTGGTTTGGTTATGAAGTAATTAACTGTGTTTTGAGTTTATGTTTGCTTTGTATTTCAGTTTCTATTGGCGTTTGTGGTTGCTTATTGACTTTTTCTTCTTTTTTTCAACTAATTTCAGAGCAACTATGTTTTATGCGGCAATTTATGCCCAAAATAAAAAGAAATGTTAAATGAGTAACTTTTTTAAAAGATTTAGGCTTAATTAGTTCTTTTTTTTTTAATGGACATATAACGTTTATTTAGAAGTTAAATGGACATAATGGTATATGTTTTTTTTCGAACATTAAATTGTTTTTAATGAAAAACTATATTAAGTTACTCAAATATAAATGATGTGTTACGTTTGAGAAAAATTTTCTGTCGTTTTAGGCCTTTTCTAAACCGATTCGTATAATATGGTAGTTTGATCCGTCTTGGTTTAAGTTTTGCTTATTGGGCCAGTCTGGTTAGCCGTTCTTGCGTCCCACCCATTTTGCCACCTCTAGGTCAGAGTTAGCGCAGCTGAACCTCCGTATTGATTTTTTTTAGCGGTTTTTCTATAAGGCTTAGATGATTGATTTATTTGAGAGAGTTTATTGAAATTGCACAAAGTTCACCAACTATACAGCTATACTCGTCACTAGTAAATAAATATAAGTGAACATTTAAAGTAAAAATATAAACAATTATTGTGGAACGGTGTGAGTAATCAAATAACCCAAACTTAAATCCAAAAAAAATGGCTTGGTTTTTTGTATTTTGGACATGTTTTCTAATCATTATTATTTTATTTATAGCAATTGTGTTATAGCTATTCCTCTACATGTTGTTGTCAATACGGATAAGGATCCTTTCAAGTTATAAGCACAATTTGACTCAAGTTGAGACATTATAAACCATTGGATTTGATCCAGTGGCTCAAATCAAAATAAGTTCTTTTGATTTAAGTCATTGGATCAAATCTAATGACTCATATTGCCCCAACTTGAGAAGATCCCTATTACCATTCTTCTTCATATTGCCCCAAGGGTCATTAATCCATTGCTTCCAAGAACACTATGCCTATTACCATTCTTCCAGAAACCCACACCAACAATCGAATTTTAGTTTCCATAAACAAGAAGTTTGAGGTTGTCGATTTGTCATTGTACACCTTTCATTCCTAATCTTTCTTTTCTTATAACCAACTACTCAAAGAACAGCTTGCCCAAAAGTCCTTTTTTCGACAAAAGATCTATTTGATCTTTCATGATTCACAATATTTGCCACCGTAAAACAAGCCAATTTTTTACCAAGAAAAATTTATACTCAAGTTTCTATAGCTACAAATACATCTAATTATTCGGCAATGATCCAATATCTCGCTCAAAGGGCAACCTCATTACAAATTTACAAGGAGACAATAGGGAGTGCAGGTCAATACCTTTTATTCCCCAACACTTGGGCTTAATGTTGTCTGGCCCGGCCCACATTCGGAATTTTGTTTATGGGACCCGACCAACCCTATTCACCATCATCTCACATGCTTCTCTCATCTCTTCTCCGGTTGGAGTATGACCCGAAGAACACATACACCGGCCGATTAATCGGCACCCGGCCCAAACTCATGAATTTGTGTATATTTTATTCGATCTACAGTTGACTGTGAGGGAGTGAACATGGAAACGCACAGGAACCGTATTATTTTAATCCAAAGGGTGGTTGTGTGATTGCCAGTTGTTTCCATCTACAGGATTAGCGTTTGTTAGAGCCACATGTTTTTCAATTTTTTTGCTTATGTGAAAAGATTAACGTGAGTTCCAGATTCTTCATTTTGGCTGGTAAATCTCACTGACCTCTCTGTTTCTAAAACTACGTCTCTTGAGTTTATAAGAACTATTCAAGATCTTCATATATTAAGGCGATTAATTTATTACATATCCTTTATTTGTTTATTATTTTGTATTGGGTTTATGTAAGCTCCCAGAAAATTTCATTATAATTAACACCTTAATCATAAATAAAGCACGGCTTAGAACATCATGAAATTTTCCACTCATCATATTTGCATGGCATGTGCATGATCAACACGACTTGAGCGTTCAAAAATACACTGTTGTGATCAGAACAAGATTCCCCACGATCTCGATATTCTTAAATATTTAATATACATAACTAAAAGTATATAAAAATATAAAATAAATAAAAATAAAAATAAATAAATTACCTCTTGGACCGGACCTAAGCCCAACACCCAAACTTATTGGGCCTCGCCTTGCACGAGCCCAACTCACTACCCATTTCTCTTATGGGCTTCGTTTACTAGTCGATCCAACCCAAGTGTCCAAGCCCATTCTTCTTACCCTTTTGGGCCTCACTATATGATGCCCAACACACTCCAAATTGAATTTCCAAAACATGTCAAGTGTAATATCTTTTGCTTTCTTTCTTTTCGTAACCGGTCAAGTAAAAAAATCAACACAACAACTTTAACCAAGATTAAGACCAAGTTCATTCCCCCTGGTCCCTAACGAGTTTTGTGTGTGTGTGTAAAGAAGGGACAAAACACCATGATTTAGCCACCCTAATCCCATTTTTATAATCCCCCTAAAGCCTTGACCACCCTTTGACCAAATAGACCATTGGATATTATGTTTTCATGCTGGCAATAAGATGGGACTTGGCATTGGCATGCCTTGAATCCCGCTGCCCTCCCCTCACGTTTCACAAACCAACAAGAACCAAACCATATTAAAATCAAAAGGTCATACCTAGTCTTCTTTGTAACACAAATCTTATGACATTTTGCCAAACACACAACTCACTCAAATACTCTCCCAACTCCTCTCAACTCGTTAGCAGTAGGAACGAAAGGGAAAGAAAAGGAAAACGTGACCAAGCAAGGAATTAGGAAGACATTAGGACAATATTGAATCGTGTAAGGTTATAAGGAGAACAAGGGTCTTGCTATAGCTCTCATTCGTTCATTTTGTGCTCTCATCTCCACCCTACACGAGTGTTGTAAGTTCTCTTAAAAACCTTGTCGATTTCTTTTACCATTGTCACTCTAGTACTAGTATATCACACGTTAAATATCGAAAACGCACCCTAAGCTCTATAATTTCTTTATAAGTCTAGTATCATCACTACTCGACACCCTCACTCTCACTCTAGATAACATGCGAACCTACATGAACTTGAAACTTAGTAGAAACAATTTATAAAACTCTTTCAAAACCTTCCCAACCCCTCGTCCACTTGAAAAACCAAACGAAAACCGTATGGGCCTTAAGGCCCAATACGCAAAGATATAAGCCCAACGACCAATTACCCGACCCAATTGGGAGAAAAATAAGCTAAAAGTTAAATAAAAACTAAACATAAGCTTATGAATAAGCTTAGAAAGTTTTTGTAAGATAAAATGATATTTTGGACTAAAGTTGCAAATCGTGTGGATTTTGGGTAGAAAGTGAAACATTTTCGAAAGTAAAAGGTTATATATTTACGTAAATTTAACACATGGAAAGTTTAAGGTAGATTATGCCAATACCCGAAAGTTAAAGAGGAGAAAATGGCAATGCACGTGAGTGCATGGAAAGTCCAGGGGGCAGTAACGCAAATATACCAAACTAGAGATAAAAGTAAAAATAAACTTTTGGGCTAAAAAGGTAAACTTGAAAACTATAAGGTTTAAAGTGTAAAAATGTGATTTTGGGGCATTTTTGTAAAAACAGTTTCGTTAGAGGGTCAAAACTGTCATTTCTGGAAAGTTGGAACATAAGTATTTCGGGGTATAAATTTTCAATTTCTCAAAGTTGAGTGACTAAACTTGTATATTTTGAAACTTGAGGGTAAAAAGTGTAAATTCAGAAAAAAGTTTAGAAAACTTATAAATATATAACGACTTCATAAAAATGAGTATTTTTATCATTTAAAGTGTTTGAAAAGTATTTTTACTTCGAATATCGTTTAACTTATATATACATATAATTATAAAATTATAATTATATAAAACCATAAATCGGTAAATAACGCACATGGGATATAAGCGAAGTAAAACACTCAATAACACCATCTTTTCTACAAGATCACAACGGGGAACATTTCACTTATGCGTAAGTGAGGATCTTTGATAAATATCAAACTAAGACAATGTAGCACGTAAATTAACTTAAAACGTTAAGCACGCACACACCCTATTGAATTGGATAATTCAATGATCTATTGAATAAGTATATTCAATGCTCTATTATTTTGGTCGCGAACCAAAAGGTTTATCATATTCTGAGACTCGCCATCTCATCATTTTTATTTGCATCAAAGTGAGTTCATAGCCTCGCTTTTAAATTTATTTGCAAACCCATGAGGAGATACATGCTCTAAACTAGAACACAAGGTTTTCATAAATGTTCTTCTTGATTATTGGAATTGCCTAAGTATTTAGCCATAAGTCCCCTATCATGAACCATTAGTCGTAGCAGTGAACGCAGATATCGTGAATAGTACTATGGGAGTAACTGACCCGTCTTGGTTATATGAAATAACCGGGGTGCACCATATTTGAATTGCATTAGGTAATTGGCTATTACCTCCTTTGGGGCAAACTTACGCACACCAGTAATTCGGTGTATGCAGTTGAGTCTTGGTTGCATGAGCTTAGCGCATAATAATCTGTGATTTTCTTTATGATATTGTTAGTTTACAATTATCAAGTTAGGATTTAGAAAATCCAGTAGTTAAGACTCGGTCACCTCAAGTATATGTATTCGATAGAAAGCTCGTAGTCGTAGTCATTTAGTTATAGTTAGTAGTTAGTTAAGTAACACCGTGGAGGATGGACGGGTCTTTACCCACTGTATGCCTGATCCACAGCCTGTAGGAGACGTTTCATGTAAGACACCATAAATACCCTTTGCCTAGCAAGGCAAAGGGTTGGAGCTTCATAATACATTTTTCTTTGTCTCACTAGAAAGTTCCCAACTCTCTCTACTTTTTCTCTCTAACTCAAGTCTCATTCGATTCATGTGTGTTTGATCATGTGTTTATGAAAACCAATATGTCACAATTGGTATCAAGAGTCATGGTTTGATCATCTACTTTACATGTTCTTGAATTCTTAGTGGTTTTCATAAGGTTTTGGGTTTGAATGAGTTTTGAGTCGTTTTCACCATTTTGATCTTATTTAGTGTTAAAGTTTGGATTTTGATTGTATTTTCATTTAGAATCATAATAAGTATTTAGGTTTTGGTTTGGAAGGCTAGATTCATCTTGGTTGTAGTGTTTTGATTGGAAAAGTTTGGTTTTTGAAGTTATTCAAAGAAGCGGTTTGACTCTCGGATTCATTTTCTTGCATGCAATTTGATCATAATTCTTTGCGGTTTGATAGTGCTTTTTATGCGGTTTGACCTGTTATCGTATGCGATTTGTTCAGATCTTGTTGCGGTATGATCATCGTTGTGCGGTTTGATAGATATTGTGCGATTTGATCAGATAATACAAGTTGACAAAAGGACAAGTAGTGGATGTACTTGTGTTCCCTTGAGGTTTGTCAAATTATGCAATTTGTCCTAAGCGATTTGTCCTAAAGCGATTTTTCCTAAAGCGATTTGTCCTAAGCGGTTTGTCGTTGTGCGTTTTGATTAAAGCGGTTTGTCAATTGTGCGTTTTGAGTCAAAGGGTTCGTCTTTCTGCGATTTGATTAAAGCAACTTGGTCACACTGCAATTTGACTCAAGCGGTTTGGTCACACTGCGATTTGGCTGAAGCAGTTTGTTAGCTCTGCGACTTGTCTTTTGAGATTTTTCATTTCTTCATGTTAAGTTTTACGGTTTTCTCTTGATTTAGTAAAATCCCGTGAAAGAATCTATTTCCCGGGTTAATCAAAGAGTAGTAAAATCCCGTGTACTTAGGAATCATGTCTACAATCACGTCTTCCATTGCTGATGACGTTCAAGCTGCAGGATCCGATACTCGTCCTCCCATGCTAGATAGAACCGATTATGACTCTTGGGCTCAAAGAATCAGACTGTATTTCCTAGGCAAAGAGAATGGTGTTAACATCCTTAAGTCAACTGATGAAGGACCATTTCAAATTGGAACTACCAGGGATATCCTTGAAACTACAGCTGATGGAAATGTCGTTTTAGGGTTGGATAGACCAAGAATGTATGATGAGCTTGATGATAAGGAGAAGAAGAGATATGATGTTGACATCAGAGCTTCAAACATTATACTTCAAGGATTACCAAAAGACATTTACATGCTGATCAATCACAATACTGAAGCCAGGGCAGTTTGAGATAATGTAAAGATGCTTCTCTCTAGTTCAGAACTGACTAACGAAGATAGGGAGTCACAGCTGTATGATGACTTTGAGAACTTTAAGATGAACCCAGGGGAAAGTGTCATTGAATATCATGTGAGGTTTCACAAACTTGTGAATTATATGAGGAACATCAAAATGACAATGCCAAATATCCAGCTCAATTACAAGTTCGTAAACAACATGAACCCTAAATGGCACAAATTTGTTACTGCAGTCAAATTGAACAAAGGATTTAGGAACACCAACTATGAACAACTGTATGCTTACTTACTCCAACATGAGAAACATGATGCATTTGAACGTATGATCATGGAAAATTTCAACTCTAACTCTAATGCTGCTGCTGCAAGTTCTTCAAATGATTCAACTGTATTTCTCTCAAATATATGGATAAGTACCAAAGCATCACAAGTTATACCTACTGAGGATCACAATCACAAACTTATTCCTGATCTAGGATATAAGCCATCTGACATGTTCCTTGAAAACCTTGCAAACCAACTGGCCCTAATGGTTAAACAAAACTTAAACCTCACTCCTCACACCAACAATCATCTCAGAACTGCATCTAATTTACATAATCATACCACTGTTACATATTGGCATCAGATCCAAGGTTATAGAGAGCCAAAGAGTTTTTCTAAAAACATTTGGACTATAACCGCACTTTTAAAACGGGATTATTTTACACCACTACCCTATGCCCTCTGTGACCACTCTATGCATTGGGATTAATGCATCACTAGATCATAAGTAAATTGCATTCATTTTAGTTAGGCATGGAGATTTGCTTGGCAGATGTGCGCAACTAACTAAAATCTTGTTGATCATATTATTTTGGCATTTTACTTGCATTACTATTTTATGGGTTGTTACAGTACCATGTCTGCATCCCACCCGGTTGTTCTGTCCTCATATACTGAGATGAAAGATACCATGTCCTTTGCGACTGTCACTATGCCAGTTCACCCCAGTCTAGCTCTACCAGCTACTGCATCGGACGAGACCGAACCTTTTGAGGAAGGAGAGGTTGCCCGAACTCCTACCATTCCAGCTATGTCTGCTCGCTCTCAAGAACGTACTGCTTTTGCTCCCATGACACTGGATCAGTAATATGAGTCACATCAATGGCTACCCACGACAGATGTTGCGGTGGATGATGGAACATCCAAGTCTTCAAAGAGCACTGCTTCTGTCTCACCGGACACTTCTACATCATCTTCTTTACCTATCTGTCGTCACCGACGTAGAGTCTCCTGAAGCCATATGAGCCCGATCCATTCAGAGTACCTTACAGATTGCATCCTAAGGGCACTATCTTCAAGCATACGGCCAGAAAACGTGTGCGAGCTATTATCATGTCCCGTGTACCACCACCAGCTCAGTCACCACTTGCTCAGTCACCACCAGTTCCACCTACTACCTCACCTACTGCTACTTCACCATTGCTGCTACCCACTGTATTCTATCACAAGACCACTACCATTCCTGCTTCATCACCTCCTTTAGCATCATCACCATTGGATACTTTCAGTGAGCCTCCTTTGCCACTCAGTGTTAGGTTTTATTCTCCGTCACCATCTGATCCCAACATGACTACTCGCGTGGACATCCAACCTGGACCTAGGAAGAAGGCAGGCGCTAGACGTTGTTCATTCTGTTACCACTAGTTCATCGTTCGAGAGACGAGGAGGGAGCACTGACTACCTTTAAGCTTGGGGAAAGCTCAATGACTGCACCAGCAACAGTTTTACCAGTGACCGGGGAGCCAGCACACCATTCTATTCCTCTCTTAGCAGCTAGACTCGTCAGGCACGAGAACCAGCTGAACGAGCTCATGGTACACTATGATGAGATTCCGTTGGTCAGGATCGAGAGCTTGGAGGAAGAGGTCGAAAACCTCGTGATTGGTCGATATTATATGGAGATAGTGTTTAACATGATGAGCGCCCAGATAGTGAAGGGGAGAGATGTCGTGACTGATTTGTTTTAGAGGCTTGAGACCGCCATTCAGGATGCTAGCACTTTGAGAGATACTGCTTTAGGCCGATAGAGAGTCCTATACCACGAGCTTGCATCTGCTCATGCTCACACCACTATACTGGAGCAAAGGATAGATGACCTCGAGGCGAGAGATCGAGCACGTGAGCAACAGATCCTAGATTTAACAGCTATGGTTGAGGAGATTCGCCGCCGTCATGAGGACACATCGGGCGACGCATAGGTCGTAGTCATCTTTATTTGTAGCTTGTATCATAAAGCTGCCATGTGAGGCATTAAGGCTTGTATCCTTTTGGTTTGTAACTATGGAACAAGAATATTGATGTTGTAACTTATGGTTGTGAACAATTGCTATGTATCGATGTTATCTATGTTATCATGGTTGTATTTCTATATTCTTGTGTTGTGATTTCGTTATTCATCGGTTGTATATACCGAACCGATCACAATGTCCTTATATATATTATAATTTTGTTGAGATAAATCATGATTCACTTATTCCTGTTTATAACGATATCATTTCATTGATTTAAAGTGATGATCTTGACTATTATAATGTTTATAATATGTAATCACTTTTATTATCGTTGATGATTCTTAATCTTGGTGTTTATCTCTTGGTGATTTTAGAAAAATGTTCAAAAAGAAAGCTACCTCATCCACCATCACTCCAACTGTTGTCCGAAAAATGGTCGCTGATAGTGTTAGCGCTGCCATCATTAAGCATGCCGCTGACGCTGCTAGAGCCGAAGCTACACGCATTGCTAAAGCTGAACGTGTTGCCCAAGCGGCACGTGAAGTTGAAGCTGCCGCAAGAGAAGCTGATATTGCAAGAGAAGCTGAGATTACGAGAGAAGCTAAGATTGTCCGAGAAGCGGAGATTGCTCGAAGCGAAAGTCGAACGTGTTGCCCAGCAAAGATGTGGCCGAGGACCGCTCGTCTTGTCAAGTCGTGCGTGTTGTTTGCAGCAGTATGTGTTATCGAAGTGGCAAACTCAAATGAAACCAACACTCCAACCAATCAAAGTGAGTATTCCGTAGCCCGTAAGTGTAGCTACAAAGGATTCATGAACTGCAAGCCTGCATTTTTCAAAGGCACAGAAGGTCCTATTGGTCTACTTCATTGGTTTGAGAGGTCCGAGACAGTGTTTCTACTAAGTGACTGCACAGATGATTGCAAGGTTAAGTTTGCAGCTGGAACTTTGTTGGAAGATGCATTATATTAGTGGAAAGCTTATGCCCAACCAATCGGAATGGAAGAAGCTTGCAGGATTTCCTGGTCTGATTTGAAACAACTGTTGATGAAACAATACTGCCCAAGAACTAAGATAAAGAAGCTGGAGGATGAATTTTACCATTTGGCTGCTAAAGGTAATGACCTCAAGGCATACTTCAAGAGATTAGACGAGCTGAGAGCTTTGTTTCCTCATCTATTCCCTACCAGTGAGAAGCTTTTGGAAGCTTTGATCGGGGGTTTACCCCGGAGCATTGAAGGAGATGTCATCGCTTCTAACCCAAAAACTGTTGAGGAAGTTGTCATTGTATCCCACCGCCTATGGAACTGATATTGAATCTTGCAAATGTACAAGGCTCAAGTGATAACAAAAGGAAGTTTGATGACCGGAAGAACTTGAATTCCAATCACCACCAATACAACAACCGTAACCACAACAACAACAACAACAATCGAAACAACAACAACAACCAGTACCACCAAAACAGAAACCAACATCACAATCAGCAAAACCGAAGACAAGAAGCCACAAGGGATTATGCTACACCAACTGCCGGAAGAGGATATGTCGGACCACATCCCCAGTGTAATAGATGTTTGTTGCACCATTCTGGACCCTGCACTGTGAAGTGTAACAAGTGCAACAAAGTGGGTCATCAGGGTAGGAATTGTCGAAACCTTGGAAATGGAAACAACATGCCTTTGGCAAACATGAGTTGCTATGGATGTGGAGAGAAGGGTCTTTTCAAGAGTCAATGCCCGAAAAGGAATACTGCTCAACCCAAAAATGCGCGTGCAAGGGCGTATGTGCTAGGAGATGGAGACGTGCCATTGAACCCTGATTTTGTAATGGGTACATATTCTCTTAACAATCATTCTGCAAAAATCTTGTTTGATTCTGGAGCTGATAAGAGTTTTGTATCTACTACCTTTGCACCATTACTAGAAATAACCCCAATTGCCTTAGATACAACATATGAGATAGAACTAGCCAATGGAAAGATAATAGGAACCAACATCGTAATCCGTAATTGCCCTATTCTTTTACAAGACCACTCGTTCCTTATAGATCTTTTATCGATCAAGCTTGGTAGTTTTGATGTCGTAATTGGCATGGATTGGTTATCTAAACACCCTGCTAGGATTTTTTGCAATGAGAAAACCGTTCATATCCCAATCAACGGTGAAACCTTAGTTATCCAAGGAGATCAAAGTAGAAAGTACTTGAGCATCATATCCTGTGCAAAGTCGATAAAGTACATGGAGAAAGGATGTTATGCCTTTGTTAGGATTTAGAAAATCCAGTAGTTAAAGTGTCGGTCACCTTAAGTATATGTATTCATTTGAAAGCTCGTAGTCGTAGTCATGTAATGTTAGTAAGTATTTTGTTAAGTAACACCATGGAGGACGGACGGGTCTTTACCCACTGTATGCCTGATCCACAGCCCATAGGAGGCATGTCTTGTAAGAACCTATAAATACCCTTTGCCTAGCAAGGCAAAGGGTTGGAGCTTTTCAATATCATTTTTCTTTGTCTCACTAAGTTCCCAACACTCATCACTTTCTCTCTCTAGAACCTCATTTATACACCCCATATGATTGTTTGATTATGTGTTTATGAAAACCAATATGTCACAATTGGTATCAGAGCCATGGTTTGATCACTCATCTTTCATGTTCTTGGACTTCTAGTGGTTTTCATAAGGTTTTTGGGTTTGAATGAGTTTAGAGTAGTTTGCATCATTTGGATCATTTCTTGTGTTAAAGTTTGAATTTTGATAGTACTTTTGTGTTTAGAATCAATATAAGTGTTTAGGTTTTGGTTTGGAATGCTTGAATCATCGTGGTTGGGTTGATTTTGGATTGAAAAGTGGTGTTTTAAAAGTTTCCGCTATGCGATTTGAGTCTCGTTATGATATTCTTGTATGCGATTTTTCCTTATAACCTATGCGATTTGTCCCTCTTGTGAATGCTTATTGAAGCGATTTGTCACATATTGTATGCGATTTGTCACCTTCTGTGAGGCGACTTGTCTATTATGCGATTTGTCTATTGAGACAAAACGACAAGAAAGGACAAAGTGGTGGAAGTAGTGGGTGTACTTGTGTACTATGCGATTTGTCAGCTTATGCGATTTGTCTAGGGTGCGATTTGTCTAAAGTGCGATTTATCCAGGGTGCGATTTGTCTGGACTTCGATTTGTCTGGGGTGCAATTTGTCAGGGGTGCGATTTGTCTAGGGTGCGATTTGTCTAGGGTGTGATTTGTCAAGTGTGCGATTTGTCTATTGAGACTTGTCGTTTCTTCGTGTTACGTTTTACGGTTTCTCTTGATTTAGTAAAATCCGTGAAAGAATCTATTTCCGGTTTAATCAAAAGTAGTAAAATCCGTGGAATGTAATCATGTCTACAATCACTTCTTCCGTTCGATGACGTTCAAGCTGCAGGATCGATACTAAATCCTCCCATGCCGGATAGAACCGATTATGACTCTTGGGCTTAAAGAATCGATCGTATTGCTTAGGAAAGGAAAACGGGTTAACATACTTAAGTCAATTGATGAAGGACCATATCAAATTGAGACTACTAGGGACATCCTCGGCTGCTGTCGATGGTTCAGTTGTATTGGGATTAGACGAGACCAAAGATGTATGATGAGCTTGATGATAAGGAGAAAAGAGATATGGTGCAGACATCGAGCTTCAAACATCATACTTCAAGGTTTACCTAAGAATATCTACAAGTCGATCAATCACAACACTGAAGCTAAGGCGTTATGGGATAATGTTAAGATGCTTCTCTCGGTTCGAATCGACAAAAGAAGGCAGGAGTCTCACTTTATGATGACTTTGAGAATTTTAAAATGAAACCGGGGAAAGTGTTCTTGAATATTATGTAAGATTCCACAAGCTTGTGAATGATATGAGGAACATCAAATGACAATGCCAAACATCCGACAATTCAAAGTTTGTGAACAACATGAATCCCGAATGGCACAAATTTGTCACCGCAGCAAGTGAACAAAGGATTGAGGAACACCAATTACGAGCAATTTTATGCTTATTTGCTCCAAAATAAGAAGCATGCTGCATTTGAAAGAATTGTCATGGAAAAGTTTGGTACCAGTACTGGTGATGCAAGTCCTTCAAATGATTCAACTGCATTCTTCACTAATGTAGGAATAACCACCAAAGCATCACAAGTCATACCTATTGGGGATGGTAATCACAAACTGATTCCAGATCCAAGCTATAAGCCTTCAGACTCATTCTTGGAACAATTTGCTCATCAAGTGGCTCTAATGGTTAAGCAAAACCTAAAACTTTACCCCACCTACCAACAATCATCTCAGAACTACTTCTAATCTTCACAATCATGCTACGGTTAAAGATGGAAGGGTACTTGTGCAAAACGTGTAGGGAAGGCAAAATGCTTATCTTCCACATAATGAGCAAGGAAATGTTGGAGTTGGTGATGGTTATGGAAATGCTGGTATATGTGGAGGATATGTGAGTAATCAGAATCGTGGAAGGAACATGACTTAGGGTCAAGTAAAGCCAATCAAGTGCTACAACTGTGGTGGAGAAGGACACATAGCAAGGAACTACACTCTTAAAAAACGTCCACAAAATGCAGAGTATTTCAGGGACAAAATGCTACTAGTGCAAGCTCAAGATAGTGGAGCTTTGTTGAATGAGGAAGAATTACTGTTCCTAGCTGAGGGAAATGCCAAAACTTATGATGCAGATGTGGATGAACGGCCGGTGGTATGGGTCGAACAATCCCAATGCATTTCAAGTTGCATCGTGATGCGTTTGACTCGATGTCGACGATGAACCAACCGCCTGGACCATCTTCATGGCTAGCATTTCACCAATGGTCACCCAAAGGTCTCTTCACCATAACAAAGCCCCCTCCAAGGAATTGATCATATCGGAGGTATTAAAATTATACGATGAGATTGATGGGCAAAAGATTCACGACAAAGTATAATCAATGAAATCATTGAATCAAATATTGAAAATATGGGTAATAGCAATGTTGTCCCATATGATCAATATGTGAAACAAGATGAAGGTGAAATTATACCAAGTGATGCATCTTCGCGATCAATGATGACTATATTTTGATGAATACACCGCATGTGCTCTCGATGATTCCATAGTCTCGAACTAAATGCCTATAAAGAACAAGTTGCCATATATGAACAGCGTGCTAAATTTGAACTGACTACCCGTGAGCAGGAGATGGATAACCAAATACGTATAGTTATTAGAAAAACTAATTTTAGGGAAGAAGTGTTAAAACAAGAGTTAAACTCCTTACAATAAAGGCTCAATAAAACTGTTAAGCAAAAGCGAGAACTTCAAGAAAATGTAAAGGTGCTTAAACAGGAATTTACTGCTAAGGAATCAAAAATTTTAAATGAATTTTCCAACCTAAAAACGTTGAAAAACAAACTTAAAAACAAACTGTACGTACAAGGGAACACCATTCAGACTGCTCACATGATCTCTAAGCATCGAGTCTTAAGAGATAAGCATAGTATACCCCTTGTAGAGCAACCCAATCTCGAGTATGGAAAAGCAGATAGAGCTGCTCAAAATGTAGTCTATGATGGTAATGAGATTCTTAAGCCTAGGAAAACACCATCATGTACAGGAAGCACTGAAGAGGAGAGAAAATTAGAAGATGCCTCTAGGGAGAAAATGGTAAAAAAGTTAAATGATCCTTGGTTTACAAAGCATAATATAACGCTTAAATCCCATGATTACACTAAAGAAAATTGGATAGCCTTGAATAAGTTTAAACCTCAAACTCAATTAACCCCTGAGCAAGTATTTTGGAAGAAAGATTTGGATAAACAAAAAATCGATAATCTTATTGAAAAGAATCCTCCTTGTAAAAAAATGCCTCCAGCCACTGTGTATCCCCCAAATACACCTATGCATTTATCGCCGTAACCCTTTCGACTCAAAGCAAGACCTTAATCACCTATATGTAGTTTATCAATTATTCGTTGACTTTGAGAAAACATGTAAGAAGAGAATTACACCCACAGGGATTACTGAAGGGGAAAGGGGTTTTGAGCAAACTAAAGAGTGTTATTTAACTGAGGTCATGCCTTTCTTTAAACTACTAAAAGAACAATTTGAGAGTCTTCAAAAGGGCATTGATACAGAGATTAAAGAAATGAAAAAGGTGTTTGATGAAATGGAAATTGAGGTCAAAGATTATGAACGTGAGCTTAAAAGTAATGAAATTGAGAGGAAAAATCATGTATCTTAAATGATAACTTGATTTCTAGATGTGTTGCTCAGATGTGTTCTATATTATTACAAATTATTCTATCAACGCTTCTCAATTTCATGAATTATCATTGTTCTCGAAAGTTTCCCATGATCGTGTCATTGAGCTTGAGTCCAAAAATTCAAAATTGTATGAGACAATAGAACAAGATGATCACGATAACTTGGTCAAACATTTTTCTAAATTGGAAGTTGAACATTTTGCTTTGCAATTAAAATATCAACATCTAAAAGAAAATGTTAAAAACTGAAATACCAAGACATCCTCGGATGTTCCTGAGTTTGATACAGTTTTTGAAATTAACAAATGAGATGAACAGATTCAAGCTCATTGTAACACGATCAAACGATTGAAACCCCAAATATCACAATTAAAGAGTGATAAGAATGATGTGACTGGCTCCCAAATGCCTCCTCCTTTAGATTCTCAGAATTCTCAGAATTTTCATCTTCAAAACATCATTAATGCATTACAACATGAAAATGAATGTTTTCTAGCAGAAAATAAAAAGGTTAAATTGCATTTCAAAGAGTTATATGAATCAATTAAAGTCACTCGTGACAAGAACAACGAAAAGGTAACTTCTTTGCAAAATGAAATTGAGAATCTGAAGAGTCAGGTAAAAGGGAAAATGCCAATCACAAATTGTGAGACTACTGCACCAAAGGTGCCTTCTTGTGCAAAATATGCTATGACTGTGAAGTACATTCCACCTCATCTTAGGAATAATGAACTTGCACTTCAAACATATTTTTCGTACCTTAAGGATAGTCTAGAATGTCTCCGTGAGATTGTTGAAGAGGATAAGATAGAGAAGCCACTTGATAGTGTGATTAAGGATGCATGCTTATATGCCAAACGATCTCAGGAGCTGTTAGAATGGCTAATAACTATATGTCCTAATTTTGGTACTAAGAAAGATAGAGTAGTTATGCCTTGCTCTATGTTCAAAGCCAAGCAAGTGTCCTTTGATGTGCCCCCTAGTACTTCAGATCCCAGTACTTCAGTAGTGAAACCAACTAATGTTCCAATCGTTCCCTCTACAGGAGTAATCAATGACACTAAGGCAAGCAGGTCAAAGCCTCCAGGCAATACAAAGAAAGATAGGACCTCGCATGCTAAGAGTGATCAAAGGAAGGAAGTAGAAGACCGTCCTAGGAACAATAAGTTTGAGTTTAATAAGACGAATCGTGTTGATTCTAGTATTAGTTATAAGCGTACTGTAATTAATTCGAATTCTGCTACGATTTGCAAAACATGTAATGAATGTTTGGTGTCTGGTACTTATCATGAATGTGTTGTGAATGAAGTAAAATATGTTGCTAAGTCTCCAGTAAAAACTGTTAGGATTGCTAAACAGGTTAAGGATGTCAGAAAACCGAGGTGGAAAAAGGTTAAAAAAAACATTGGAAACCAACAAGAGGAAAATTTAGTAATGTAGGTTATCATTGGATACCTACTGGTCGTAAATTCAATCTTCATGAATTGTGCCCTAAATTATCCAGATCAATGACCATTAGGAAATGGATGCCTACTGGTAGAACTATACCTTTAAGAAGTGAACACACTTTGAATAGATCTACTATCACTATTAGTCTTGCATCTACCTCTAATGATATCATTGATTCTGCTTCTGATGTGGGTGTTCCAATATCTTTTACTAACCAAATGGAACCCATTCTTGCATAGCCATGTCATCTTGTTGTGCTCAAATCCCTCTGTATTGTGATAACAAAAGTGCCATTGCTCTCTGCTGCAACAATGTTCAACATTCAAGAGCAAAGCATATAGACATTCGACACCATTTCATCAGGGAACAAGTGGAGAAAGGTGTGGTGGAACTATATTTTGTAAGAGCTGAATATCAGCTGGCAGACATCTTCACTAAAGCTCTTCCTAGACAACATTTTGAGTTTATTCTTCCGCGACTTGGACTAAAGAGTCTGCAACCGGAAACACTCAAACGTCTTCAAGAGGAAGAAGAGGAGTAAAGGCTTTTCTTCATCTATCTCTTGTACATATCTTATCAAAAGGCAAAATACAAAATTATAAAATCCACAAAAAGAAAATAGAAAAATATAAAATTTCAAAATACATAAAAATCAGAAAATCTTTGAAAAAGCCCAAAAATATTATTTTTCACATCAAATTTCTGTTCTTCGATAACATCTACGAACTTTGATTTGTCACTCAAAGAATGGCACGGGTCTTTAGATGAAGTTCGAATGTACATAAACTTTTGTTTAAAAAAATGAGATGGAGAAAATGATTGTTTATTGTCATTTCAGCAAGAACCGCTTTAAAAGAAAGAATGAGCCATGCTTAATCTAATTTTGAAACCTCATGCTCGATTCTAAAACAAATGTTTGTCGCCAAAAACAAATGTTTCTTTCACAAATATATTTCCTTCTAAATATTCTTACGAAAAATATTTGTCATCTAATGAAAACAAAATTGCTTTGAAAATAACTCGGACTATATTTTTGAAAATCATCTGGACTTATCATTTGCCAAAATCTCTAACACTCAATCAACAACTTATGTCATTGATTGAGGGGGAGAATGATTTCAACCAAATCAAAAAGTTATTTTTCAAACAATTGGCACGTAATTGAGCAAGGTCTAATTTTCAATAATCAAAAAGAACAATGTTGTTGTACAATTAGATCCAGACCAAGGCTACTGTTGTGTTTTCATAAGATACGTAAGCATGTTTAATCATTGGAGTTTAAAGTCTTAGAATTTGATCCTTATCAGTTAAATGTTTTAAAAGCAAGTCACGATTCTCCTCAAAAGCTTTAAAAAATTATTTAAATCAATAGAGATCACAAATCTCAAAGGATTTGAAAATTGTGATCGGGGGAGAACTTCTGATTTAAATTGGATATAAACTGATAATTCAATAAGTGGTTTTATAAAGATAATAACAAGCTCTCCTCCCTACATGTGCCAAACGATTTCAAATTTTCTCATGCACATGTTAAGCGGGAGCATTTATCTTAAATCAAAAAGAATTGAAACGTGATTGATTTGTCTCTAAGTGCATGCTCCCTCTAATATGTGCAAAACACTTTTGAATCTCGATGCACATATTGAGGGGGAGCAATCAAAAGAAAATCTCATCCTTCCCAAAATATTTCATTCAAAGTACTCAAAATACTAGATTTGATCGAGAAGTGATGATGATCATTTTAAAAAATGTTAATCAAAAAGATTGGATCTTTCATTCTTAATCTTAGATTTCAAAGTCCTCTTGCCTCCATGTGCTAAAACAACTTCTAATACGTGAAGCACATGTTGATGGGGAGCTTTTCTAAAATATATAAAACAATTAAGGTACAAAATGCTTTGATTTTATATCACAAGTACCTTGATTGATTTTTCAAATGGTTTTCAATTGGTTTAGAGGCGGAATGAACAATACCTAAAGACCGACCAAATTTACTTTATGCACGGAGATATAAGGATGGTTAGGTTAGGTATCTGTTCCCATGATCTCGCCAGAGCCGGAAGGATCTATCCAGAGACAATCCACTAGATAGTGTAGAAGTCCTTAGGTATGATGAAAAAAAGGAGAAAAGTGAGAAATGGGAAGAGTGTGGTGAGATAGAGCTAGAACTAGAATAAACCCAACAAGGTTCTAGTAATGAAGTCTCGGTAAGCAAGGGGTTGAAGAATGAAAAAGAAATGAATGAGAAACGGTGAAAAGAAATAGCCCTCCAAAATTCAACCTTAGAGGCGAAATCGGGTTCAATTCATATGCTCTTGGTTGTTACCAAGGTAACACGGTATTGAATACAAAGTCATGGACCCAAAGGACGACCGCACTACAACTTCCCAAGCTACTCAAGTTCCTCTTAAAAGGACTTGTTTCATTCTCACAGGAACCTACATAATCTATCAACTTTCTTAGAGGTTGTTGATATTGAAGAAGAGACCTCTCCCTAGTCTCCGGCATATGAAACCAAATGTGCACAATTGAGTCTAGAGATACGAGATCATCAATAAATCTCATTAGGACACATTATCCTTGAAGACTTGCTATTTCACACAATGTGGAAAGTAAGAATATATTTTAAGAGTCCTACGCATTATCCTTGTGGTATTGCCAGAACATCCGAGTGATATGCTAACACATTCACAATGAAGATGGAAAGCCTTCTAGAGCCAACATCAAACAAGCTCTTGGTGGGTGGCATGTGAGATCTATTCAATAGATCAACCATGTGACAACTGAACAGAAACAATGGAGCGATTCACAATTTGAATCAATCCTGGTTCAGGAAATGGATTGACGGATACCTTTGAAAAACCAGTCATTGTGCTAAAAAATTATTATCTATAGCACATCGACTGTGTATTACATTTTCAAAATCAAAAAGTATTTATGATTGAAAATTGATTTTCCTAATACAACCTTCGTTGTATTGCAAAAATTCTTTCATTAAGCAATACGATTGTTTTCAAATCATTTTCTTCAATCAAGAAACCTCAATTTCTTTGGTTCACTCACTCCGTGTTGTCTTCTTTGAGACGTTCGGTGTGAGAACGGCTAAGCATTGCGAAACCTCGTCAAGGAGATTTTCGAATTCTACCGATCACGGGCGAAGACTTGTCTCGATCAATGGGAAACCGTGGGCGTGTACCTCAATTCAACGAAGTAATCAAAGACACTTTCGTGGCTTTTATTGCTTAGCTGTTGTCTGCGGGAACACCGACGGTTGCGGTGATCGTAATTGAGGCGTCAATCCATAGCCGCATGCTCACACATCACGTTCATCTTAGAGAAATCATGATAAGTGCATATCTTCATCAAAGTGAATCGATATTTCACTCCATGCTTACGCTACTGTGCGCAAATATCATGAATCAACAAAGCTTCCGCAACTCGATAAGAAGATATCATGATCCAAAATGTGAGCATGCCGGTCCAAAGGTCACAACGTAACATGATCGTAAAACTACAAAGGAAGAGTCAGAGATTTATGGTGGCTGATGATCTCAAAGCTGGCTCAAAATTCATCATCACGTGGATCAGTTAAAGACCTCCACTTGAAATAACAAAATATGCGGTACATGAAGAATCAAAGGCTACGGCCTATAGAGTAAAGAACTTAATTAAGAATCTAATAACACCCAAAATGTAATATCTTTTTGTAATCAATGTAAATTGAGGTAACCTCCCTTAGGGGGAGATTGTTAGGATTTAGAAAATCCAGTAGTTAAAGTGTCGGTCACCTCAAGTATATGTATTCGGTAGAAAGCTCGTATTCGTAGTCATGTAATGTTAGTAAGTAGTTTGTTAAGTAACACCGTGGAGGACGGACAGGTCTTTACCCACTGTATTCCTGATCCACAGCCCGTAGGAGACATGTCTTGTAAGAACCTATAAATACCCTTTGCCTAGCAAGGCAAAGGGTTGGAGCTTTTCAATATCATTTTTCTTTGTCTCACTAAGTTCCCAACACTCATCACTTTCTCTCTCTAGAACCTCATTTATACGCCCCATATGATTATTTGATTATGTGTTTATGAAAACCAATATGTCACAGCCTTCATAGCTCAGGTAACAGAAAAGAAGTCGGAAGAGAAACGACGGGAGGATGTACCTGTAGTTAGAGAATTCCCTAAATTATTTCCAGAAGATTTGTGTGGACTCCTACCTGCTCGACAAGTCAAATTTTAAATCGATCTTATACCTGGAGCTACTCCCGTAGCACGAGCACCATACCGTTTAGCACCCTCAGAAATGCAAGAGCTGTCTAAACAACTACAATAGCTATCTGACAAAGGATTCATTAGACCGAGTTCCTCTTCCTGGGGAGCACTGGTTTAGTTCGTCAAGAAGAAGGATGGATCATTTCGGATGTGTATCGATTATAGAGAATTGAACAAGCTCACAATCAAGAACCGATATCCCTTAACAAGAATCGATGATTTGTTTGATCAGTTACAAGGCTCGAGTGTATACTCGAAGATTGACTTAAGATCTGGATACCATCAATTAAGGGTGAAAGAAGAAGATATTCCCAAGACCACATTTCGAACTCGCTATGGTCATTATGAATTCCAGGTAATGCCATTCGGTTTAACCAATGCACCCGCTGTATTTATGGACCTGAGAATAGAGTCTGTAAGCCTTACTTGGACAAATTCGTCATTGTGTTCATTGACGATATTCTTATCTAATCTCGTGATAAAGAAGAACATGCGAACATCTGAGAACTATCTTGAAATTACTCAAGGATTAAGAACTGTACGCTAAGTTTTCCAAATGCGACTTTAGATTGAGACAATCCAATTTCTTGGTCACATGATCGATAGTAAAGGTATTCACGTGGATCCCGCAAAGATCGAGTCAAGAAAGAAGCTGTCGTACCAACCAAACCCACCGAGATCCGTCAATTTTAGGTCTTGCGGTTATTACGAGTAGATTCATCGAAGGTTTCTCAAGATAGCTAAACCATTGACGGAGTTAACCGTAAAACGAAGAAATTCGAATGGGAGGCGGTCAAGAATCGACTTTTCAACTCCTTAAGAACTAGCTTTGCGAAGAACCTATCTTGGCATTACAGAAGGAGTAGAAGATTTTGTGGTATATTGTGATGCTTCACACATGGGTTTAGGCGTTGTTCTTATGCAAAGGAACAAAGTGATTGCTTATGCATCCCGTCAACTCAAAACTTATGAGAAAAATTATACCACTCATGATCTAGAACTCGGAGTTGTGGTATTTGTACTCAAGTTATGGAGACACTACTTATACGGAACCAAGTGTATAGTGTACACTGATCACAAAAGTCTTCAACACATCTTGGATCAAAAGGAACTGAACATGCGTTAATGCCGCTGGCTAGAATTGCTCAGTAATTATGACTGTGAGATCCACTACCATCCTGGAAAGGCGAATGTTGTTGCTGACGCCTTGAGCAGAAAAGATCGCCCTAAGCCACTTAGAGTGAGATATTTGGGAATGGTAATCAATTCACCCCTGCCATCGAAAATTCTTGAAGCTCAGATCGAAGCTCTCAAAGAAGAAAACTGGCCGAATGAGAAGATTTATGGCATGCCGGAAAACGAAAATGGATTCGTGATAAGATCATACAGAACGCTATGCTTCAAGGATCGAAGTTGGATTCCACTTTACGGAGGTATCCATGAACTCATCATGCATGAATCATATAAATCGAAGTATTCCATACACCCCGGCCCCAACAAGATGTATCAAGATCTAAAACTCTTATATTGGTGGCCAAACATAAAGGCGGATATCGCCGAGTATACTAGCAAATGGTTGACATGTCTAAGAGTCAAGGCAGAGCATCAGAAACCATCAGGATTGTTAAATTAGCCAGAACTTCCCGTATGGAAATGGGAAAGAATCACAATGGACTTCATCACTAAGTTTCTGAGAACTTCTAATGGTTTTGACACCATCTGGGTCATTGTTGACCGTCTCACGAAATCAGCTCATTTTCTGCCTATTAAAGAGAACGACAAAATGATTACACTCGCTCGGTTGTACATCATGGAGATTGTTTCTCGCCACGGTGTACCGATCTCTATCATTTATGTTCGAGATAGCCGATTCACCTCGAGATTTTGGCAAACACTCCAAAATGCCATGGGTACTAAATTGGATATAAGTACCGCATACCATCCTCAAACAGATGGACAAAGTTAAAGAACGATCCAAACTTTGAAAGACATGCTGAGAGCATGTGTGATCGATTTCGAAAAAGGATGGGATAACCACTTACCTCTGGCAGAATTCTCCTACAATAATAGTTATCACGACAACATTAAAGCCACTCCATTTGAAGCACTTTGTGGAATAAAATGCCGATCACCCGTTTGCTGGGCGAAAGTTGGAGAAGTACAACTTACTGGCCTTGAAATTGTCCAGGAGACGATTGAAAAGATAATTCAAATCAGGCAACGACTACAAGCAGCTCGAGATAGACAAAAGAGCTATGCATATGTCAGAAGAAAACCGATGGAATTCCAAGTCGGAGATCGAGTAATGCTCAAACTATTTCCCTGGAAGGGAATGGTCAGCTTTGGAAAAAGAGGAAAACTCAAACCCCGATACGTAGGACCATTCAAAATTCTGCAAAGAATTGGTCCAGTCACATATAAGCTCGAGCTTTCAGAA
This sequence comes from Chrysanthemum lavandulifolium, assembly GCA_022545495.1. Taxonomy (NCBI): domain Eukaryota; kingdom Viridiplantae; phylum Streptophyta; class Magnoliopsida; order Asterales; family Asteraceae; genus Chrysanthemum; species Chrysanthemum lavandulifolium. The sequence continues at coordinate 189,331,143 of CM040239.1, read as the reverse complement.
GAGCTCAGTCGAGTACATGACACTTTTCATGTTTCGAACCTTAAGAAGTGTCTATCTGATGAAACCCTTGTCGTACCTCTAAAGGACATACAACTCAATGATAAACTTAGCTTCGTAGAAGAACCCGTTAAGATCATGGACAGGGAAGTCAAGAGGCTAAAGCAAAGTCGCATTCCTATTGTTAAAGTTTGTAGGATCTTGGTTTATCACAAGTTAGGCGTAAAGAGATAAGGTTTAGAGAGAGAAAGTGGGAGAGGATGGGAACTTTAGAGACAAAGAAAATGTATTATGAAAGCCCAACCCTTTGCCTTGGAGGGCAAAGGGTATTTATAAGTACAAACATTAGACGCCTCTTTAAGGTGTGGATCGTGCATACAGTGGGTAAAGACTCGTCCGTCCTCCACGGTGTTACAAAGTAAACTAAATACTATCATAGACTTACTATGACTACGAGCTTTTAACGAGCATACATAGTTGAGGTGACCGACACTTTAAGTCTTGGATTTACTAAATCCTAACAATCTCCCCAAGGAGGTCACTCAACTTACAATGATTACAAACCGATATAATATTTTGTTGTTCTTGGTTTCTTTGATTAAGCACTTTTGTTCTTTAGCTCGTAGTCTTTGATTCATCATGTTACGCATGTTTTGTTAATTCAAGAGGAGGTCTTTAAGCGATCCACGTGATGTTTGAGTTTTGAACCGACTTTGAGATCATCAAAGAACCATAAATCTCGACTCTTCCATTGTGGTGTTGATAGTATGTGAAGTTGTGACTTTTGGACCGACATGCTCACATTCGGATCATGATATCTTCTTATCGAGTAGCGGAAGCTTTTAGGCGATTCATGATATTTGCGCAGTAGCAAAAGCATGGAGTAAAATATCGGAGTCATTGATGCACTAATCATGATTTCTTTGGAAATGAATGTGTTGTGTGATCATGCGGCTTATGGATTACCGCTTCATTCGATCACCGCAAGCGTCAGCGCACTGCATACAGCGATTAGTAATAAAGTGCACGAAAGTGTCTTTGATCACTTCGTTGAATTAAGGTACACGCCCACGGTTCCCGTTGATCGACACGATTTTGTGATCGGTATAATTCCAAAGAATTTCCTTGATGTGGTTTCGCAATGCTCTAGCCGTTCTCAAACCAAAACGTCTCAAAGAAGACAACACGGAGTGAGTGAACCAAATAATTGAGATTCACCGATTGATAAAAGAGATTTGAAAAAAAATCGTGTATCGCTCAATAGAAAATTGTTTTTGCAATACAACGAAGGTTTTAATGAAAATCAATTATCAATCATAAACACCTTTTGAATTGAAATATTTGTACACGGTTGAAGTGCTAAAGAAAAGAGTTTTAAGCACAAAGACCGGTTTTCAAAGGTATCCGTCAATCCATAACTCGAACCATGATTGATTCAAAGATTGAATCGCCCCATTGTTTCTCGTCCGGTTGTCACATGGTTGATCTATAGAATAGATCTCACATGCTACCTACCAGGAGCTTGTTTGATGTTGGCTCCAGAAGGCTTTCCATCTTCATTGTGAATATGTTTGCATATCACTCGGATGTTCTAGCAATACCACAAGGATAATGCATAGGACTCAAGATATAATCTCTCTTTCCACATTGTGTGAAACATAGAGTCTTCATTGAAAGTGTCCTAATGAGATTTATAGATGATCTCGTGGCTCTAGACTTAATTTGTGCATATTTGGATCCTATATCGAAGACTAGGGAGAGGGTCTCCTTCTTCAATATCAACAATCTCTAAGAGAGAGTCGATAGATAATGTCGGTTCCCCGTGAGAATGAAACAAGCCCTTTTAAGAGGAACTTGAGTGGTTTGGTAAGTTGAAGTGCGGTCGTCATTGGGTCCATGACGTCTTGTCTTCAATACCGATGTTACCTTGGTAACCACCAAGAGCATATGAATTGAACCTGTATCGCCCTAAGGTTGAATAATTGGAGGGCTATTTGTTTTCACCCTTTCTCATTCAATTCTTTTTCATTCTTCAACCCCTTCGATTGCTTATCGAGACTTCATAGCTAGAACCTTGTTGGGTTTATTCCAAGACTAGCCGGTCTCATCCTCACTCTTCCCATATCTCATTTTTATCCTTTTATTTTTTTTCAATATACCTAAGGACTTCTACACTATCTAGTGGATTGTCCCTGGTAGATCCCTCCGTTCTCAGCGGATCATGGGAACAAATACCTAACCTTATCATCCTTATATCACCATACACAAAGTAAAGTTGGTCGGTCTATTTGGTATTGTTCATCCGCCATTGGAACCAATTGAAAACCTTTTGAAAATCAATCCGGATACTTGTGATATATTATCAAAGCATTTTGTACCGAATTGTTTTGATATTTTAGAAGAAGAGCTCCCCTCAACATGTGCATCAAGTATTTGAAATCGTTTTGCACACGGAGGCAAGAGATGAATTAACTTCTTTGACTACCATTTTCTAAAGATATCAACATCACTTCCCTGATCAAAACAAGTAGATAAAGCATATTAGGGAAGGATGAGGTTTTCATAATCTTGCTCCCCCTCAATATGTGCCTTGAGGTTTAAAAAAATTTTGCACATACAAGAGGGAACCTGCACTTAGAGACAATTCAATCACGTTTCAATAATTTAATATTTAAAGTAGATGCTCCCCCTCAACATGTGCATGGAAAATTTGAAATCGTTTGTCACATGTGGGCGGAGAGCTTGTACATTCTTATAAAACCGTTTATCAATTATCGTTTAAACCAATTTAAATAACAAATTCTCCCCGATCACAATTATCAAATCATTTGAGATTTGTGATCTCTGTAGATTTAAATTGATTTTGAAAGCTTTTAAAGGAGAATTGTGACTTGATTATTAAAAACGTTTTTAACTGATAAGGATTGGTTATAAGACTTTAAACTCCATTGATTTAGCATGCATGATTATCTTTTCAAAACAATTGTATGACGAATAACCTTTTGATTTAATTGAAATCATTCTCCCCCTCAATCAATGACAGAAGTTGTTGATTGAGAGATAGATGTTTTTGACAAATGTTAAGTTCAAATGATTTTCAAAAATAGAGTTTGAGTTATTTTTCAAAGCAATTAGTTTTCATTAGATAGTAAGTAATTGTTTATAGAATCAGAGCATGAGATTTGAAAACAAGATAAAGCATGGCTCTGTTCTTTCTTTGAAAGGCGCGTTACTGCCTGAAATGACAATAAACCAATATTTTTCTCCATCTCGTGTTTTTTTTTTTTTTTTTTTTTTTTTTTATTAAATTCGAACTTCATCTAGAGACCCGTTCCATTCTTTGAGTGACAACTCAAAGTCCGTAGATATTATCGAACCGACAAGAAAAACATGATAAATAAACAATATTTTTGAAGATTTTCAAGATTTTCTGATTTTTATGGATTTTGAAAAGTTTTATATTTTTCTATTTTCGTTTTGTTGGTTTTATATTTTTGTATTTGTATTTTGAAAAGATATATACAAAGAATAGATAGAGTCGAACACCTTTACTCCTCGACGTCTTCCTGAAAACGTTTGAGCGTTTCTAGTTGAAGGCTCTTTAAGCCTAGTCGTGGAAGAATAAACTCAAAGCGTTCTCGAGAAAGAGCTTTGGTGAAGATGTCTGCTAGTTGATATTCAGTCCTTACGAAACACCGTTTTCAACTTGTTCCCGATGAAATGATGTCGAATGTCGATGTGCTTTGCTCTAGAGTGTTGAACATTGTTGCAGAGCAATGGCACTTTTGTTATCACAATACATAGGAACTTTGTTGAATACAAAGCCATAGTCGATAATTGGGATCTCATCCATAAGATTTGAGCACAACAAGATGACATGGCTATGTATTCACCTCTGTAGAGGATATGGAAGTGCTCATTTGTTTCTTTGAAGACCGACTTACAAGCTTGTCACCTAAAAATTGAGCACCACCTAAAGTACTTGACGAGTATCTTGACATCCTGCATTGTCGAGATCTGCATAGGTCGTTAGAGACATACCGAGTCCTTCGGATACCAAAGTCCCATGTTAATGGTTCCTTGGAATACCGAAAGACCCGTTTAACCGCTTAAGGTGCTTTTGGTAAGCTTAGCACGGTATGCACACATGCATACAAATGAACAAAATGTCGGTCTCATGGTCCGTGAGGTACATCGGGATCAATCATACTACGATATTTCATTTGATCTACTATTATCCCCGAGTGGTCCTCATCCAGCTTTTTCACGCCCATCATAGGAGTGTCAAGCAGGTCACCGGAGGTAAATCCAAATTTCTTTAAGATTTCATTAGCGTATTTAGATTGATTTATAAAATGCCTCCGAACTTTGTGAAATTTGTAATCCCAAGAAAATGACATTTGTCCCATCATTGACATTTGAAATTTGGAGCCCATCTCCATGAGAAACGGTCACATTCATTAGGGTCATCGAGGAAAAATAATATCATCAACATAAATTTGAGCGTGAATTAAATGTTTGTCGACTTTTCGGTGAACAATGTTGGATCAATCGCTCCTTTGTTGAATCCGTGGATAGAAGAAACTTTGATAGCGATCATACCATGCCCTTGGAGCTTGCTTCAAACCATAAAGGGCCTTTTTCAAGCAATAGACATGAGTAGGATGCTCGATTCACAAAACCTTACGGTTGGGTCGGCGATACGACTTCTTTAAGATCTCCGCTGAGAAGAGCCGTCTTTACATCCATCGATAGACAATCATATTCTTACTTGCAGATTAGCCAAGAAGATTCTCGATTGCTTCGATCGCTGCAACAGAGCAAAAGATTCCTCAAAGTCGATACCTTCTTCTTGACGATAACCTTTAGCAACCGACCGTGCCTTATTTTGTAACATCACCGTGCTCATCTAGCTTCACTTTAAAGATCCACTGAGAGCAATGATCATTGCACAACTGGGCGGTACTAATTCCCGTACATTTAGACGATCGAACTCATGAATTTCTTCTTGCATTGCCTTAAACCGGTTGTCCTCGGACATTGCGGTTTAACATCTTTTGGTTCGATCTTGGAAGTCTTGAGTTGAAGAAGCACCATAAGGCATCGATAGCTAATTGTTTCGAGTTGATACGGAACGAGAAGGATTCCCAATGATGTTATCCAATGGATGGTCATGTGTCCATTTTCTAAGGTGTTCGTGTGGTTGTTGGTGAAGGACCGATGTAGCAGAGTTTATATCCTCGATGAAGATGATTCGTGGGCAAAGATGTTTTCAAATGGAGCATCTTCGGGAGTAGCAAAGGGATTAACTTCATCATTGGTGCCGAAAAATTCCATGATGTACATTCGATGATTGATGATTTGCGGATGAGACAGTGATCGAAGCAGCGCTTCTTGACTTAATGATATTGGCGAAGGTTTGACTACATTGATCGGGATAAGAGCGACCTCTAATGTTGAACTTGACGGATCATTGGTACTTGACTCATAAACTTCATCAAACATTGGATCAAACAATTTCTTCAAATCATTTTCGGATAGAGGTACATATGGAGTTCTTGGAGAGGAATTGTACAAGGATGAACCAATGGGACTGTTTTGAAGTCGGGTCCAAACTGGATTGTCCAGAGCCATTTGACCGTCGACTCATCGAACGTAACGTGAATTGTTTCCATGATATTTCGGGTTCTCTTATTGTAGATTCTCAGAACCCTTCTTGTTTGTTGCATAACCAACAAAACTCCAATATCTGCCTTTGCTCTTAATTTTCCTAAGTCTTGACCGTCATTCGTTGGATAGCACAAGGCACCAAACACACGAAGGTAGGAGAGATCGGGGTTTTCGTTTATGAACAAGTTCATATAGAGTTTTTCCATGAGAGGTGTGAATAAGAGAACGATTTTGGGTGTAGCAAGCATTGGCAATGGCTTGACCCATAAAACATTGGAACCTTTGAATAAATCGGCATTGTTCTTGCGGCTTCCACAAGAGTTCGATTTCGTCATTCAACTACACCGCTCTTTGAGGAGTTCGTGGAACACTTCTTTGATGTTGATTCCAACACTTTCATAAAAGCTGAATTAAGTCTTTGTTAACAAACTCGTGCCATTGTATGTTCGAACAATTACGATCAGATTGTTGAGTCGAACCTCAAGTCGCTCAATTAGTTTGATGATGACATCCGAGTTTCATCCTTTGTCCTCAAGAACTTTACCCAAGTAAATTGAGAGTAGTCATCAACAACTACTAGAATGTATTTCTTCCCATTTATCATTTGGATTCTCATTGGTCCGCATAGATCCATATGAAGGGTATGAAGAACTTCCATTACCGAGTTTGTGGGTTTTGGTTTGTGGGCATATTTCGTGCTTTTTCCCAATTGCAAGTGAACAAAGGTGATCTTTTCATATTTTAATTTGGGTAAGCCTCGACAAGATCCTTTCGGCAAGGTTATTAATGGTGTCGAAGTTCAAGTGATTGAGGCGGCGATGCCATAACCATGACTTTGTTTTCAAGCCTTTGACAACAAGCGGATTGAGAGGACTTCATCATGTCTTCGATAGAGATGGTGTATAGGTTTGAACCACGAGTTCCTCTTAACAATTCCACACCATCAAGTTCTCTAACGAAACAAGTATGTTTTCTAAAAGCCACTTCAAGATCGGAATCACGTAATTGACCAACAGAGAACAAGTTGTGACCAAGACCTTCCACATAGTATACCCGGAAATTACACTATCTCCGACCACATAATCTCCATAACCCATAATAGCTCCAAAATGGTCGTTTCGAATCTAACTATCCCGATGAATTTACTCACGAAGTTCATGAGCGCGACCAAGATCCGGTCATATGCTTGGAACAACTGAGTCCGGTACCGTAAGCATTTGAACGATCCGCAGTTGAACACGCACAAGAATGGATAATCGGATAATTGGGATCCCCATGCAAGAATGGGTTCCATTTGGTTAGTAATGTTGATTGGGACACCCACATCGTAAATATAAGAAATGGAATCATTAGGAATAGATGCAAGGTCTTTGGTGTTTGTATTTGTCCTATTTAAAGTATGTTCACTTTTAAGGAAATAGTTCTACCAAGAGGCATCCATTTTCTAGAGGGCATTGTCTTATCGTTGAGGCATAACCGATTAATCTTATGGCCAACAGTATCCATTGATAACCTATCTTACTAAATGTTCTTCATGTGGGTTTCCACCGTTTTCTAACTTTCTTACGTCTTTGCCTTTTAGTATGATTTTAGCATTGACAATTTTAACAGGCATTTGTGACATTAGACAAAACATTCACACCACATTCATGATTAGCAATGTAATCCAAGCGGACATCATTACATGGTTTGCATATAGTAGCGTAATCGAATTAATTACAAGACGCTTATAGCTAATACTAGAATCAACACGATTCGTTTTATTCAACTCAAACATAGTGTTCCTAGGGTGATCTTCTACTCTTTTCCAATGCACATTCTTAGCTTGCAAGGTCCTATCATTCCTTGTATTGCCTTGAGACTTTGACCTGCTTGCTTTAATGTCACTGATTACTCCAGTAGAGGGAATGAGAACATTAGTTGGTTTTATTACTTTTTGCATTTCCTGTTTAGATGTGCTGGGATCTGAACTACTTGAAGGCATACTAGGCATACTAGAGTTCGCATTCATGACATTGGGCATTGAACGAGTTGTATGCTTGGCACTAGGCATAGAACAAGGTATCAAGGGATTGACTTGCTCACCTAAGGTTTTAGGGCATATTGTAATTAAGCATTCTAAAAGCTCTGGAGATCGTTTGGCATATAAGCATGCATGGCCAATTGCATTATCAAGTGGTTTCTCTAACTTATCCTCTTCTACAATCTCACGGAGACATTCTAGGTTGTCCTTAAGGTATGAGAAATATGTTTGAATAGCAAGTTTGTTATTCCTAAGATGAGGAGGAACATATTTCACAGTCAAGGCATATTTATTACAGACATGCACATTTGAAGCACCATTCTCCCCATTTGTCATTGGCATTTTACCTTTTACCTGACTCTTCAGATTCTCAATTTCCTTATGCAATGAAGTTATTTTTACATTATTTTTGTGACGAGTGACTTTGATTGACTCAAATAACTCATTAAAATGACGTTTAACCTTTTCATTTTCTTCAAGAAAACTCTCATTTTCCTTTTGTAAAGCATTAATCAAGTTTTGAAGATGAAAATTTTGAGAATTCCGAGAATCTAAAGGATTGTTCATTTCATGCTTGGAACAGCCAGTCACATTGTTCATTTCACCCTTTAATTGAGAAATTTGGGCATTCAACTTTTCGATCGTGTTACAATGAGCTCCAATTTGTTCATCACGTTTGCTAATTTCAAAATCGTGATCAAATTCAGAACATCCAAGGATGTCTTGAAATTTGAGGTTTTAACATTTTCTTTCAGACGTTGATATTTTAATTGCAAAGCAAGATGCTCAACTTCTAATTTAGAAAACTGTTTTACCAGGTTATCATGATCATCTTGTTCAACCTTATCATGCAGTTTAGAGTTAGTTTTTTCAAGCTCAATGACATGATCATGGGAGACTTTCAGAGCAACAGATAATTCATGAAATTGTGAAGCATTAATGGAACGATTTGTAGCAGTGTAAAACACATCTTGAGCAATACATTCACAAATAAGATTCTCATTCAAGGTATGCAAGTTCTTCCTCTCAATCTCATTATATTTAAGTTCTCTCTCATAGTTACTAACCTCAACAATCATCGCATCAAAATCCTTTCCCATTTCTTTAATATCAGAATTAATTCCAATTTTAAGACTCTCAAATTGACCTTTTAATTGTTTGAAGAAAGGCATGACCTCGGTTAAATAACATTCTTTGGTTTGCTCAAAGCCCTTTCCCCTCGATCATCCCTATAGGTGTGATTCTTTTCACACGTTTTCTTAAAATCAACAAACGGTGATAAACAACATATAGGTCGATTAAGGCCACGCTATTAGTGGCAATAGATCTAGGAACTAGGTGCATTGGTGTATTAGGAGGATACACAGATTGCTTTTGGAAATTTCCTAAGGGAGGGTTAGTAACAACAAGATTCTCGCTTTTGCTTATCTAAATCCATTTTCGAACACTTGTTCGGGAGTTAGAAGTGTCTGAGGCTTAAACTTGTTTAAGGAGATCCATTTTCTTAGTGTAATCATGAGGTTTGATCGTTATGTTATTCTTTTACACTCGTGATTTTCTAGCTTCTTGTTCATTTTCTCCCTAGTGACTTCATCGATTTCTTATCTTCCTCGATGCACTCAAAGCAACTAGGTTTCGCCTAGGTTTAAGGATTTCATTACCATCATAAAGTACCTTATGAGCAGCTCTAGCCTTTTTAATAACCTCTGGACTTGGTTCCTCAACAAGGGAACGCTTATGCTTATCGCTAAAACTCTATGCTTAGTGATCATGTGAGCGATCAATGGTATTCCCTTTACGCATAACTTATTCTCAAGTTTGTTTTTAAAGTTTTAGATTGGAAAAATCATTCAAAAGTTTTTATTCCTTAGCATTGAATTCTTGCTTAAGCATTTTCACATTTTCTTGAAGTTCTTGTTTTGCTTAGCATATTTAGAAAGCTTTTCTTGTAAGGAGTTTAACTCTTGTTTTAATACTTCTTCTCTAAAATTACTTTTTCTAATAGTTGTACGATTTGGTCATCCATTTCTCGCTCACGGGTGGTTAGCTCGAACTTAGCACGTTGTTCATAAATGGCCACTGCTCTTTATAGGCATTAAGTTCGGAGATAATGAGAATCATTGGGGCACATGCGGTGTATTCATCAAAGACATAGTCTTCATTGATGCAGAAGATGCATCACTTGATACAATCTCACTTTCACTTTGTTTCACATATTGATCATATGGGACAATGTTGATATTACCCATATTTTCAATATCGACTCAATAGTTTTAGTTGATTGTACTTTGTCATGCATCTTTTGCACATCAAGATCATCGTATAGTTTTAATACCTCGTAAATGATTTTGTCTTTGGATGGACCAGCTTGTGGTGATGAAGAAACTTTAGAGAGACCATTGGAGAAATGCTAGCTATGAAAATGGTTTGTGCAAGAGGTTCTTCATCAACATCGTAGTCGTATGCATCACAATCGCCTACTTGAAAGGCATTCGATGATTATGGCCTATCTCCGAATTGGTTGCTCATCCACATCTGCATCATATGTCTTAGCATTTCCCTCGACCAAGAACAACAACCTCTTCATCCAAGGCTGCACCATTATCCCGAGCTTGCATAAGCAACATCTTATCCCCGAAATACTCGGCATTCGAGGCGTTTTGGCGATGTGCAGTTCCTTGCAATGTGTCCTCACCTCCACAGTTGTAACATTTGATTGGCTTTGCTTGACCTCGGTTTCCATTCCTTCCCTATTCTCGATTTGCATCATAGCCTCTACCACCCACCTCTTCCTTGTTCGCATCGCTTTTCTTGAACTGGTTGTCTTGTAACCTTTCCATCTCGACCAAAGCATGGTTGTGTAGATTGGATGCGATCCGATTTCATTGTTAGTGTGAAGTCTGTTGGTATGTGGAGAAGGTTAAGTTTTGTTTAACCATAAGAGCCAATTTATTGATAAAGTGTTCCATGACCGCATTGGCATCGTGTTGTTTGCAATATGGATCTTGAATGACTTGAGATGCTTTGGTAGTGGTTCCATCATGGGTGTAAAATGTGTTGAATCATTTGATGAACTTGTTTCTCTGGTTGAGATTTGAACTGCTCAAGAATCCGTGCTCAAACATAGCATGTTTCTCATTCTCAAGAAGAAAGGCATACAATTGCTCATAGTTGGTGTTCTTTAATCCTTTGGTAAGCTTCACAGAAGTGACAAATTTGTGCCATTCGGGATTCATGTTGTTCACAAATTTTGAGTTCAACTGAATGTTTGGCATAGTCATCTTGATGTTCCTCATATCATTCACCAGCTTGTGGAATCTCACGTAATATTCATAGACACTTTCTTCAGGTTTCATCTTAAAGTGCTCAAATTCTTCATACAGCTATGATTCTCTATCTTCTATAGTCAATTCAGAACCCGAGAGAAGCATCTTGACATTATCCCAAACTGCCTTGGCTTCGTGTTGTGATTGATCACTTGTAGATATCTTTTGAAGACCACAAGTATGATGTTAGAAGCCCGATGTCGAGATCAAATCTCTTTTTCTCCTTATCACTCACTCATCATATGTCTTTGGTCCATCTAATCCAAAGATCATTGTACCACCCGCCGCAGATATCAATTAAGTCTCTTGTGGTCTCAACTCGATAAGGTCCTTCATCAATTGACTTAAGGATGTTAACCCCATTCTCCTTTCCTAAGCAAGACAAACTGATTCTTTGTGACCAAGACTCATAGTCGGGCTTCTATCAAGCATGGGAGGACTAGTATCGATCCTGCACTTGCACATCATCAAGAACGGAAGACATGTTTAAATTCTACGGATTTTACAAATCAAGAGAAACCGTAAAACTTATACACTTATGCGTGAGAAGCAACTTTCGTGTAATGACTCATAACAACGGACTTACGCGTAGACACAAGCTTACGCGTAGACAGAGCTTACGCGTAGTCTAGAGCTTACGCGTAGAGTTTTAGGGTAAAAAGGCTTAAGTTTATGCGTAAACCAAAGCTTAGGCGTAAGAACCTTATGCGTAAGTTTCCCTTAGGCGTAAGACAGGCTTATGTGTAAGACATGCTTATGCGTAAGAGAAGGCTTATGCGTAAGAATTTTTACGCGTAAGTTTTATGCTTATGCGTAAAATTAGGGTTTTACCATTAAAAATCTCTTACACTTCACAACAGAAGAGATATCCAAAGTCAAGTGTTTTTCAGCTTATCCAAGCAAGAAGAACAGCGAGTAACCACCGTAAATGAAGATCACGTGAAAACACCTTATTGTAAGATTAGGGTTTCTTATGCGTAAGAAGTACAAAATTTGCCAAACACATTTTTTATTATCAAACCGTTAAGAAAACCATATTATAATGATGACACAACCTTAAAAACACCAAAACAACAAAGCTTGAAGACCAAAACCACGATTCTCTCTTACGTGTAAGATCGTAAACACGTATCCAAACACGCATAAAAAACAAGAAAAACTTGTAAAGTTTAAACCTTTTTGCAAGAAACTGAAATTTAAGCACTCAATAAACCTTAACCTACAAGAATCTTGGATTAAAAGTGTAAATTTTAAAGCTTTAAGAGTACAAAACTCGACACGAGACTACTCATAAACACCACGTTACGCCAGAAGAAACCAAACCTTATCCCAAAATAACAATCAAACCAAGAACATGAGAGATGGATGATCAAACCATGGCTCGATACCATTTGTAGGATCTTGGTTTATCACAAGTTAAGCGTAAAGAGATAAGGTTTAGAGAGAAAGTGGGAGAGGATGGGAACTTTAGAGAGACAAAGAAAATGTATTATGAAGCTCCAACCCTTTACCTTGGAGGGCAAAGGGTATTTATAGGGTACAAACATGAGACGCCTCTTTAAGGCTGTGGATCAGGCATACAGTGGGTAAAGACCCGTCCGTCCTCCACGGTATTACAAAGTAAACTAAATACTATCATAGACTTACTATGACTACAAGCTTTCTAACGAGCATACATAGTTGAGGTGACCGACACTTTAAGTACTGGATTTACTAAATCCTAACAAAGTTTGATGGAATCATAAGAAACGAGGTGTCGAGTTCACCTGGGAACGCGAGGTTGTAATGCGTTCCAAGTATCCCCACCTGTTCACCCAACCACCCATGACAACCTTTGCGAGTTAAACCGCGGGACGCGGTTCTCTTAAGGGGTAAGTACTGTAAGCTCCCGAAAAATTTTATTGTAATTAACACCTTAATCATAAATAAAGCACGGCTCATAACATCATGAAATTTTCCACTCATCATATTCGCATGGCATATGCATGATCAACGTGACTTGAGCGTTCAAAAATACACCGTTGTGATCAGAACAAGATTCCCCATGATCCCGATATTCTTAAATATTTAATATGTATAAATAAAATTTTATAAAAAATAAAATAAATAAATTACCTCTAGGACCGGACCTAAGCCCAACACCCAAACTTATTGGGCCTCGCCTTGCACGAGCCCAACTCACTACCCATTTCTCTTATGGGCTTCATTTACTAGCCAATGCAAGCCAAGTGTCCAAGCCCATTCTTCTTACCCTTTTGGCCCTCGCTATATCAAGCCCAACACACTCCAAATTGAATTTCCAAAACATGTCAAGTGTAATATCTTTTGCTTTCTTTCTTTTTGTAACCGGTCGAGTTAAAAAGAATCAACACAACAACTTTAACAAGATCAAGACCAAGCTCATTCCCCCCTTTGGTCCCTAACGAGTTGCGCGTGTGTGTATGTAAAAAAGGGACAAAGCACCATGATTTAGCCACCCTAATCCCAATTTTATAATCCCCCTAAAGCCTTGACCACCCTTTGACCAAATAGATTGGATATTATGTTTTTCATGCTAGCAATAAGATGGGACTTGGCATTGGCATGCCTTGAATCCCACTGCCCTCCCCTCACGTTTCACAAACCAATAAGCACCAAACCATATTAAAGTCAAAAGGCCATACCTAGTCTTCTTTATAACATAACTCTTATGACATTTTTCCAAACACACAACTCACTCTAACTCTCAACTCACTCAAATACTCTCCCAACTCCTCTCCTAAGCAGTAGGAACAAAAGGGAAAGAAAAGGAAAACGTGACCAAGCAAGGAATTAGAAAGACATTAGGACAATATTGAATCGTGTAAGGTTATAAGGAGAACAAGGGTCTTGCTATAGCCCTCACTCGTTCATCTTGTGCTCTCATCTCCACGCTACACGAGTGTTGTAAGTTTTCTTAAAAACCTTGTTGATTTCTTTTACCATTGTCACTCTAGTACTAGTATATCACACGTTAAATATTGAAAACGCATCGTAAGCTCTATAATTTCTTTATATGTCTAGTATCATCACTACTCGACACCCTCCCTCTCACTCTAGATAACACGCGAACCTACATAAACTTGAAACTTAGTAGAAACGATTTATAAAACTCTTTCAAAACCTTCCCAAACCCTCATCCACTTGAAAAACCAAACGAAAACCGTATGGGCCTTAAGGCCCAATACTTAAATATATAAGCCCAACGACCAACGTTTCTACAAGATCACAACGGGGAACATTTCACTTATGCGTAAGTGAGGATCTTTGATAAATATCAAACTAAGACAATGTAGCACGTAAATTAACTTAAAACGTTAAGCACGCACACACACTATTGAATTGGATAATTCAATGATCTATTGAATAAGTATATTCAATGCTCTATTATTTTGGTCGTAAACCGAAAGGTTTATCATTTTCTGAGACTCGCCATCTCATCATTTTTAGGTTTCGGTTTGGAACCTCCGCTACATTGTGCTTGACCTATTTGTTCTTGTTCATTATCATCAAGGTGAGTTCATAGCCTCGCTTTTAATTTTATTTGCAAACCCCGCGAGGGAAATACATGCTCTAAACTAGAATACAAGGTTTTTCATAAATGTTTGCTTCTTGATTATTAGAATTGCCTAAGTATTTAGCCATAAGTCCCTCGTATCATGAACCATTAGTCACCGCGAGTGAACGACATATCATGAATAGTACTATGGGGAGTAACGACCCGCCTTAGTTATAGGAAATAACCGGGCACACCATATTTGAATTGCATTAGGTAATTGGCTATTACCTCCTTTGGGGCAAACTTACGACACCGCACTGTGTATGCAATGAGTCTTGGTTGCATGAGCTTAGCGATAATAATCTATGATTTTCTTTATGATATTGTTAGTTTACAATTATCATGTTCATATTCTTGTGTTCAACTATTATTTAAACCTATGGATTTCACTCAACATTATTGTTGACCCTTTTAAGCATGTTATCTCAGGTAATCCATGAAGATTATGTTCGAGGCATGGAGTGGGCATATCGAGACCTTTCCTTGTCATGTAAACATAAAGTTGTCATTTCTTTCAAACTCGTGCTCTATATTTTGGGAAAACATTTGAACAATGTGGAATATTTTGTAACATCTATGAGTTTTCGATGAATGATAACTATTTTTATTAAAACGTCTCTTTCGAGTCGTTTTCTATGATTATTGACTGTGATCTCCATTCGAGTAATACCCCGATTAGTCTTTCGCTGTCATTATGATCACGGGGGGTGTTACAGTTTATTATGATTTATGATTTCAGATATGTGGTTCAATTTTCTGGGTATGTGTTTAACTTTAGAAGATTAGGTTGTTGAGTGGGTTATTTTCGTTTATTTGATATGTTTAAAAATTTGAGAGTCTATATTAGCCAATAACCCCAGAAAATAAGGTAATACAAACATCACCTTTTTATACAGTAGCTTCATAGATTTTCATATTGTTTTTGCAAATTGCTTATTCAAAAAAAATTAGCTTATAAGTTGCTTGGTTTGTTGTAAATGGTTGCTAATATTCTTGTCGGTTGTGTATGTTGGTATTTGGGAATAGTCACTTTTCACTTTAGTCTACTTAACATATGCCAAAAAATTATGCGGCTTAAACATTAATAATGTGATGATATTTTCTGTGTAGGAAAAGCGATTTTTTAAATGGTTGTTTTGTTTCAAAACTTTAAAGTTGTGAGTCGGTGAATGCTTATCGTCCAAGAGAGATATTTTTTTTTAATTGGTCATGGATGTACAAAATGTAATGTATATAAAATGTATATGATTTTATTGACAATGTTAAACTTAATGTTGATTATATATATATATATATATATATATATATATATATATATATATATGTACATGTGGTGGGAGCAGGGAATGCAGGATGCGAATGTGTCAAAAGGTTGTTTCTCAACCCGGCCAAAATGGGTCAGGTTGGTGGACTTACTGTAAGGCTAAAGGATACTAGAAGGCGAAAAATATGATTGCCAGTGACAATCCCAAATGCCACATGAGATATACGGTCTATCGTTCTAGGTTAGCAAGCTGATGTGTTGCCTTGGTATCCGGTTACAAAAAGCGAGAGGTATATGGATGGCTAGATGTGCTCGTATCGAACCTTCAACTATTGTAACAGATTTTTAAGGTACCGGTACTTCCCGTAGTTACTTTTATATCCGTTCCAGCATTTCTTTCTGCCAATAGCCCGATAATTGCTTTTCTTTCACAAAAAATACTTTCCTTTTCTCATTGTGATCCATGTCATTAGTTTCTAAAGTAGTGTTTGGATTTGCTTATTTTGTAAGAGATACAATCATACTCGACACTTTTATAAAAACTTTCATTTAAATTCATTTATCGATGATTTTGGATTTAAAAAAGCGAAAACACAGAAAAAATAAATTATCTGAAACACCCATAATAGTTTGTCGTTGGATTTTTTCTAATAGTTTGTCATTGTCATTTATGCCCAGCGTTTTAGTTTCATAAGGAACATTGTCGAGTAAAAAGATCCAGGAATTAACAAGCAACCAATTTAGGTACTATTAAATGTGGCCATTATTGTGTAACCGTGTGTTAATACAAATAAGCCGTAAAAACGTTTATTTATATTTTACGATCTTCTAATGTTTTTTCGATAACAAACGTAAAATCATTTTAACGAAACAAATAAAATACGTAAATGGTTTGAGCCAATAGTTTACTAACACACTTACATTTTCATATAAATCACTAAACATGTAATAGTGTTTTTCATGTTATGATAATGCATATGTATAACAACTAGTATTTACATATTGGGTAGATATATACATACTTAGTATGTATTATAATGGGTAGAAGTTTAAGTATTTAATCCATTGACTTAATACATTGAATGTAGTTGGGTACCAAAGTCCATGACCCATACCCATAGAGCATAATCCATGACCCATTGCATGACATCATGCATAAGTCATAATGGGTATTATCCATGACCCATAGAGCTAACCCATAACTCGTTGACTAGATGCATTGCATCTTATAGATACATTGTATCTACTTGGATACCCATGATCCAAAGTCTAGGACCCATAACCCATAACCCATGGCCCATGACCCATACATGGGTAATGAGGAGCGTCTCACGGATCCCTCAAGGTACACTAGACGGATCCCTCCAACAAAGGATTCGTGGGATTCGTGGAACAGTAGCCTACTTTTGTCTATAAATACTGATCCATTTCTTCATTGCAAAGGGAAACTCCTACACATACTTTCTCCTAGTATTGTAAACTCTCTAACCTCAGATCCAAAGGATCTTTCTATGTAGTTTGTGTTTGTTTTTGTGTGATTCTTTACGTTCCTCTTAAAGGCGAGATCACCACCTCTTGAAGTCGAGCAAGCTCAAGTCCATGAGTTGCCATGCTTCGTCATCATCAAGACTACTGAATTTATCTTGTTGATAGTTCTTTCTTCCTCTCTAGAACTGTTGTTGGATCGATATACTCTGACCAAACTAACTATGTAGCTTGTAAGGGCTTAGCAACCTCGGATAAATCCTAAGTTACTAATAATGAAACACTGATATTACTCTACTAAGTATGCGGAAACTACTTCAATAAAGCTAAGAAGAATAACTTTAAACTTCAACGATTTTATTAATACTTTGAACCTGCTTGATACACAGATTCACTAACAACCCTAATAACTCTAATATCTAACTTGGTAAACTCTAATATTCTCTAATTATGCGTATGTAAGTCGTACCTCTAATGCCAATCTAGGGTTCCTTTTATAGGCATAAGGAATACCCTAGTCGGTTTACAATTACAATCCTTGTACGACAAGTAATACTAAACTAAACTAAGAATATTATAGAATTACAAAGCTTTCTATAAACGATATGGCAGTTCTTTAGCTTTGCAGTACTTTGATGTTGAGCAGTACTTTGACTTTCATTAAGCAGTACTTTGACTTTCTTCAGCACTTTGACTTTCTTCAATACTTTGTCTTTTCATATCCCAACAATCCTCCCCTAACTTGAATTCTACTTGCTTGATTTCAGTTCCTTTGTATTTGTATCTTTAATATCTTTGTCTTCAAGGAAAGATTGTGTCATTATCTTCAGATTTATTTTGTATCCTCTGTGCTTGTATTATCATCATCAAAGTAGTCTTAATAAGCAATCCTTTTCAAGAACTATCGTTAATCTTCATCTTTTCAAATACTCAAAGAACATATGGCAAATTGTACATCGATCATAAAGTTTCATACTATTCTCATCACTTCCAGGTGTGGAAACTCCTATGAGAGGTGAATCATTGAAAATTTTAATGGATTTTGATGTCTCTTTACCAAAGCCATTAACTCTGGAGTAGCCAATGCTTAAGTGTGTAAAACCATGGTACATTGATAACCATATGGTTTTTAGTAAATCATCAGCTATCAACGGATTTGTTTTGTCTTTACCAAAAGCCGTACCCTTTTGGACTAGTTAGTTCTTGCAACCATGGTGAACTAATTACCATAGAAATGGTTTTTCCACAGCCTTTACCACAAGCCATTTTCTTGTGGGCTAGCCAACTCTTCACTATTGCAGATATGGTGATATGATTACCATACAACTTATTGGCAAGTTGTCAACGATCAACGGATTTGAGATATCTTTACCAGAGCCGTTTGCTCATGGATTAGTCAGTCCTTTTGTTAGACATGGTGGACTGATAACCTTTGTTGTAACCATCTCAAAACCATTTGTTGTTGTTAACTTTTTTGTTAGGAATTAGAAATTCCCAAGATTAAAGAGTCGGTCACCTCAAGTATATGTAATCGTTAGAAAGCTCGTAGTCGTAGTTCTTTAAGTTAAGTAGTAATTTAGTTAAGTAACACCGTGGAGGACGGACGGTCTTTACCCATCAGATGCCCGATCCATGCCCCAAAGTGTGGCGAGTTATGTAAGACTATAAATACTCTACCTTCCAAGGTAGAGAGTTGGAGCTCATAATAATATCTTTCACTTTCTCTCACTAAGTTCCCTAAACCTCTAACTTTCTCTCTAGAATTCCATCTATATGCTACTTTGTGTTATGGTTTGATGTGTGTGAAAAGTTAATATCTAACAATTGGTATCAAGAGCCATGGTTAGATCATATCTTGCACATCTTTGGATTTATAGTGGTTTTAGGTGGTTTTGAGTTTGAAAAGTTTAGTGGTTTTTGCATCATTTGGTTGATTTCTTGTGTTAAAGTTTGAATTTTGTTGGTACTTTTATGTTTAGAATCATCAAAAGTGTTTAGGTTTTCATTTGGTAAGCTTGAATCATCTTGGTTGGGTTGTTTTGGATTGAAAAGTGAAGTTTATTTGGTTTTTCAAGCCAGCGACTTAGTTCACTGAATAGTTTCTTGGTAGCGACTTGCTTCACAGTTTTGTAGCGACTTACGCTGTTAAAGCTAGCGAGTTAGATCTAGCGAGTTAAAGCACAAGTAGTGGAATCTCCACCACGGGTAGCGACTGTGGTAGCGACTTGGTCAAGAGCGAGTTGCTCTTTAGCGACTTGCATTTCTAGCGACTGTGTAGCTAATCATCGCCAAAATTTTGCTAGCGACTTGAGGGTAGCGAGTTACTACTTAGCGACTTACATCCGGCTAGCGACTTGGAACTCTAGCGACTTAGTGGTGTAGCTAATTAGTTGTTAGCGACTTGGTTCAAGAATCAGAGCGACTTGGTTGATTTTTCCCACAAAACTTCAAACGGCCATAACTTTTGAACCAGAATCCGCTTTCAGCGTTTCTACCCATCAAACGACCGTGAGAACGAGGAGAATAGACCGAATGAACTAAAGTTCATTCGGTCAATCTTCGAGGTCTAAACCGCTCCGAACAGAAGTTATTGAGGTTTTAAGTTTTAGACCTAAATTTCTCGTGAAAACGGCATAAACCAATCCGAATCACAACCAAACAACATCTCTCGCTTATCCCACAAACAATCATAAGACCTAACACACAATTGTCTATCATTGTGTCGATCCATTAGTCGCCTTAACACATTCCATTGGTCATTACTTAACGGTTTAGTCTTGATTTTAGTAAAACCCGCGAAAGATTCTATTTCTGGTTTAAATCATAGACCGGTAAAATCCCTGCATTCTACCACATCATGTCTTACTCTCATCGACCCGTTGATTTCGTAAGTGCTTAAATTGTATGATGTTGGGGATAATAATGATAATGGATGCTACATCGAACGATTAAAGATGTTTGAATTAAACAACGAGGATGTGAGATCTTCGTGTTCGAGTACAATGAGAATGAATTGCACCGCCATGTAATGCCATGCAAATGGAATGCAAGATTGAGCCCTATCAACTACTTCATCCGCACCTCATACGCTTGTTATCCATAGTGGGATCGAACATGTAGTGCTCTTTTCCGCCAGACTTACCTACATTGACAAGAAGCTTGTTGTTGAACTTAGAGCATTTAAAGTCGCAACTTACCAATGAAGAAGTTCAAAAGATGGTTCCAGCAGCTCTTCAAGTAATCTACAAACAATTTCAACCATTCATCATGGGGAATATTCAATAGACATAATCAACACTTGACCGAATTTCCTTCAAAAACATACGGAATGGAAATTGTGAATTCATTGAGACATTTATCCAACTCATGGATAATATGAAAAGTTCATTGAAGAATCGCACAAAAGAATGAAGACGTGAATGAGTGTCGTGCGCTTGAAAAATTGTTGTGATAAGTTGGGTAATGTATCCGTGAAGAATCGGTGGTGCCGAATGCGTAATGTTAGAGAAAACAAATAATGATGAGTCGGACAATGCTAAAATAGAATCTTCATGCTCATGTCCACAAGAGAGAGAGGTGCACCACCACAACCCGCAAGCTAATGCAAAGGAACGCTACATGGAAGCTTCGGATGTACCTAAGATAGAGATGCACCGCCACAACCTCGTGCACGTTAATGCAGAGGAAACTTGCATGAAAGTTTTCGCAGCACTAGGTATGCATCTTCTTCTCAAAATGATGATTATGGATTGCATGAGTACACCGTGATTTGTGCTCGATGATTCCTTGACCACCGAACTCAATACCTATAAGGATCAAGTTGCCATATACGAACAACGTGCTAAGTTTGAACTTACCACTCGTGAAAGGTGAGATGGATATCCAAATGCGCATAATTATTAGAAAAGTAATTTTAGAGAAGAAGTATTAAAACAAGAGTTAAACTCCTTACAAGAAAAGCTTTCCAAAACGCTAAGCAAAACACGAACTTCAAGAAAATGTTAAAATGCTTAAGCAAGAATTCAAGGCTAAGGAATCAAAACTTTGAATGATTTTTCCAATCTAAAACTTTGAAAACAAGCTTGAAAATAAGTTGTACGCATAAGGAATACCATTCAAACCGCTCACATGATCACTAAGCATCGAGTCTTAAGCGATAAGCATAGCATTCCCTTGTTGAGGAACCAAATCCAGAGGTAATTAAAAGGCTAGAAATGCTCATAAGGTGCTTTATGATGGTAATGAAATCCTTAAGCCTAGGCGTAAACCTAGTTGCGTTGAGTGCACCGAGGAAGATAAGAAATCGATGAAGTCACTAGGAGAAAATGAATAAGAAGTTAGAAGATCCCGAGTGTAAAAAGAATAACATAACGATCAAACCCCATAATTACACTAAAGAAAATTGGATCTCCTTGAACAAGTTTAAGCCTCGACTTATTAACCCCCGAACAAGTGTTCGGAAAAGGATATGGAAATGCAAAAGTCAAAATCTTGTTGAAAAGAACCCCTTGTAGGAAATCGCCTAAATCAACTGTGTATCCTCCTAATACACCAATGCACTTAGTTCCTAGATCTCTTGCCACTAAAAGCAAGACCTTAATCGATGAATATGTTATCTTTCAACTATTTGTTGATTTTGAGAAAACTTGTAAGAAAAGGATCACACCCACCGTATAATCAAGGGAAAGGGTTTTGAGCAAACTAAAGAATGCTATTTAACCGAGGTCATGCCTTTCTTTAAACAACTAAAAGATCAATTTGAGAGTCTTAAAAAGGGACGATTCGATATTAAAGAAATGGAAAAGGTATTTGATGCAATGATTGTTGAGGTTAGTGATTATGAGAGAGAATTAAAATATAATGAGATTGAGAGGAAGAACTTGCATACACCGAATGAGAATCGATTTATGAATGTATTGCTCAAGATGTGTTTTTCATCGCTACAAATTGTTCCATTAATGCTTCTCAATTTCATGAATTATCTGTTGCTCTAAAAGTCTCCCATGATCGTGTCATTGAGCTTGAAACAACAAATTCAAAATTGCATGAGAAAATAGAACAGATGATCATGATAACTTGGTCAAACATTATTCTAAATTAGAAGTTGAACATCTTGCTTTGCAATTAAAACATCAACATCTCAAAGAAAATGTTAAAACCTCAAATATCAAGACATCCTCCGATGCTCCCGAGTTTGATGCGCTTTTGAAATTAGCAAACGTGATGAACAAATTCGAGCTCATTGCCACACGATCAAAAGATTGAAAGCCCAAATTTCACAACCGAAAGGTGAAAAGAAGGATGTGACTGGTTCCCATATGCCTCCACCTTTAGATTCTCGTAATTTCCAACTTCAAAACATAATTGATAACTTGCAAAAGGAAAATGATTGTTTTAAAGTCGAAATTTCAAAGGTTAATGATCAAAACAAAGAGTTATGTGATTCATTTAAAGTTAATCATGATAAACAAATTGAAAAGATAACTTCTTTACTTAACGATATTGAGAATCAAGCGTGAGGTGAAAGGAAAGTTGCCAATCCCCAATTGCAAATACTGCTCCTAAGGTTTCGCCAGATAAATATGCTATCGATATGTTATATATTCCTCCGCCCATTAGGAATAATGAACTTGCACATAAAGCATACCTCTCATACCTTAAGGAAAGTTTGAAGGGTCTCCGTGAGATTGTTGAAGATGAAAGATTAGAAAACCTTTGATAGTACTATAGCCTATGCCCGCATGGATGCCAAACGATCTCGTGAACTCTTAGAGTATGTAATTGTCACAAGTCCGAAATCTAACAATAGGCTAGATAGAATAGTTGTGCCTTGTTCTATGCCTAAAGCCAAGCATGTGACCCTTGATATGCCTTGTTCCATGTCGAAATTCAAGCAAGCAACCTTGATGTGCCTCCTAGAATTTTAGATCCCAAAGACTTCTAGACCAGAATGCGTAAAGTAGTGAAGCCATGTAATGTTCCCATCATTACTTCTACAGATGCTAAGATTGACACTAAAGTTAGGGTCAAAACCTAGAAGCAATGCAAAGAAGGATAGGATTACGCAAACTAAAAGTGATCATGATAAGGAAGTAAAAGAACACCATAGGGACAAGAAGTTTGATTTGAACAAAAGAATCGTGTTAGTTCTAGTATTAGCTCTAAGCTTATCAAATTAATTCGAGGCCTTATGTCGTCTCGCAAAACATGTAAAAATGTTTATTTTCCGTAATCATGATAAATGTGATGTGTTATTTCGAGATCTAAGAATCATACCCCGCTTAAGAAAGTTTGGAAAGCAAAACAGACAGCAATCTCGAAACCTACAGGAAGGTTTTACCAATGTAGGATTTCGTGGAAGCCAACAGTCGAATGTTCACGAATGGCAAACCTTGCTCTTTAACTAGATCCACTATGCCGAGAATAGTGCTGTTAAGGTTTGGAAGCCAACCGGTAGAATAATCCCATTAAGCACAAAATGTCATTTGACTAAGTCCGATGCCTCTACTAGTTCACTCCTAGGATAATGCCATTGCATCTAGGGTTTCACGATTCAAAGACTGCTTGTGCTAACCAAAAGGAACCCATCAAGACGTGGGGATCCAATGTTTCCAATTCTCGTCTTCGTTGTCCAAAGCAGTCGTATAAATCGTCCCTTGGTATTTGGATTCGCGGCTCTAAACATATGACCGGCTCTTAACAATGACGCCTGCTCAAACCGCTCAGCCTCGACTTCATCATAATGGCGTCGCAGATAACACTTCAGCCCTGCTCCTCAAAGAAAAGAAAGGTGTACGCTTCAAGGCGCTTTATCTTCTTAAGAAGAGAAATCTTCATGTTTATGACCATTCTCATCGACATTCTTCATCAACATGCTTCATGCTTTTTCCATGCGCTTCACCATCAAGTGAACCGGACTACCGATAATTACTCTTATTCCTCTTGCTCAATATAATGAAGATGGCGACATCATGTGCTAATTTTATGGGGAGAAGTGTGAATATAATACATTTGGATGATAATCACTTGGTTAATCAAGAATGGCATCTCTCGTATGCAATTTTGAGGGGAGAAGAAGTGTGAATTTTTGCATGGTTGATCGATATTTGAGAATATATGGTCAAACGGCTCCTAACCCATGTAAGAACCGAGATTCTTCTTATCGGATCATCTTCACATGTAGTTTCTTCTAAGAGCCGTTGGTTGACATCTTCACACGGCCGATATGATTAAATGACAAAGTGCTTCTAGTTGTTGTCAATGATTTCTTTGATGAACATCTTTCGTTTTGTTTGATTGGGAGGATTTTAATTAAGGGATTTGCTATTTACAAGTTAACGGAATGCCTTTGGTGTGAAGAAGATGTTAACTGCCTATTTCCCATTCGGATAATCTTGAAGAAGGTCGAGTCTACGCCTAATCTACATTTGAAAGCTACATGATTAGAAGACTAAAGACTAATTGCATTTGATGATCTAAAGACTTCTTCTTAATCCGGCCGAGAAGAACACTTGAAAATCTTCGTCGCTTTAGGGAGAGCACTAATTGGGGAGATTGAAAAGCCAAAATTTTATCCCCAATTAGACTTGTTTCGATTCTTTAGCAATGATTCATTGCTTGATTTTTGATGACACCTCCAACGCCTAATGCTTCAATTACTAAGGATAATTGGGATTCATTGTTTGGGATTCATTGTTTTCAAAGATATGTTTGATGAGTACTTCCAACCTCTAACGAATGTTGATCATCCATCAAGCTCATGCTCGTTTCTATTGACTCAACCGGTTCACCATCTAAGAAGTACTTCTTGGAATTCTCAAGAAACCTTATCTCCGCCATTTCACAAGGCGTTGTTAATGACTATCATTGCAGCTTGCACTCATGAATAGTGATCCGCTCTTTGGTACTCCTTTGCCAAATCTTCACGGATCATTGTTTCATTTTTCTTCTCCAAATGTGCACTCAGAATCAACCACATGAACATTAAGGAAAATGACTTCCTCATCCGCTTAAAAACATTATTGGTAAATCTTCCGATCGCTTCTACATGTATACCGTAAGGAAGAATGCATTGATGTTGAGGAATCATTTGCTCCGCTCACCAATGGGTCAATGTACATCCGATTGTATGTTTATTCACGTGTTGGACATTTGACACAAGTTGATTACTTCAAGTTACTCATTTATAACTTATTTGAGGTTGAAGTTGACGCTCACAAAGGCGTGTTCTTATTTGATAACTTGCTCGGGCTTAAGTATTTGAGTTGAAGACTTGGGTTATCTAGTTACCAGCAATGAGGTGGATGATTGAAGACCGTTAACTATCACTATTAGGAGTTACTTTGTTTTACTCAAGGTCACACGATATGACGGTGTGGATAATCGCAAGAGGTGTTAATGTCTCATACTTTGTTTGAGTAGTGAGTACTTAGAGATTTGCTTGAAGCATAGATTCTCGACACCGCTCTTCCATCTTTAAGTGCAAGCTTAAGACACAAATGCGGGAATTCGACTTCGCTTCAAGTTTGGTATATCGGGTTTTTCTTCAACAAAGGGTCACTTCAAATTGTCTACATATGGGTTGATAAAGATAGTCGAGAGAGTTTATGTAGCAGCTTGATTCTCACAGATTCACTTGGGCTATTTGAGTTCTTCTCACAAGATTTCAAGTTTATGGATATATTATGTTTTGTCGATTCCGAGGTATCAAAACTATTTGGGGAAGGATATATTATTCCAACTATTTGGGGAAGTGGTCTCGAGACCTTTGGTTTTTGTTACTTCAAAGGTTCATTGGAAGAAATGTGAGAAGAATATTTGAACGTGAGATGATACGCCTATCGACATCTTATATACGGTTTATGATAAAGTGCTTCCGGTTATATGCACAACATGTTCACTTGATCGAGCTAATTCGCTTATTTCGAGTTGACATCCACAGAGATGATTAGTGACTCAACATGTTACATGGATGTCATCGCTCTACTCTTGTTGGGTACATGTGTACATTATGTGTCGATTGGTTATATGTTATATAACCGAATGCACTTGGTAAAATGAAGATGTTGATATATTGTTCCCTAACTAGACAACCGGTCAATCTCGAAGAGTAAGGTGTACATCGGGATGCACAACAGTTCATGTGATCGGTCGTAATCGCTAATCCGGATTTGATAACCACCGAGACGATCAATGTTTCAACTTGTTACTCGGTGTTCTCGTGTTCTTCGTGGTGCCGAGCTTCAATCAATGAGACCGCTTTGTATTCAACTCTACTTTAGGGAAATGGTCTTTATTCGATGTTTGTCGGTTTGGGGAAGCTACCAAAGATTCAAATTGAGAAGGCTCATGTTCGACGATTTTCTTAGAAGCCTCGGATGCTTTGGTGGCGAAAGTTTAAGAGATGTTGATTCCTTTCTTCTACAACGCGTCGAACGATATCTTTATCTCGGTACTCATTTCATCATTCTCTTAAACTAATTTATCTCTTGTATATATCTATTCGAAAAACAAAATACAAAATTATAAAACCTTCAAAATCAAATAGAAAAATATAAAACTTTCAAAATCCATAAAATTTGAAAATTCAAAAATCTTCAAAAATATTGTCATTTTGTCATGTTTCTCTCGATTCGATAATATCTACGGTTTGATGTTGTCATTCAAAGAATGACACGGACTTTAGATGTTGTTCGAATTTTTATATAAAAAAAAAAAAAAAAAAAAAAAAAAAAAAAAAAAAAAAAAAAAAATATTTTGGGAGAAAGAGAAAAATGGTTTATTGTCATTTTCGTGCAATAACCCGGTTTTAAAGAAAGAACAGAGCCATGTTTTACCATGTTTTCAAATCCTATGCTCGATTCTATAAACATTTATCTCACGAAAACTAAATGCTTTGAAAAATAACTCAATCTCTATTTTTGATAATCATCGTGACTTATTTGTCAAATCTTATCTCTCAATCAACAACCTACGTCATTGATTGAGGGGAGAATGATTTCAATTAAATTAAAAGTTATTTGGCATTAAATTGTTTTCAAAAGATATACATGCATGTTTTATAAATGGAGTTTAAAGTCTTAAAATCCGATCCATATCGCTTAAAACACTTTCACAATCAAGTCACAATTCTCCTTAAAGCTTTCAAAATCAATTTAAATTATACGAGATCACAAATCTCAAATGATTTGATAATTGTGATCGGGGAGAATGTGTGATTTAAATTGGATTTAAACCGATAATCGTGTAAATGGTTATAAAAGAATGTACATGTCGTCCTTCTCACATGTGACAAACGATTTCAATTTTTCAATGCACATGTTGAGGGGAGCATCTATCTTAAACCTTTGATTTGAAACGTGATCATTCATCCTAATGTGTGTTCCTCTAGTATGTGCAAAACTCTTTTCAAACCTCGAGGCACATATTGAGGGGAGCAAAATTCATGGAAACCTCATCCTTCCCTAAATGCTATACCCACTTGATCCGTTGAGGAAGTGATGTTGATATCTTTAGAAAATGGTAATCAAAAGAAGTTAATTTTTTCTCTTGCCTCCGTGTGCAAAACATTTTCAAATACTTGATGCACATGTTGAGGGGAGTTCTCGTTTAAAATATCAAAACAATTCAGTACAAAATGCTTTGATAATATATCACAAGTATCCGAATTGATTTTCAAATGGTTTTCAATTGATCCAATGGCGTATGAACAATACCAAATAGACCGACCAACTTTACTTTATGTACGGTGATATAAGGATGATAAGGTTAGGTATTGGTTCCCATGATCCGCCGTAATCGGAGGGATCTACCAGGACAATCCACTAGTTAGTGTAGAAGTCCTTAGGTATGATGATAAAAGGAGAAAATGAGATATGGGAAGAGTGCGGACTAAGACCGAGCTAGTATCGAATAAACCCAACAAGGTTCTAGCTATGAAGTCTTGGTAAGCATCAAGGGGTTGAAGAATTAAAAGAATTGAATGAGAAAAGGGTGAAAACAAATAGCCTCCATTTATTCAACCTTAGGCGTAAACCGGTTCACTTCATATGCTACCGATGGTAACATCGGTATTGAAGACAAGACGTCATGGACCCAAAGGACGACCGCACTTCAACTTTCCAAACCACTCAAGTTCCTCTTAAAAGGACTTGTTTCATTCTCACGGGAACCGACATTATCTATCGACTTTCTCTTAGAGATGGTTGATATTGAAGAAGGAGACCTCTCCCTAGTCTCCGTTATAGGATCCAAATATGCACAAATTGAGTCTAGAGCCACGAGATCATCAATAAATCTCATTAGGACACTTTCAATGAAGACTCTCTGCTTCACACAATGTGGAAAGAGAGATTATATCTTGAGTCCCACGATTATCCTTGTGGTATTGCCGTAACATCCGAGTGATGTGTTTACATATTCACAATGAAGATGGAAAGCCCTCGAGCCAACATCAAACAAGCTCCTCGGTAGGTGGCATGTGAGATCTATTATATAGATCAACCATGTGACAACCGAATGAAACAATGGGGCGATTCAATCTCTTGAATCAATCCTCGTTCAAAGTTATGGATTGACGGATACCTTTGAAAACCGGTCTTTGTGCTTAAAAACTCTTTTCTTTAGCACATCGATCGTGTACTCATTTTTCAAACCAAAAGGTATTTTTATGATTGATAATTGATTTTCAATAAAACCTTCGTTGTATTGCAAAACAATTTCTATTGAGCAATACACGATTGTTTTTCAAATCTCTTTTCATCAATCGCTGGACTTAAAATTCCGGTTCACTCACTCCGTGTTGTCTTCTTTGAGATGTTCCGGTTTGAGAACAAATAGAACACCGCGAAACCCCGTCAAGGAGATTCTTAGGAATCCTACCGATCACAGCAAGATTTGTATCGATCAACGGGAACCCGGGCCGTGTACTCAATTCATCGAAGTGATCAAAGACACTTTCGT
This sequence comes from Chrysanthemum lavandulifolium, assembly GCA_022545495.1. Lineage (NCBI taxonomy): Eukaryota > Viridiplantae > Streptophyta > Magnoliopsida > Asterales > Asteraceae > Chrysanthemum > Chrysanthemum lavandulifolium. The sequence continues at coordinate 189,301,840 of CM040239.1, read as the reverse complement.
GCGATTTGTTGCTAATCGTTGTATGTGTGTACGCCCGACGCTTGCAAATGATCGTAATGAAGCGGTCAATCCATAGCCGCATGCTCACTTAACACATTCATCTCAAAAGAAATCATGATTAGTGCATCAATGACTCGATATTTTCACTCCATGCTTCGCTACGCCGCCAATATCATGATTCAACAAATGCTTCCGCTACTCGATGAGAAGATATCATGATCCGTAATGTGAGCATGTCGGTCCCAAAGTCACAACACCACAATGGATGTCTCGAGATTGTTGATAGTCGATGATCTCCAAAGATGGCTCAAACTTATCATCACGTGGATCAAGAAAAGACCTCCACTTGGAATAACCAAACATGCAATGTGAAGAATCAATGACTACGAGCTTAGAGCAAAGGACTACATCAAGAATGCAAGATCAATTGTTAAATGTTATATCTATTTGTATTCAATGTAATTTTGGTACATTATTGAGGTGACCTCCTTGGGAGATTGTTAGGAATTAGAAATTCCCAGATTAAAGAGTCGGTCACCTCAAGTATATGTAATCGTTAGAAAGCTCGTAGTCGTAGTTCTTTAAGTTAAGTAGTAATTTAGTTAAGTAACACCGTGGAGGACGGACGGTCTTTACCCATCAGATGCCCGATCCATGCCCCAAAGTGTGGCGAGTTATGTAAGACTATAAATACTCTCTACCTTCCAAGGTAGAGAGTTGGAGCTCATAATAATATCTTTCACTTTCTCTCACTAAGTTCCCTAAACCTCTAACTTTCTCTCTAGAATTCCATCTATATGCTACTTTGTGTTATGGTTTGATGTGTATGTGAAAAGTAATATCTAACATCTTGAGAAGTTTTGCAATATCCGAGCAACGGTCTCATCATCACTAGCAGTGTGCTCCTTTTCTTGGATTGGACTAGAAGGACCAGCTTCTTCTTCATGTAAGGCTGTTGAAGGACCGACTTCTTCTTCAAAATTTAGGTTCCTTGGTGTAATTAGCTCTTGTCTATATGTTCCTTGAAGAGCAGACCTTGATCATCAAGACCTTGATTTCCAAAGACTTTGTACACCAAGATTTTGAGGCTCGTGAGGATCAAGACTTTGAATATTAACTTGAGCTTCAAGACCTTGAGGTTCAAGCTTTGAAGTTCAACCTCCGGTTCTTCATAATGTTCAACATCTTCATTCAAATTTTCTTGTTCCAATATCCTCCCTAATTGGAATGAAGACTGCTTGTGAACCTTCTTGCCCTTTGAAGTCTTCTTAAATTTCTTTCCTTTCTTCTTTTGTGACTTCACCCACAACCTATGATGTTGAACTAAAGGCCAGACAAAGTTCTTCAATCTTCTAAATTTGTTGTTCAATTTCACCAGTTGTGCAACTTGAGCTTCATAATCTTTCTTTAACCTCACTAGCTCCCTTGTCAAAGCATAGTTATCCAGAACTTGACCCTCATAAGCCATATCTCCCTCATCTCCTCCAGATGTTTGAGACCCATCTGTGGAAGGATAATCATTGGGAGAGGATGGTGGGTTTACCTCTGGTTCTGAATTACCATGAGCAATATCTTCTTGAGATGTAGTACCTTGTGGTGAAGCAGTATGTTGAGAAGCAGTACCTTCCCTAGAAACAGAAGGCTCGTGATCTTCACTTTCAGCAGCTTCATCTCTAACTGCTTGTACTATCGCCATCATGAGAGCTGTTAATGGTGTAGCCCTCCCAGAATTTGTCACTCTTTCTAGCCATGAAGGTGAACACCTTTGGTGGAAGTACTACAACCGGTAGCAAGTCGGAAGGTTTTGGTACATCCTGTCGCTTTGTTCAAGAAGACTTGAACAAATCTTGGGTACATGAGGAAGGGTGAACCATTGGAGATATGAGATAGCATACCATCAAGAATCATTCTTGAAAAGTTAAATATGTGATTGGTAGCTAATCCCACCAAAGGTATGCGATATTGGATCCAATTGTTCCCATGAAGTACTCTTGGGACATAAGCAATGCAAAGAATACATGAACAAGGTACTTCTGTGGTGGATGAATAAGGGTTTCTTAAAAGTTGCTTGATGAGAGACCCTTCATAACCAATATCCTCAATGTATCCCAAAGAACTTGTTTGTCAAAACGAATGGCCCCTTCTGCATCATCAAAAAATAAATCTTCCCTAATCGAAGCTTCACTAACTCTAACTATCTTCCCAACAACCTTAGCCTGAATGTATGATTCATCTTCTTGCATATGAAATCTAGCAGTTGCCCAAAATTGTTGAAGCCAGGGTTCAATGATATCTGGTTCGACCAAAAGAGCATAATTGATTGATGATCCAGTGAGGAAATCAATTATGTCATGAAAAGCGTCATTAGATGGTGTTTTGTCCAAGTTAGCCACCATGTTATGCTTACTAACTGTGTTACGATTCGCCATTGAATGTTGTTATAAGAGAAAATGGTGCGATGAATAGTGAATGTGAATAAGAGAAAAATAAGGAAAAGAATGATAAGTATAAAGATGAGAGGGAAAATCAGAGGGTAGTTATTTATAGGTAAGATTTAAAAAATCACAACCCAATTAATACAGTTACCGTTGTTTGAATTTTACCCCATCTTTTGACCGTTGGAACAATACGTTGACAAGACTAGCAGTGTTTTCCATGTAATCAGTACTTTCCAAAGCAGTACGTTCACAACAGTACTTCAAGATAAACAATAAGCAGTACTTTTCCATCCTCTTCTTCACAATTGCAAAAACATCAAAAAGCATTGTAGTGCCTTCCCTCAAACAATGCATAGGACTATCTAACTAACTAATAAGTCATCCCTTTAATTGTAGCTTAATAGTTAATCATACCAATACTCACCACTAAATGATTGAATTTGGAAACATCAAATCCCTTTGTGAGTAGATCAGCTACATTGTCGTCTGTGTGGACCTTGACAACATTAATGAGCCTATGCTCATAACAATCTCGAATAAAGTGATGCCCGATCCGAATGTGCTTTGTCTTGGAATGATAAATGTGATTCGCACAATGCATTGTAGTCTCATTATCAATGTTGATAGAGTATTCTTAAAACCGAATCCATAATCCAAGAGTTGATTACGCATCCACAATACTTGTCCACAATGACTTGCAGCAAACAACATATTCTCCTTTAGTGGAAGATGTTCTTGCAATGGTTTGTTTCTTACATTGCCATGAAAATAATCTTCTTCCAAGATATTGGCATCCTCGAGTGGTTGATCTTCTATCATAATTATCACCGCATAATCACCGCCCCGAAAAAGCTTCCAAGTGAAAAGGTGAATCCTTTGGATACCACAACCCTAACTTAGGTTGTTGTTTCAAATAACTAAAATCCTCTTGACTGCATTCATATGAGAGACCTTAGGTGAGACTTGATATCTTGCACACAAACATACAACAAACATGATATCGTGTCTAGATGCGCTAAGTACATAAGACAGCCAATCATTGATCTGTGAAGCTTGACATCTACAGCTTATCCATCTTCATCCTTTCCCAATGAGTTGATAGCTTTAATGGGTGTGGTGACAGGCTTCATAGCATCGAAATTAAACTTCTTAAGAATGTCAGTGACATACTTGTCTTGACTAATGAAAATTCTAGCCTTTGATTGTTTAACTTGAAGCCCCAAAAAGAAAGTTAATTCACCCATGGAACTCATTTGAAATTCTTGTTGCATGAGCTTCTCAAATTCTTTCACCATAGACATTTTGTAGCTCCAAAATAATATCATCTACATAGACTTGAACAAGCATGATATCCTTCTTGTCTCTCTTGATAAACAAAGTCTTATCAATTGCTCCTCTCCTGTAACCATGTTGCAATAAGAAAGTAGAGAGTATTTCATACCAAGCTCTAGGTGCTTGATGAAGGCCATACAGAGCCTTAACAACTTTGTAGACTTTGTTTGGATGTGCAGGATCCTCAAAACCAGGAGGTTGTTTGACATAGACCTCCTCTGTAATCTTACCATAAAGAAAGGCACTCTTGACATCCATTTGATAAACAGGAAAGCCCATATAAGATGCAAAAGCAAGGAATATTCTAATGGCTTCAATCCTTGCTACAGGAGCAAATACTTCATCATAGTCCACTCCTTCTTCTTGTCTATATCCTTGTGCAACTAATCTTGCTTTGTTCTTGATGACATTCCCTCTTTCATCTCTCTTAAATCTGAAAACCCATCTTGTACCAATGACTTTCTTTCCATCTGGTAGATCACATAGTACCCAAACGTCTTGAAGTTTGAATTGAAGAAGTTCTTCTTGCATGGCTTCAACCCAACTCTCTTTAGTTAATGCTTGAGCTACATTCTTGGGGTTCTTCTTGAGAGATAAAACAAGTGAATAAACACGTTTGTTGATCCTTATGATTCATCCTGTTTTGTTTATACACAAAGCTAAGTAAAGAATTATGTGGTTTAGAGAAACCTTTAGCTTTGGTTCTTATGAGCACTCTAGAAGTAGAAGGTCCAATTATTTGACCAGCAGGATGATTTTTATGAACTCTTAATGTAGGAGTTTGTGGAACTGCAAAATCATCATCCAAATTTGTGAAATCAGCTCCTTCATTGGAATTTGAGAAAATACCTTCATCATCTAACTCATCATCGGTGTCTTCTAAACCGCACATGTTAGGATCATTCAAATCATCAATAGCATTATTTGCAGCAAGACTTTGATCCAAAATCTTGTGATCCAAAGTGTTGTGAGGGTAATCAGAGACTTACCCTTTGCTTTGCTTCTTCATAAGATCTTCTTTGTTCATCCTCATAAGATTGTGCTATTGTTTCTTGAAAAGCATCCTATTAAGTTCATCTTGAATAGGTTGATTCTCAGAGACAAAGTGGATTTTGGTTCATCAAGACTTTTCTCCTTCTCAACGCTTATAGGTTCTTCATCGTGAACAAAGATCGGGTCTAATATTGACTCCATGAACAATTTCATCGTAAATCTTCTTCTTTGTGAACAACTTGATTCTCATCTCTAACAGAACATAGTTCATAGAAGGAGTCAAAACATCAAGATCAAACATCCAATCAGACCTTTACCTTTTTATTTTCTTGATCTTCTAAAAATTCAACATGAAGACAATCTTGAACCTTTTGGTGACCTTGTTGTACACTCTAAATCCTTTACTATTGGTACAATAACCCAATACGTATCCTTCATCTGACTTGCCATCAAATTTTCCCAAAGCATCAATAGTATTGAGAATAGTCAAAGGATATCCAAAAGGTTTCATAAAACATATGTTAGGTTTGTTTCCCATAAGCAACTCATAAGGTGTCTTCATCTGAGGTTTAGTAACTGATACTCTATTCAACACATAACAAGTCAGACTTACGACTTCATTTCAAAATTGAATAGGTAATAGGGAATCTGCAAGCATTGTTCTGGCTGCTTCTATAAAGGTTTTGTTCTTCCTCTTTGCAACACCATTCTGCTGTGCAGTTCTAGCAATGCTAAACCCCCTCTTGATTCCTTTCTTGGCACAAAATTCATCCATAAGCTTGTTCTTGAATTCAGTCCCATTATCACATCTAATACCTCTTATTTTGAGTCTCAATTGGTTTTCAAGGGCTATTATAAGATCATGAATAGCATCAAAGGTTTCATCTTTAAATCCCAAGAAAAGACCCAACTAAATCTATCGCAATCATCTGTTACAACTAAGCAAGACTTCTTCTTGTTTAAGCTTGCCATGCGAATGCAGTCCAAACAGATCCATGTGCGGAACTCTAAAGGTTCTCTAATAGTTCTTTCCTCAATATTCTTGCATGATGCTTTGTGTTGTTTACCCTTCTTGTACGCCAAACATGAATGAACATTCTTGTATGTTTTGGAAGGTAAACCTCTAACTAAATTTCCTTTAACCAACTTGCGATATTCTTGAAATTCACATGGCCTAATCTTCTATGCCACAGATGTGCTTCTTCAAATGTTGCCTTGGCTACTAAACATGTTGCTCTTCGTAAGAGTTAAGACTCTTCATATCTAGATGTACACATCATTGGTTCTTGGTACTCAAGATTACCAAGTTATCATCAACAAGCTTGAACTCGGGGAAAGAATAAGACATTTTGTGTCGATGAATAACACATGGTGCTTCTTATCACAGATCGAGAGACCGACAAAAGATTGAACTTGAGCTCCTTCACATAACGAACATTCTCAAAATCTATGCTTCCTCGCCTTGATGGTTCCTTTGCCAAGAATTCTACCTCCACTAGGATCATTCCCAAATGCAACTCTTCCTCCAAAATAAGATCTAAAATCGTGTAATCTCTTTGTCTCTGTCATGCTTCCAAAACCACTATCAACAATTAAATGATCTTTAAGCTCCTCTTCCGGGTTGCCATGCACAAAGATAAAAGAGTTAGTTAATTTTAGGAACCCAAGCCATTATCGACTTGTGTTCCCTCAGGAGTGACATACTTAAATTCTTTAAGTATGTAATCTCCAATCGCTTTTAAGCACATGATCAATTATCTTTGGTTGTTCCAAAACTTGTGTTGGTTTTTCAACCAAACTCTCTTTTCATCAAAATTCTCTTTTATTATTTTTAACAAAATTCTCATTTCACTCTTACTTCATCGAAAGTATTGTTTGTTCCCCATGAGTACTTTCTTTCTTAACCCAGCTGGTTTTAACTTTTTGTGTAGAGTTCTTTGATCTAGATACTCTTTTTGAGGTGTAACGCCTTCTAGATTGATAGTAATTAGATCTCCTAGGGCTTCCATTCCTAAAAGTGCTAGCAGTACCTTGATTGGGTGAAAACCTAGCAGTACTTTGAGAAGGTACTACTTGAGAAACTTTTGGCTTACCAGTACCTTGAAAAGTGCTTGAGGTCTTGGTGGTTTTGAAAAGGTCTCTCTCTGGTGCGGTACCCATAGTCTTTGAAAAGTTGCTTTGAGCTAACCCATGTGAGTGATTCCAAACCGGTTTATTCTCCTTGGCTTATGGTTGGTAGATCCGGTCTTTGGGAATTTGCTTTGATATTCGAGTGAAAGTCACATCCTTAATCAAATGATCAGGACTATAACAAACAAAACATAATTTTTGACCCATACTCCCAAAATTTCTTCCTTTAGTTCTATGACCAAACCTAACCTGACTTTTTGGTGAATGATGAAAACTATTTTGACCAAGATTATCCCAAAAAGATTTAGCAGTATTTTGAAAAGTTTTTCTTGAAGGTACTTGTTAATACAAATAAGCCGTAAAAATGTTTATTTATATTTTACGATCTTCTAATGTTTTGTCGATAACAAACGTAAAATCATGTTAACGAAACAAATAAAATATGTAAATGGTTTGAACTAATAGTTTCTAACATATTCAGATTTTCACATAAAACACTAAAACAAGTATAAGTGATTTTATGATTTAATATTACATATGTACAACAACTAGTGTTTACATATTTGGGTAAAATATACATATAACTAGTATGTAGTATATTGGGTAATATAAATGGGTAGAAACTTAAGTATCATAACCCATTGGGCAAATACATTGAATGTAGTTGGGTACAACCCAAAGCTCATGACCCATGGAGCTTGACCCATAACCCATTGCATGACATCATGCTTATATCATACATGGATAATATCCATAACCTATGGATCAACCCATACCCAAGTGATCAAGTGCATTGCACTCAAAAGATACATTGTATCTAGCTAAAGATCCATGGTTCAACCCATGACCCATGACCCATGACCCATAACCAAAATACCCATGGGTAAAAGGGAGCGTCCCATGGATCCCTAGCTTAACGCTTGACGGATCCCTTGTGGAAGGGATCCGTGGGATCCGGGAAGTAGATTTTTCTTCTATAAATAGTGAGCCATTTCTTCATTGTTTCTCACCCTTTCTAACACACTTCTCCACAGTTAAAACTCACTAACCTCATATCCAAGAGATCTATGTTTGTAGTTTTGTTTTGTGTGATCTTCTAGGTTCCTCTTAAAGGCAAGATCACCATCCTTGAAGTCGAGCAAGCTCAAGTCCATGAGTTGCCATGCTTCCTCATCATCAAGGCTACTGAAGTCTTCTTGTTGATGATTCCTTTCTTTCTTCTAAGAAGTGTAGTATTGATGACATTAGTGAAAGATGTCTCAAGTCTCAAGACAAAGATATTAGTGAAGGGTATCTATCGTCTATATCATAAGCACTTGTGGTAGGAGCTTAGAATTCAAGACTAGAAGCATTAGTGAAAGGTGCTTAGAAGTCAAGACACAAGACATTAGTGAAGGGTGTCTTGTAGATCTAGTCAAAGGCATTAGTGAAAGGTGCCTTAGATGTACATTCGATATGGTGTGTTTCGATGTACAAGATAGACTAGTATTAGATCCAAGGATATTGATATCCTTGATGATGTTGTAAAGGTAGATCTTCTTCGGGATTAGTCGTTGGTGTAGTGTGGTAGTAGTTCCTCCATTGCAATAGAACTAGGTGCTTAGCCTAGTACTTAATAAAGGGTAGGCGACGTTGTGAAGGTGTAGTTCACCTTGGAGTGAAAGAACTAGGTACTTAGCCTAGTACCTTATAAAGGGTAGGCGGACGTTGTGTAGGTGTGGTTCACCTTGACCTGAAAGAACCCGGTTAGCCTAGCACCGAAAAAGGGTAGGCGACGTTGTGAAGGCTTCTCCGCCATAAGGAGATTGGTGTAGTGTTTACGAACTCTCGAGTAGGTGACTCGGGAGTGGAATAGGGCAAGGAAGGTGTCCTTGTAGCCGAACCACTATAAATACTCGCGTTGTGGTTTTGTGCTTCTTACTCTTATCTTTTCATTACTTACCTTTATATGCTTGTTTATCAACATCCAACACACACATCCAAATAGATTGACATAAGTCGATCTAAATAGATAAAAGGAAGTTTTAATTGGCAAAACTATTCAACCCCCTCTAGTTTTCCACAATTGGCATCGAGCTTCGTTACCAAGTTTCTTGAAGTATATTGTACTTTAAAAACTTGATACGATCCATGGTTAATTGAAAACTACAAAGAAGGTTTTTCATAAAAACAAACACCATGTCTTTTAAAACTATATGTTTGGATGTTGATTTGATAACAAATTTTTTTTTACTTGTTTCATTTAATTGCACTAATCTTCTTTGTCATGTTGATTAGTGTAACACCACCAAAAATGACTAAGCGAAAGCATACAAGTATTGGGGTGCTACTGAATTGGTATCTTAACATAAGCATAGAACAATTGGTTTTTCATAAATAAACTTTTATTCATTCTTAAAAACAATGTTTACATTATTAATTAGTGCGGAAAATGGCCCATTATAAAAAGGTGGTCCCTATACATAAATCGAGTCGTCTATGACCATGCCATGCCTTTGCCTTGCGCCTCCAAAGATAAGCTATCACCTCAAAACACGAAGATACATGCTAAAATGGGTCAACTTACCACTGGTGAGTTCATAGGTTTATTTAAAAGGATTTCAAGACACTGTTTCAAATTTGGTTTTGATGATCATTACGTCTTGCATAATGTCATAAAGTTTATGATTTCAGTTCATAAAAGAGATTTCATTAGTGGACCATAAGTAGGGTATATGTACATTACAACGAATATAATGTCATATATTTAATCTATTACGCTAGCACTAAGATCATGCAACCGAAGCTACGACAGTTTCTGTATGCGTAAGGGAGTCATACAATTCAGGAGCCCATGGTGAGTGTTTATCCCAATACACTCGGTCCCGACATGCTATATGTTACGCCTTGACCAGCGGGGTCAATCCAACAGGAGTCACCCCAATAGATCTATTTATAACATTCGCGCTTCCTAGCTGGAATTGACGGTTCATGAAAAGGGCAATTTGGGATCTAAAGTCTTAGGCTAAGCTGCGTAATATTCTAGGTCAAAGGTTTTGGTGTGGTCCTTAGAGCATCTAGGTATGATGTATCTTAAAACATATCAATCAAAGGGCATAGTATGCATAGAATGCGTAATTTTAGTAATTAAATCATTTAAGTAAAATGAGCATGTATCTTCCCCAAAAAATTATAAAACAAGTAAAAGTAGGGGCTATGAAACTCACCTTGGCCATGTGCAATAGGAAGTCTAAATGGAATTAAATCAAAAGAGTGATAGTGCACGGCTCCGACACGCAACCTAATTAATACGGCAATTTAGTCTTTATGTTTAAGACTCGATAAAGTTTAACTAACTTTATAGATTTTAAATGTTTTTGTTTTTGTTGTTGTTGCTTGTGTGGCATCATTTAAGTTTAAAATGATTTTTATAAATAATTGTAAATATTGGCTCTTGGAATGGGCATGTAAATATATATAATATATTCATATAAGAGTTGGTTCAGATATTGGCTCAAGTATGATTAGAGTGGGAATAAATACAAGTCGTATTGTATTTATTATATTCGTTTGGCCCTTGGAGATGAGAAAATATATATACCATATATATCTATTTGAGTTGTGGTAAATAATATATTGGGATAAATATATTAACTATAGTTTACGTGGATGTGGTCGTTCAATAAAATATGTGCCAAACATATTTATTTAACAAAAAGTGGTAAAATAATAATATAAGTTTATCCAAGTTTTGGATGAGAATTGTAAAGTGTTTCATTCCAAGGGATTGAAATGGTAACAAAAAGAAAAAAAACTAATATAAGTTTACAAAACTTATAAAGTTTTTAAATGAGGATGATGAGTGTTACAAAGATGAAGGACTAAATCTGCCAAGATTCAAAATTTGTAAAAATAACACAAGAAAATCAAAACTGCCATCTACAAGATTCGAACAAGTGACCTTTGGTACACAACCCACGCGACACAACCATCTGAGCCAGCAGCTCTTTTGTGTTTTGTTTTGTAACGTGTACATATTTGACTGGATTCGTGACTGTTTAATATTTGCTACTCCTATATTTCCTTATCAGTAGTATGTTGCATGTAGTTTTGTTGTTTTCATTTCTTTTTATAAAACTTTCTCGATGAGGCTTATATTCGCTTCTGATTTAAGACAAGTAAGTTTTAAGTGCAAACTCCCTCAGCGAGTTATGCACGATTCGTGTTTGTTTCGTGAGTCCGAAAAAGGGTTTTAAAAGAAAGTAACCAAAATAAGTTCATGAGACGAGTGAGGTGAGTTTTCAAATGGGTTCAATGAGCATGAGTTCGAACGAAATAAGCATGAAACAAGTGATGAGCCGAATACAAGGTGGTTCCACATAAGCTTACAAACACTATGTAAATGTGACTTGTTCTTAATAGTCAAAAGAAAATGAAGGTTTAAATGTTGTTTTCAGTTTATCACGAAAGCATGTACGTAAAGAATGAGTATATGCTACATGTCACGTGTCGAATGAAAACGTATAAACCCAAAAGTGTGAGTTGAGTATGCTTACAAGAGTGAAGATGTACGAGCGAACGAAAGAACCAAGGTACTAAAAACTTCAACTATCTTTCTAAAACACAACCCGATTACTTCTAAAATAAAAGACCCGACTTCCATAGTGCACGATTTATGAGTTAGAGGTGTTTGTGAGCTTTGTTTGGTTTATAAATATGAGACGATATGTTTGGTTTAAATTGTGAACGGGTACATGAGACAAGGATAACGAGGCCATTGTAAATGTAGACAAAACGAGTCTTCTTAACCACACAAGTTTAACGATCAGATGAAAATTGACCTATATACATTTGTATGTATGAACGCATGTATATATGTTGACAGTGGATATAATCATGGTTTTAGTTTTTAAGACTTGAGTAATTTACAAAATGGCATGTATTAGTTAAAGTAGTTATATGTGTACATTAAGGAAAACAAGAAATATGAGTTTAGAAAGCTTGACTCTTACAGTGGGTGTGAGAGTGTTGCGACCGAAACGAGAGGACCAAAGATCATCATGTTGGGGTTGTGCTGCTTAAGCAGCTCATGACACCCCCTTGTGTCGAGCCTTGACAACTTTTGTAGGTAGTGGTGGTTCTCGACAGCAGACATAAAGGGAAGAAGTAATCCAACCACGAAGCATATACTAACGCTTAGACAGGTGAGGCTCGACATCACACCAAACACTAGCATAACTTGACTAAGCCAATCATAGCGTATTCTAACAAGTTAAAATAGACACTTCCAATACATAAGCCAATACTCGGGTTTAAAGCTAACTGGAAAGTAAGTGTTTCCAAGGTTTAGTCCAAGTCTTGTTTGTGACTAGTGGGTACTACCCGACTCGAATAAGACTTCGAATAGGCTTAAAAGTATGTCGGGAATGAGGCAAGCCAATTTTTAAGTTTTTGTTTTTCTTACCACACGCAACCAACAACAACAAAACTAATCAATAACTCTTGTAATTTAAATCATCAATCGGTGTAAAACATAGATTCGAAATAGACAAATATTACAAATACAATGGCTTCAAAAGATGACAAGAAGTGTATTCTTACATTGATCCCATTAGGGGGTCGATTGAGTATGAACATCGGATACATAAAACTCCAATTGAACAAGAACAAGGATGAATTTGAATAAAATGAAGCTTGATTCGGAATCCTTAGACCTTGAATAATAAAACCCCTCTATCAATTTCAAGAAGCCCCTTGTTTCCCGAAACCCTAATTTGTGATTTTGTGTGATATGTGACTACCAACTATGAAGATTCAACTCTATTTGTAATGAAAAAGAAGGAGACTTCGAATCTTCTTTTCTTGGACTTCGAATGGGTAATACCCATTTTCAGCATCTTTCATTCTCTCCCCTTTATTCAGTGACTAGCTGTGAGCACGCCTAGGGAGGGCGCATAGGCTGAGAAGGACTTGAAAGGGAGAGGTCATGGTTAAAAATTGAAGAGGAAAGGGAACATGGAACTTTTTGGTTTTCCTAGTTTTGGATAGAAGTGAGAAAAGGGGAAGTTGAAGAAGAAAAGAAAATGAAGTAAATAAGTGGGCGGCTATTTTGTATTTTTCTCTTTATTGTTAACTAGCTTATAAGACCCGTTGACACCGGGTTATTTTTTTAAAAAATAGATAAATGAGATGATAATAAAAGTAATAAGATGAAAAAAGATGTTGCAAAAAGATGAAAAATTAGTATGTAAACAAAATAAGAAAAATAATGAAAGAAAACAAATAGTGAATCTGTTATTTATTAATATGAAGTCATAAGTCAAGTACAATATATAGTACAATTATTGTAAATAATAATGTAATAAACAGCCATTCACGTGGTCTTCAATCTTGACAGCCTTCAAAAAGAAAGCGTATGTAGTGGGAAGTAGATGAATTGGTAAGGCAATAAAAATTCGTCGAGAACCTAACAAACTTGAAAAGAATGTGTAAGTAAAACATTTGTGTGAATTACAATAAACATGTAAAAAGAAATTCGTATCACATTAAGTGAATATCCAACATACACATTGATAAGCGATCAAAGACCGTGAAGAACCTCTTTATAGACTACATTTGTAGTAGTCTTTAATAAATTACTATCGGCATCGTAACTAACAACCTTCAAACCCTTTTTGCTTTTTACGCGTGAAAAAGCGACATATAATTGTCCGTGTGTGAAAACAGGACGTGGTAGGTATAGACCAACTTTCGAAAGTGATTGGCCTTGGCTCTTGTTATCGTCATGGCAAATGAAACTGACATAGGAAATTGTTTGCGCACGATATTGAGTGGTAAACGTTTATTCGATGGAGTAATTTTCAACCCTGGAAGTATAACCGTATTCCCAAAATGTGTTCCGTTAATTATTTTGGCTTGAATAGACGCACGCGTTAATTTAGTCACTTGAAGCCTTGTCCCATTACATAAACCTTGTGATTGATTAATGTTTCTCAGCAACATTATTGGGACACCGACCTTCAATGCGAGCCTATGGTTTGGGACACCAAAATTTTAAACCGTTGATAAATTTCGGTGAAAACACGGCTTGGTCTATAGCACCACCACGGTCATTTTATCTATGTTGTCACAACTAAGATAAACCATTTCTTCACCAGGAAAGGTTTGAAGCAAATGATCGTTAATACTATCAACCACTTCATTGGTTTGAGCAAGAATGGCCTTTTCCTGGAAGTAAGACGGATCACCTATGTTATCCAAAATGTTTGGGTAAGTGAAATCTATAATAGATTGTACGGGATCATTAGTTTCATGTATTAGAATATCTTCAGGTATATCTATCAAAACCTCTTCGTCGTGTTGTCCTCCAATATCTCCATCTCCTACTTTCAATATCCATTCGGCAAATTCCTTTATCTCGGTACATCCTCGTGCCGTGATCCGACCGTAAGGCGCATATTAGCGTTAATTTTAAGACTTTGCAATGATCCCACAAGTAGATCCGATTACGCTCATCATATAGGAAGTAGATCCATTCGCTCATAAAAAATTATCTAAAAAATAACAATTAATCTAAAAATGTCAAATAAAAATTTAATATGGACCATATAAGAAGTAGATCCAGTTCTGCTCATCAAAAACAATCATCTAAAAAATAACAATTCATCTATATGGACCATATAGGAGTAGATCTAGTTCTGCTCATCAAAAAGAATCATCTAAAAAATAAGAATTCATCTAAAAAATGCCAAATAAAAAGTTCAATATAGACCATATAAGAAATAGATCCAGTCCTGCTCATAAAAAATCATCTAAAAAATAACAATTCATCTAAAAAATGCCACATAAAAAGTTTATATGACCATATAGGCGGTAGATCCAGTCCTGCTCATCGAAAACAATCATCTAAAACAATCATATAGGAAGTAGATCCAGTTCTGCTCATAAAAACAATCATCTAAAAAATAACAATTTACCTAAAAAATGTCAAATAAAAAATTTAATATGGACCATATAGGAAGTAGATCAAGTCATGCTCATAAAAAACAATCATCTAAGAAATAATAATTAATCTAAAAAATGCCAAATTTTTAGTTTTTATATAGACCATATAAGAGTAGATCCAGTTCTGCTCATAAAAAACAATCGTCTAAAAAATAAGAATTCATCTAAAAAATGTCAAATAAAAAGTTTAATATGGACCATATAGGAAGTAGATCCAGTCCTGCTCATAAAAAAATCATCTAAAAAATAACAATTCATCTAAAAAATGCCGCATAAAAAGTTTATATGGACCATATAGGAAGTAGATACAGTCCTGCTCATCGAAAACAATCATCTAAAACAATCATATAGGAAGTAGATCAAGTTCTGCTCATAAAAAACAATCATCTAAAAATAACAATTCATCTAAAAATGCCAAGTAAAAATTTAATATGGACCATATAGGAAGTAGATCCGATTCGATCATCAAAACAATCATCTAAAAATAGCAATTCATCTAAAAATGCCAAATTTTTAGTTTTATATGGACCATATAAGAGTAGATCCGATTACGCTCATAAAAACAATCATCTAAAAATAAGAATTCATCTAAAAATGTCAAATAAAAAGTTTAATATGGACCATATAGGAAGTAGATCCGGTCCTGCTCATCTAAAAATAACAATTCATCTAAAAAATGATAAAAAGTTTAATATCTATACTATACGGAGTAGATCCTTGCATGCTCTTCAAAAACAATCATCTAAAAAATAACAATTCATTTAAAAAAGGACAAATAAAAAGTTTAATATGGACCATATAGGGAGTAGATTCTTGCCTGCTCATCAAAAACAATCATCTCCATATTAACAATATTTGGCTTGCTAAACAAAAGGTTGCACCCAACTCCATGATAACAACCACGTTTCTTTTCAGACAGAAACTGATACATATCACCACGATGGAAAATAATATGACTAAACTCCATTTCAGGAGTAATTACCTATAGTAACTAACTTAGTGAATAATTATGCTTAGATGACATTTTAGTTAACAAAAGAAGGGCAATGCTCATATGAAATTATAATTTACAAATGAATGGTAATGCCTGTTATAAGTGAATGATATATAAAATACAATGCGTGTAAATTCTTATGTAATAAACGTTCATTGCCTTGTGATCCACAATTTTAGTGGTTTTCAGAAGCAAATGTATGAGTGACCATTGGAACACTTCAACAAAAGCTCCGTTACATCAATTGCTTCATACACACTGATGTAACAAAGCACAACCTTCTAATGACACCCCAAATACTATTTCCACAAGGTTTGGCAATAAGATTTGGAACTATGCGTGTCTAGTGGGTAGTTAAACCATCCAAGCTTAGTATCTATAACAATTGCTACTGATGCATCTTAAAAGTTTGGCATAAGGATATCTTTGGATGAACACTGTTTTTTTTATTTTTTATTTAGTTCTAGCAATGAGAAAATAAATTATTGTAATATGCAAGGTGGGTTTAAAAGGAAGTTAAGTAATAATGAGCATGCATTATCATACGAAAATGCGTTTTCACGAGTTTCCTTGTTAATCAAGAGTTTTGGTTCTCAATACACCATGCCTTCATAGTGCATCTTTGTATTGCCTATCTTAGAGTAGTTTACAACATCATGCAATACAATTAACACAAACATATACACATATTATATATTTAGAAACTACGATACAACTCACACGCCATACTTTCACCTCCACTGCAAGTTCCTTAATTTAATCTATTGTAAAAACACCAAAGCAATCATCATCTTTTACTGGATTTATTGCAGCTAATGCAACATTGTCGACACTAAAAGGAGGAGCCAAAATTATATCGGATGATGGTAATGAACTCAAGGTTTGGTGAAACTTGCGGTTGCATTTAGAAGTCTTTCTCTGGGTTCGCGTATTAAATGAAGGGGGATCTCATATTCACCCACCTTTCTTTTCCTATATATAAATCCAAGCCTTAGCACCACACCTGCACAAGTAAAGTTACATATATGCCCATTAACATGATTGTTTAGAATGTTGGAACTTTTAATGTTCTTCCCCTTAACATTCAATCAATTTACATGATTCGCAAGATATCTCAAACAATAAAAAACATTTGGAGCCGGTATCAAAGCAGCTCTTAAAGTCTCATTATCATATGGTACACAAAGTTACAAACACATACAAATATGTTTGTAAACACATTCATCATATGGTGCACTCATGGATTGTGAAATTAGTACTTATATTATGTTAGGCACTGATTGCAATACACATTATCGTTACTTATATTGCTATATATTGTGATAGGCATATTTGTTTTAAGTTAACAATGCAAGTACATTCTAAATATAAGCTTTTTAGAAGATCATTTCTAAATTCTAAGTTAGCATCTCATCAAACTTGCAAAAATATGTCTGAATTATACCAAGTACATGGCAATATGGATGACACTGTCCTATCTACCTTCTCATCTCAAGTTCTCAACTACACATGATGTGAAAAAACTGATTCTATTTAAGTTTTGTATTCTCTCTCAACTACACATGATGTGAACAGGAATTTCGCCGGTAGATCGAGATCATAGTCATCATACATGAACAAAAAATCCCATTGCTTATTAGTATTCGTACAGGGGCATTTGGATACACGTTTTAAAAGTAATTACATGATTAAATAATCAGAATCTGAATATCGACTATAATAAGATAGGCTACTGTTTTCGAATATCAATCTTTGAGTGTCTGGAAAGTTCTAATTAATCAAAAGAATACATTTGTGGAAAAATAAAGTTGTACTCACTGGTGAAATTAGAGAATCAATCTCAAATTAGTCTTACAAAAAGTATAATTAATGCTCAATATGTTATATCAGCTTTTTCGAAGAACAATAACGTAGCAAGTTGTCATACTTGAAATTTTGTAAAAGCCTATATATAACAATCCAAGCATTTATAAAAGCTAAAAAAACTGAATTTTAATTTATTAAGTTTAAGCCAAACCTACATAATACCAAATTTGACTTGTTACCTCACCCGTTCGACCATCCCAAATTTTCGCCTATAGGTACTCAGCAACTGTTATAACAGTCCATTTTAAAGAAGCATGGATCAAAAAGCTTGGTGCATTAAACAAAAAAAAAATCACAAGGAAGCATTCAGAATATACAGTCACTCCAAACCCAACCATAAGAGAAATCACTTTATTGTTAAGAAGGTTTAGAATTGACAAAAGAAAACTACCATTCAAAAAATTACTATAATTATTAACTTTACAGCAAAAGTAGCATTTAAGTCCTCTTGTTCTCGAGTCTTCGTTCTTGGATACCCATCACACATAGAAGAAATGTTTTGAAGCAGACATTCATATCCTGCAATATTCAACAGTCTACCTTGGAAAGATCCATAACTTGCAAGTAACTTTGGAAAGATCCATATGGTTGCAGTGTTCTTCACTTTCTTCTCTTGAACCTGTATAATACCCCAAGTATCGAGATAGTTTCAGTACCTTGAGTAGACGAAACGCCAGATCCACAATAATCTCATGAAAAAGGCTATTATCATCACCATAAACATACGTTCTATATATAATATGCATGATCAAAGAAGTAGTTATAACATATTATAAGCAAACAATTCGACCAGTTTACCCTAAAAGAGGCCTTGAAGGCTTTCTGGGTAATGTTGTTTTATTAACAGTGACGAATTTTTTACCTGAAAGTTAAAGTTGATCTTTTATCTACAATCTTGGACTCAATCCCTTGTAAATGTTCTTCTTTAAAAGCTTTATCTGATGCTTCCTTTTTTTCCTTCGGTTATCGAAAGATTGCTTCACTGTCATTTGCGAATACATGCCAATGGAAAACCGTGAAACGGTAGAATTGTATTATGTAGAGACGGATTGTTAATCGATCAAGTAACCCTCCCATGAACATCACGGGGTTAAAAGGTAAACAATTAAATCGATAAAAAATACAACAAAGATGGCATGTTAATCAATCAAGTAATCTCCTATGAGCATCACGGGATTAAAAGCTAAACAACTAAATCGATCGAAAATATAACGAAGACGACCAGTTAATCGATTAAGTAACCTCCTTTTTTTTGGGAACAAATAGCATTACAAACATGTTTTATTAAATCTTGAAAAGGAACCAATGGTAACCCCGTACTAAATGATTATCTACTTGGAATTGTTCTCCAACCAACTGCTCCATCCATTTCAAACAGGTCAGGTGTAAAATATAACAATAAATAGATCGGATTAGCAACTAATGAAGTAAATGGACCAGCTTCATGAGTTTCAATATGTTCAAAAAAATCCATTTTGACCCATTACCTAACCCGCACTATTACTAAATACATAAAAATGTTATACATTCAATTTCATAATTAGAGTGGGTTTATAAATAAAAAGTTTACCAAATTTGGATCTTGCATTTGCCACCTTAGGAAGAGATGCCAATAAAAGCAACTTGGATCTTGCATTTGCCACCTTATACACCCTCGACTATGCAAACATCCGCGTGTAAATTATTATATTAGTGTTGCTTTGTTAAAAGATTAAACCATAAGAATGAAAATGAATTATACCTTTATTTTACCTCTCATGTTTGCACAAACAATGACCTCATCTATGTGAGTTGTGTTAAACATTCTCTATCATATGTACCCTTTTGAAAACAGCGACTTTAAAGACTGGAATCATAGATATCCTTTCGAAAACACCGGCTTTAAAGAATGGAATAGTACTTCTATTCTATATTTTATAGCTTCATATCATTAAATTCCCATTTGCGAATATTAATGTCTACAACTGGTGTCGCGTCAACGAACTTTGGAATTTCTGGATAAGTCACATAAAATGAAGCTGGTATCGTAACCTGAAAAGAGACACACTACATTATCAAAAACTATGATTCTAAAGTATCATAAAAACACTGTCTACAAAAGTTATCAGAAAATTATACATCAATAACCTATAAAGTTACTTTGACGGTTTGATCATACAATGTAAGTTGCAGATAACTTTCTTAGTTAATTCCACATGCAACCTTAGCAAAATAAGGTATCCCATTCGAAAACAATTGCACTCATAACTTCTTGTTACCATACATAAGTTATAAGTAGGCAATCTCCAAATAGTAATATTTTCCAGAATTGCGCACAAAATTTTTTGCTAAAATACTTTGTTTAATGCTCGTTCAAACTGTTTTATTTTACCCAAGTCTATATGTTTAACCCGTAAAAAAATATTACCCCAAATAGACCCATATACCAATAAAATGGGCTGACATAAAGGTTAAGAACACGACCCTTCAAAGGGAACATTTCGTGGTAAAAATTACCATGTCTCACTTTTCAAAGATGGATAGACAAGCTATGACAAAACAAATCTCCAAAAGCGACACCTATCTTTTGCCTCTTCACCAATGTCCTCCAACGAATTTAAATCAATAGGAAGTAGTAATTAGGATAAAGAAGGTGATCTAAATCTTGATTTAATTGTTTGAATTCAGGTTTTACTTAATCAATTTCATTCTAATTGCAACCTTTAAGTGTACCTAAATTATGAATTTTAAAGTTCATGCTACTTTCTTAATGGCCCTTCATCAGTATCTTTGGTTAAACCCTTTATCTGATAAGCGTAAGTAAGCTCAAGTGTCCCAATCTTATACCCTATCTCTTTTCTTGTGTCGCAGCAATTCTGGGAGTCAAAGAATAAAGTTAAAAGAGTTTTAAGCAAGTGTTCTAGACATAATTATGCACCGGATTTAGTTTACGGCATCCCGCTATTTACTACTTAAGCTTCTCTGAAATAAACTTTGGCTCGGACGGTGACACCACTATCGCACCTAAGGCTTATTTGCTTATCAGAAGTTCCAATTTCAAATAAGCTCAAAAGCGAATAATTCAAACACTTTGAGCGAAATTCAAAATTCTAAACCAAACAGAAAAATAATATGAGCGAAATTAAATTCTATACCAAATGATTTGTACTTTGTTCATACCTTCATATGAGTTGGTTCATCTTTACCAACTTGATCTGTCCCCGTTGTTAAGACTCAGATAATGGGAATGCATATACATCATATTCAATCTCACCTCACAAAACACATACCATTTTAGTCGATTTGATGTCAAGCCATTCTATGGTTGCACTTGGTTTTATCTATGATCTTGTCTTAGTATTTCCACACTCCAAAACATCACGCCGAATTCCTTTTGCTCCCTTCCGTGTCATTATACCATCCTGCATTAAACTGCAATTTAATGCCAATTGATGTAAGTGGAAAAACAGTAGCAAAAGATAATCTGATCTAAACATATAATGCAATGCTGTAACATTAACTGCCTTCAAGACTCGTACTAGAACGAAGTCAAAAAAATTCAAAGAGACCTTCCTTTTTGTACAAAAATTGTTGCCATAGTACGCATTTCAAGCAACTCTGCTACACGAAATACCAAAAAATGTAGCAACCCAAAGTCGTTTCATCCTTTTTGACTATTTGAATCCATAACTGGTTTTGAATCATTACCATTGAAATAGACATTAACCAATATGTTAACAAACAAAAACACAATAAGAACTCAAGATGCTAATTGTCGCTTTTGATCAAGAACTAATTTTGTTCTATAAATGATGTAAGGTCATGATTCTGGTTCAAATATTTATAAATGAACTTACCTGTTCAAGTTGGATTGCTTGCATGTTTTGTGATCCGAACCCTTGAACTCATAATAGTGCAAGTTCCATTGGGAAGTTCCTTCTCTTATATAGAATTCTTATATCCATCACGAAAACCACCCTGAAAACCCAATAGAATAAAATGAATTATTTGAGATTAAATGAATATTCATAAATCAATACACAAAGCAAAAGAAAGTATTTAATTTTTTCAAAACTGAAACGTTATTGTTAGGAATAAAAAATAATTAAAACAACAATGGTTACACCAAACGAAAAGATTTGGCCTGGGCTCTCTAAACTTCCTGGAGTGAAGCTGAACTTTGTCAAACACCAGTAAGAGCTTCATTTCTTGTATTTTAAAGTTTTTATGTTGAATTTGAGGTTTACATTCTCTTGTTTGCCACTTTGTTTTCCCGAGCTTCCGACTTTGGGTGACTCTGCGTGCGGCTTTCGGCCTCCATTGGTGGCAGATTCAATCATATTGCAATTAGTAGTGTTTTATTGACAATCTTCTATTCTCCTCGGGTATAATTTATTGCATAGAAAATTCCCGCAACTTCTTTCACTGGATCACCGGTCCTATCGATCTTGGATTTGATTTGCTAAACAGACTCTTAACCTACAACCACGAAAAGGTATCGACTTGTTATAGAATGATGACGTATGGTGATAAATATACAATTACTGTTGGTTTACATCGTTTAAGAAATTTTGCATTATGTGCGTGGATAATGTACTCAAGAGGCTCTTAGCCATGAGTGGTTTCGTGAAGTTCCTCTTCCCAAGTCCAAAGATTTTATGCCCACTTTTCCCCGCTCATCATGCACATGACGGTATTATTACGATTGTGCATTTATGAACATGTGTTATATCTGAAACCTTTTGTTATTGGATCTAATCAAGATTATCAATTTATTTCAGGTGTAGCGGGGTAATGAAGAGTCCGATCCCTTAGACTTGAGCATACACTCATTTTAAACTTTTGTCTTGCAGCTGACTTAAACATCTAATATAGTGTGGTTTTTAAGCAAATCGAGACACCCCTTAAGAAGATCACAATACCCCTTGAAAACTTAAACTTTTACCTGAAAAAAAAACACTAAAAATGACCCAATCACCAATTTAAAACTGCTATTGAGCCCAATACACCCCTTGTTCCTAAAGCCAACCCTATATATGTGAACATTCAACTTTATATGACTCTTTTATATTTAATATTTGTTTTACATAATTAATCACTATGTTGTACCTAAAAGTTCTCCAATGATAAACACGTGAAAAGCATGACCCGTTGACCGCACCAAGAGTTTGGGATGCTCCTTGTTTCTAAAAAAGGATTCATAAGAACCAACTTCAACACTGCAATAAGTACATCTAAAAAAGGATTCATTCCAGCAAAACATTGTCTGTTATAGTTTTATCATTATTCATTAACGATCTTAACCCAATCCACCATAAACCATTACCTATCCCACTCGTGTTGTCAAATTTTCGGCACGTATATAAAACCGATTTAGGGATCGTGTACAGGAAGATTCAATTGGAGTGGAAACAGGTAAAGCTTAACAAAAATAGGATTGAAACTGAAACAACCAAAATAACATATTGACGGAACAATACTAAATGTGCACCTTTGCACGGCATTCTTCTTATACCATCAATCAATGGCCTACAATAAAAAGACCATAAATTATATAACAAAACATATCAAGTAACTACTTGTTATTTAATATTGATGTGGTATAAGATACCTTTTAAAGAGCCAAACATTTCAAACTCCACATTGTCAAGGTTCATTACGAATTCTTTGGTTATAGTTGCATGTCAAATAAAAGGAACATAGCGACAATGTTAGTTATCACAAAACGAACAACTAAAGCATGCTATAGGTTACCAACATTCATGCCAATAAGCTATAAGCGATATTATCCAAATAGTGCAAATCAAGAGCGGACTTATTTTGACTATATCACCGATAAGCCCCATAAAAAGCTAAACCAATATCGGGTTTAACAAATGTAAAGAACAACCTATAAACCCTCAAACACAATAGGGTCACTGTGGTCAAACTTTTATTGGCATAAGCAAATAAGCTAAAGTTGATTAGGTAGTAAGCTTGAAAGAATGAGCTTATTCGTTTTCCGATATCAATATCAGGTTAATAAGGTAAGACAAACCCCCTAATAATTAAAAAATCAACCTAAATCCCAACGTAACCATTTTAATCTCAATTTAGATACTATGAATGTCGTCGTTTATAGGAGCATATAAAATCAATTTATAGACTTAAGACTACAGCTTATACACATCTTGTGACCGCGCCTTATATACAGCCTATATGCGGCTTATGACCACGGCTTAGCTTACTTTTCTTTCAGCTTATTCAGTGGCCTATGAGCTTATTAACCAAAGTAACAAAATCAAACAAAATCAAACAATATGGCTAAAAGTGAAAAAAGTAGCAATTATGAAGTACCCAACAACACCAAAACCGAAGCTTATTAACCAAAGTAACAAAATCAAACAATATGGCTAAAAGTGAAAAAAGTCAGATTTACCCTATGGCCAGTCTTCTTCTTCCTCGTGTTCCCGTTAAAACCTGCAATACCAAAGAAAAAAGAAAAAAAAAAGATTTTCACTACATATTTTTAAGAATTTCAGTTATAAAAGCATACTTAAGTTTTACCGATAAGTACCTAATGACAATATAAATAACGTAAGATTTCTTTATGGTATTCAAATTGGAAAAAGAATCTCAAGGTGCCCCGTAATATAAAAGTGGCGACCGCAATATGTTTATATGATTACTTTTATTAAAATAGCTAAAGCGATTTATCAATAAACTAATAGTATTGAGCTTACGATTCAATACTAAATATCAAAGTCACAACTTATGAGTGCAAGAAAGAAACATAATATATTGATACTAAGTTTGACAAACTTACTTTAGTGTAGTTCTTACGCTCGCTCTGTGACCTGCGTATGAATATCGGATCCCATTGTAAGTCGAATAAAGTTGCTATTTAGATGCTAGAGTGAGCCATTCAAATGCCTTTGTGTAGTTTCTAGTGACTTTGACACCACTTAAGTAAATCTCTCCAAGAAGCTCAATAGACCTTTGTTCACACTTGTCCACAACCTTCGAAAACCACGACAATGCCTTGGCATGATCACGCCTAACTTTTCCAGTCCATCAAGAATCACGGTCAATAGTAACTTTGCTTGAAAAATTAAAGTAGTTGTAGTGAGTCTACATTAGATAAAGTCAACAAATAATCTGATTTATCAAAATTCCAACTGTTTAACACTCATTTAACATTATGTGTTCATTAAGGTAAGTCGTAGAATTATACCATCCGTAAATATGTTCTCGTGATTCGGCATTTTACCATAACCTAAAAGTGCAATATCGGTCTTGAATTTAGATTTACTGAAGAAATCAAGCCAATCCTTGCGTCAAACACTCATTTAACATTATGTGTTGATTAAGGTAAGTCGAGAATTATACCATCGTAAATATGTTCTCGATTCGGCATTTTACCATAACCCGAAAGTGCAATATCGGTCTTGAATTTAGATTTACAAGAATCAAGCCAATCCACGCCAAAGGCCATGGATCTTATCGAGTTTATGTAACCGTGGAACTTAAAAGGGTCAATTTGAGTTATGAAATGCCACATCTATGGCATATCCACAATTATATCACTCAAGAATAAAACATGATTTCCGGCATGAAATTCATTTTATCAGGAAAATAGTTGATGTCAATAACATAGAACCGATCTACGGTTCCATGCCCACGAATCATATCCAAGTTGAACAAATAAAGACCCTACATCAAGCATGTTTAAATGATCTTACAAATGGGTGTGAGAAAAAACTACATATTGTCATATACTCATGTGTTGGCCAAAGCAACAAAATTAATCTTGATGCATTCGGAAGAGACATGAGGATTACCGATTGGCATGGAAGCTCTCTAGCAAGTCGCTCGAGTAAAGCTCGTGGAGGAAGCTCTGCAAAAACAATATACAATAAATTAGATCCATATACAACATAGAATTTATGATTTCCTAATAGTTTCTTTATGGAAGATGCGACAAATTGTTCCCTTATTAGAATCCTTTACATTTTACTCGTTTGAGATAAAGTAGAACTCAAATAGACCAATTTATAAGTAAATAGGTCATATCTGAGACCAAAAATACTTATTTTCCCTACACTAATGAATCAACCTAAGTACCACTTAAAAACCCAAAATATCTAAAATCGCATCATATCAGCCAAACAAACAATAAAAATGGATAGGTGTGAAACAAATCTACCCGTCTTTGGCGTCTTCCTCAAACTTTCCTCCGCTTCCAGATCGACATCAGGCTCAAGCTCTTCTACTCCACGTCCCAGTGGTGTAACCATTCCTTAACCTAAAAAAAGAAGAAAAATTAGCTCAAGACTCCAAACACTAAAGGATTGTTTTGATTGCTTATTTTACATGATCAACCACTTTTGTTTTCAATATAAAGGGTAAGCGTAAAGCAATCCCAAGGAACAAAGGAACAACTATTACACACTTTAACCCACAAATAAGGGTCCCATATCATCGGCCTTTGCATTACACAATGAAAACAACGATAAACAGATAAATTGTACCATACTTGGTAAACTGATAGGGCGGTAACATGAAAAATTCTATCAAATATATCTTTTCATATCCATCATCGCAAAGCGTATCATAAATTTAATCACAAAAGCACACCCGTGGCGATGAAGTGGGCGAGGATAATATTTCAATTTGCATCGGAATCATAATATAAGCTACGATAAGATCATTTAAAAAGATGAGAATCGTGACAAAGTTGTAGATGAAAGGAAATTAGCAAAATGATTTGAGAGAAATATTGTTTTACACATATCAAGGATGAGGAAAGATGAAGAGTCCAATTTCCCAAAAAGTATATAGACTACCTAAGCAAAAATGAGTTCCAAGAAAAGCATAACACCTTACATATCAATAATGAGTTCCATGAAAAGCATCACTTACATATTAAGAATGTCTTTTTCTTTCCATCATTTCATCAAACTGTTGGTAAGCGTCCGATGAATCGGGTTCAAAATCAGATTTAACCACCTATAGGCAACTCAATAAAAGAAAAACCCAAATTAAACAACCAAATCAAACTATAAAAAATAAGCTCAATAATAATGAATTTGAAAGTAGTAAAGAAAAATAAGCTCAATAATAATGAATTTGAAAGAATAAAAAAGGCCAAAAAATTTTTTAGGGTTCTTGTTGGGCATTATATAAAATCATTAAAATCACTACAAAAATTAACATAAACCAAATAAGAATTAAAATAATTAGTTCAAAATCAAGATACTTACCAAATAAAAATGATGCCAGCGATTCAACTATTTTGAGAGGTGATATATGTATTGAAACGCCAAACGTATTGGGCAAGAAAAATTGACAGATTCAAACTTTGATTGAATGGATTGAAACGCATAATTAAAAGTTTTAATTAGTTGTCACATTTGTGAGGAAAAAATCTCGGTGGATATGAATGTTTGTTGACCGGAAATATTAGAAACTTGAGAAGGAAGGGTGGGAAAAAGGAGTCACATGATGAGCACATGATATTTTTTAGGATGCATTTGGGTGTTGTACATTTGTGCTAAATATGGAAGGTTTTTAATAATAAAATTTAATGTTGTGCTTTAGGGGGGTGGTACAGTATTTTCATATATTAGATAGTATAGATACTGTATAAACGGTACCTCGTGTTTTGTCGAATCCTCGACTAAACGTACCTTTCTGGTACCCGAAAAATATAGAAGTTATATTTTCGGAAACGATTTCTTAAACGTAATATTATGACATTCTTATTATGTTAAAATTTGATTATAAATGTTTGACGTTATTAATTTGGTGTCGGTATGCGTGCGGTGTCGTGGCTTCCTAAATTCATGAGATAACCTCTCGTTTTCTTTTGTAAATTATCCTTGAATGATAAAATATGTATATTTCACTTATATAAGTATTTATTTTAGTTTTGTATATTCTTGCACAGATATCGGGATAACTTCCTTAACGAGGGTTTAAGCTTATGTACACTTAAACTTGGCCCAAAACCAATAATTTCACATTTATTATGAAGATACTTAGTGGGTAAGTATCGTGTGTGCGGTGTCTTATTTTTTTAAAGAAACGAGATGACTTCTCTTTTTTAAATTTTAGATATTGGTATTTTGTCATAAAATAATTGATTTGAATTTTCTAACGTAATAAATATTATTATAATAATCTGAAATTTTACGTGTTGTTATAATTAGTCAAAGCTCATACCCACCAAGCTATAGGAATCGCTTGGTAACAAGAATACCTTCCTTAAGAAGGTATCTTAAACGCAAAGGAGCGGGAATCGTCTAAGTGACATTTGTTGTGTCATTTGTAAAGACATTCCTAAGTGCGCTAGAGGTATGATTTTCTTTTTATTTTGCTTGATAATTAAGTATGCCTATTTAGGTATTTATATGATTATCTTTTGTGCTTATACATGTATTACATGAATCTTCATTAGGAAGCCTTTTTCTCACATACGTGTTAATTTTTTTTTAATCATGGTATATAAAACTTATGTTTTATTTCTTTTAATCCAATAATAAAACAAAACACAAATATCAAAAATTCCTCTTTTCCTATAAATCATCCACTCGACGTCCACTTTATCAAACCCCCACTTTTTCAAATTTTCCAATTTCAAAAATTACCTCTCACTCAAAACTTCATCATCTTCTCCACTTCATCTAAACCAAAACCAAGAAGAATCATCTTCAACATGGTTTACATCGCCTTCGTGCTCATCGTCTTAACACTCATCGCACTTGTGTTCCCTATGATAAAGTTCACATACGGAGACATTTACTTTGTGTTGTTAATCTACATCGGGGTTATATACCCAATCCTTTGTATTATTCTTAGCATTGAAATGAAATATTATTAATAGTCTAGTTTATCTAGGTTATTATTATCATAATGTATTTGTCATTTCTTTTGATTTATATGCTTCATATTCTTTCGTGATACATTAGAAGTCATGTGTGCATGCTAAAGGAAAATGTAGGATAAAACACATTTCGTGGTATAAAATTGTAAAACCTATGTTTTTATCAAATCTGTTTCTGTTACTACAGATCCACGGATCCCGAAAGATATACTATCCGGATCCCTTTTGTAAAGGAACCGTGGGATCCGTCCTACTGGAGAACAGTTTTTCATGCAAATTAAAAATCACTTTTCTTTTAAAAGTAATACTCCACTAGAATGTCAAAACCATAAGTGAGTTAAGTGTCTTTCTTGTTAAAAACCATTGTTAATAAAAATCTAATAAAAACGTTAGATAATCATAGGTTGACCAAAAACATCACTTTTTGTTAACTCGTCATTTCTATAGGTTCAACTATGACGCATGAATATGAGTTTGACTTTTCACTCACTAGCGTCTACACTCCGAACATCTCCCTTGAACCCAACACACCTGGCATTCATGTCCTTTGGTTCAACAACCTCGAAAATCGTCACTTCCACGAAGGGCGTGTGTGACACCTCTCTACAATTCAAGAAGGTATCAATACCTCCTTCCGAGCCATAGGACTAGAATGTCTTCTTGAAATCAACGAGAAGATATGTCCAAGGTTCATAATGGAATTCTTCCGTCAAGTTGAACTCGTTCGTAAGGAGGATCGCTCTCTCATCTCTTTGGTTTTATATCAAAACCAAAAGTTTACTTTAACCCTGGGCATTTTTCTCACATTCTCCGAATTCCAAATCATGGACAATGTGCCTTCACCAAGATTGGTCTCTTGATTCTCTTCAACTTCCGTGAAGAAAATAGTCCATATTGTTCACACATACCCTCCCGGAAGATTTACATCGCATAATATGCAAACCTCGACCATATAACTCCGATCCAAACATTATCTTCACACGGGACATCCGAGAAGAGTACAAGCCCCTTGCACTCATCCCACGTGAAAATGTTTGGAGTCTTAGGGAAATCGAAATCCTTCCGCTTGTTGTGCTCACATGTTGTCTTTGTTCGCTAACATAACAACCATACAATCCGCCTACTTTTCAAGGCGAATTGTAAATCTTCAAGGCTCAAGAATAAACTCATCCCTTATGGAATGTTCTTGTGGCGCCTATCACAACGTTATGCACTAGTCCTCAATTTCAAAGTCCGTTGTGCGTATTTGTGAACAAGATGATGGAACCGCTAAACATATCTCTCATAAAGACTTTCTTCATTCTTGATTCCACCAACACTCATCAATCACGTAATGATCCTCCTAGCGAAAACACTTAAGGAACTTAGTAGTCTTTCAAATAGGATCAACCCTTTGTACTACGTGCTTTATCAATGTAATCCTATTTCCTCATGAAATAAAACATCTTACATTTGATATCTTAGTGTTAGAACCTCTTTAAACCAACCTTGGGATATAATGCATTGTCAGGATCATTGCATACCTTTAGTAAAGGTTCTGCTGAGCAGATGAACGGATCCCAATGTTTGTGCTTGACGGATCCCTACACTTAGGGAACCGCGGGATTCGGCTAACAAAAAATGCAATTGCAAGCATTATATGTCAAACATATCCTTAGAACACCTCACACTAAGCTAAACATAGTGTCTTAAGGCAAATTAAGTCCTTATCAAGATAGGTAGATCCTTCCTACTCACACATAACTCACCTAGATCACACTCTAAGACGCTTGTAGATCTATCGTTTCATTTTAATCCATTACTCTTCCACTCTTAAACTCACACTTCATTTTTCACTTGATCCTCACATCTAGTCTTAGAAATCTTTCGATTATGGCAAATTGATCATAAATCATCCTTACCTCAAAATTGATCAAAGTTGATCAAATTCTAGTTTTTCCATCTCAAAGCCTTTAGGATATTCTCCGAAACACTATTCTAAGTCACAACCCGATCTCTAGGATCATTTAGCTTCAATTGACACTCTCATCTTTAGTGTCATCCTTGCTCATCCATTGGTACTCATGAAAGTTCCAAATCCTTCCATAAAAGACAATCATTAGCTACATCACTCATTATCTTCAAGTACTTAAGCACCCCTTCATTTAAGACACTTAGGAGGACTGAAACACTCAAGATGATATAGATCTTAGATATTAGAAATATCATTTCCAATCTTTCATAGCTGCTGAGAGCCGGATCCCTAGGATTATCCTAGACGGATCCCTCTGAGGAGGGAACCGTGGGATCCGGATGATAGTCTATGTCAATTCTTGCTAAAACAACCATTTCAACTCATCTTTCTAACTCAAACACTCCACCTCATCTTAAATGAGTTCCTAGATCAGTACAAACTCTGAAGTTGACTCTTGTGTATGTTAATCATCACATTCCAATGAATCTTAGTGGCTTAAGGCTTAAATGCACTTGCAAAATCTCTTGGTTTATAAACCACATTGTTAGGACTTCCATAGTCATCACCTTCATCCTAACTTTCAGCACTTTAGAAATCCTTACAAACCTCTTGAAATCATCTCATCATGAGGAAAACCCCAAGTAGTAACTTATCCACCAAAGAACCACCCAAGAAAAAGGCTCGTGTTATACATGAAATCTCCTCAACCGAATCATCTCCGGTCAAGCCAACAAATGATAGGATCTTTACTCAACCAATCAAACCAATTCCTAAAAGGATAGTACCCACAAAACTACCTATGCCAAACACCACCATACCTCCTAGGCCAAACAATATCATCTCCACTAAACCATCACCATTGGTTCCAAGAGCTATTTCTTTTACATCTTCACTATCATCACCACACCTCTACAATTTAGAGGATTTGCCTCCTAGGCCCTCTCATCCGCCTCCGCCGACAACATTCTCCTCATTAGGAGGAATAATGGTACAAAATCAAGGTGTTGAGTCAACACTTGCTCCGGCTTCCTTTTCGCCGTTTCCATCATATAATCCTATTTGGATTATGAGAAATCATCAAAGTCAACCACCCGACCATATGGAAGTTGACACTTTCTACCACCACCATCATTCTTGGTCGATCCATTCTCAAATGCGCCTCCACCAATCCTCCATCGTTTGAAGCTCCACAAGCCGCTTCACTTGATCCTTCGCATCAAGCCATTTCATTTCTTCCACCACCACTACCTAGCCATGACAAAGATTGCTATTATTGTCAACATGTTGAAAGTTTGATACATGAAGTACGAGAAGACCAACGTTTCATGTTCTATCATCTCCTCGAACGTTTCGATGAGATTAAACCTAAACAAAACTTGAGCTAGAAGATTTTAGTGGTGTCCTAGCATCAGCGATAGTTGGTCTAGAAATTCCTAGTCATGTATTTTCTTATTTTCTTAGTTTTAGAGTCATGTATATCATAACTCTAGTTTTATTAAATGAAATTATATGCTACTTGTTATATTTCGAGCATATGATTACATTGTATTCATATCTCATTTTGTGATAACATTACTTGTTATATCACCTTTGCTGGAATTAATCATCAGCTAATACGGATCCCTCAGAATTGCCTATACGGATCCCTACTAGAAGGGAACCGTGGGATCCGTGTGATAGAAAACTATTTTCTACTAACTTGGACCACATTTGCAGGAAATTGTGAATTATACTAGTTGTCTAACCTTTATTTTGTAGTTATTCAATTTACACATGAAGACTTTGACATCCTAAAGCTAGGGGAGCTTTATGTCAAAGCAATACATTGCAAATTACTTGCAATATTAGGTCTACATTCGTGATATCCCCTTGCAAAATTGCAATCATCAGGGGAGCACATTCGTCCACTTAGACGAAATCTTTGCAAACTTACTTGCAAACAAACTAGATTAGTATCACTTTCTTGACGCCTTACATAGGGATGGACTCGTCAAGGGGAGTAAAGACGAGATACTTTCCGTTAGTTGCTCTCTATTTTATTTTTATTTCTTTCACATGTTTTCTTAAAAACAATGTGTTGCTCTTTCAAGCTCTTTTGTTTCGACAAAAAGGGGAGAAGAAAGTAAAACTACAATTCAAACTTTTACAATTTTAGCTTTTCCTTAAAATAATTTTATGTTTTGTCATCAACAAAAAGGAGGAGATTGTTAATACAAATAAGCCGTAAAAACGTTTATTTATATTTTACGATCTTCTAATGTTTTATCGATAACAAATGTAAAATCATGTTAACGAAACAAATAAAATACGTAAATGGTTTGAACTAATAGTTTCTAACATATTCACATTTTCACATAAAACACTAAAACAAGTATAAGTGATTTTATGAATTAATATTACATATGTACAACAACTAGTGTTTACATATTTGAGTAAAATATACACATAACTAGTATGTAGTATATTGGGTAATATAAATGCGTAGAAACTTAAGTATCATAACACATTGGGAAATACATTAAATGTAGTTGGGTACAACCCAAAGCCCATGACCCATGGAGCTTGACCCATAACCCATTGCATGACATCATGCTTATATCATACATGGATAATATCCATAACCCATGGATCAACCCATACCAGTGACCAAGTGCATTGCACTCAAAAGATACATTGTATCTAGCTAAAGATCCATGGTTCAACCATGACCCCGACCCATAACCAAAATACCCATGGGTAAAGGGGCGTCCACGGATCCCTAGCTTAACGCTAGACCGGATCGGTTGTGAAAGGATCCGTGGGATCCGGAACACTAGATTTTTCTTCTATAAATAGTAAGTCATTTCTTCATTGTTTCTCACCCTTTCTAACACACTTTCTCCCCGAGTTAAAACTCACTAACCTCGATCCAAGAGATCTATGTTTGTAGTTTTGTTTTGTGTGATCTTCTAGGTTCCTCTTAAAGGCAAGATCACCATCCTCAAGTCGAGCAAGCTCAAGTCCATAAGTTGCCATGCTTCCTCATCATCAAGGCTCTGAAGTCTTCTTGTTGATGATTCCTTTCTTTCTTCTAAGTGTAGTGTTGAAGACATTAGTGAAAGATGTCTCAAGTGTCAAGGCGAAGATATTAGTGAAGGGTATCTATCGTCTATATCATAATCACTTGTGGTAGGTGCTTAGAAATCAAGACGAAGCATTAGTGAAAGGTGCTTAGAAGTCAAGACACAAGACATTAGTTAAGGGTGTCTTGTAGATCTAGTCAAAGGCATTAGTGAAAGGTGCCTTAGATGTATATTCGATATGGTGTGTTTCGATGTACAAGATAGACTAGTATTAGATCCAATGATATTGATATCCTTGATGATGTTGTAAAGGAGTAGATCTCCTTTGGGATTAGTCGTTGGTGTAGTGTGGTAGTAGTTCCTCCATTGCAATGGAACTAGGTGCTTAGCCTAGTACCTAATAAAGGGTAGGCGACGTTGTGAAGGTGTAGTTCACCTAAGAGTGAAAGAACTAGGTACTTAGCCTAGTACCTTATAAAGGGTAGGCGACGTTGTGTAGGTGTGGTTCACCTTGGGTGAAAGAACCGGTGGTTAGCCTAGCACCGGAAAAGGTGGCGATGTTGTGAAGGCTTCTCCGCCATAAGGAGATTGGTGTAGTGTTTACGAACTCGAGTAGGTGACTCGGGGAGTGGAGTAGGCAAGGAAGGTGTCCTTATAGCCGAACCACTATAAATACTCGCGTTGTGGTTTTGTGCTTCTTACTCTTATCTTTTCATTACTACCTTTATATGCTTGTTTATCAACATCCAACACACACATCCAAATAGATTGACATAAGTCGATCTAAATAGATAAAAAGGAAGTTTTAATTGGCAAAACTATTCAACCTCCCCTTATAGTTTTCACAAGATCTTCTTTGAATGTTTAGCGAGACTACGATTGAAGGTCTTGCTGACTCTTAACATTATCATCCTTAGGTTTTTCAACTGCTTTTGGGATTTCGAACTAGATGGACCCGAATTAGATTGACCAAGAAGCTTTTTCCTAAACTCTAAATTGTCTACTCCAAAACAAGAAACATCTGTCCCGAGTGGTTGAAAACTACGGTGGGATGAGGGACGCATGATAACCCTTGCCTTTCTTAAATTCGGAGGTGTTTGACTAATTGATTCCTCATTACTAGATGTGTTCTCTTACGAGCTAATGAGTTCATCATCACTAGTTGTTATCTCCTCCGAATCAAGTTGTTCCTTATCACTAGGTGGGTTCTCTTACGTGCTACTAAATCCATACCAAAACCTAGGCCGGTTTTAATGTGTGCTCTTTTCTATTTTCAACAAAACTAACATGTGAAAGGCCGATTCTCCCAAGCAAGAAATTTTTCTAACAATTCATCCCTTTCTTTAGTCATCTTTTCAAGTTCAAACCTTACATCCTAACTTCCATTCACTTAATTTTAATTGATAATCTTGTTGCTCATATTTTTACGCCTGTGCCATTTCATTATTTTCATGAGTTATAATTTTGGCTTCCATTGACTCTAAAGTTATTTGATAACCACTACCTCGAGACCTAGCCCTTCTACAATTATCTCTTTCGGTTACATAATCTTTTAGCACTTTTTGATAAAAATCATTACACTTAGAGCATACCTCGGAGATAGTGGGTGAACTTGGTGAAGTAGCTACCATAATGACGAGCAATGGTTCTTCTTCACTTTCCATGCTCCAATCAAAGCTTCCAAGACCATCTCTTAATCCCAAAGCGACAAATCTCGGTTCCTCATCAAAAGTCGTGCTCCAATTAAACTCTTCCACTGCGACCATAGAGTAGGTTCTTGGTTCATCATCAAAGACCTCATCAACCTCGATAGATTTTCTTGAACAACCAAAGCTTTTGTTTGAAGAATAGGAATTTCCTTTAGTTCAAGCTTGGGTTTCTCAATCATTCTATTTGCACGATATTTAGCAAACTTGCATTCTCTTGCAAAGTGTCTAGTTCTTTGACAATTAAAGCATTCAATCTTGTACTTGTCAAACGTTATACCCATTTGGGTTTGAAGTCAAGGCCTCTTCCTATTTTCTTCATGAACTTCTTAATCCTAGCGTTGATCATAGCAACTTGCCACCTTATATCAATTTCTTCAAGAGCATCCTCTTCAATTTGTGACAAATCTTCTTCATAAGTAATGTAGTAGTGGCTTTTCGAGCGAAGAATGAACATACAACTTCATCAGTGGATGGTGTTTGGTGGTGATGAGGAGGGGGTAGTCATGGTTGTGTAGATATGTTGTTTATCACCAACAAGATTGAGCGGGATAAGCGGACTTTTAGTGGAAGCATCGCTTTTTTTCGAAGACACAAAAGCAATCTTGTGAGATTTTGAACTTGTTTGGCCATTCATCTCATGCTCATACACCTTTAAGTGGTTGTAAAGATCATCAAAGTCCATAGTGTCCAAACCAGGGTTGTCCTCTAATCATAGTAGCAATCACATGCCATACGGATGGCAAACTTCTTAAGAACTTCGTGTTTGCATCTTCAATGATACTTCGCTTTGTACAACTCTAGCATACTAAGGAGATTTTGAATCATCATAGGCAAGATCAAGACCTTCTTCACCAACAAGTGAATGTTTCAAACTGCTGTTTCAAATGATTCAGGCATCTTCTTGGAAGCATCATTACCTCCAAATCTTGTCTTCGAGAGCAAGCCCATAGTTGTTTTGCATCCTTAGCATCATGGAACTTGAGTAGGTGACCATCGAATAGCGAGACAACGATATGTTGAGAGCCTTTTCTTGATTTTTCATCGTAGGCCGGCAAGATAGGCTTAGGTGATTTAGGTTGTTCGAGAACATCTATGTGTTCTTCAAACTTCATTACCATTGACAATTACATTCCACGGTGCATGGTGCAGTAATAGCAATGTCTTGCCTCATCTTCATGCTCCGGATATCATATTCTCCTTTCTTGATGATAGGAATTCGAGTGGCGTGATGGATGGTGGTGGTGCATCTTCATCGACATCTTTAGGGTTTGTAGTTAAATCGGTTTTAAGGGTTTCTTCTAATCGAGTTTCACAAGCTCGATACCACTTGTTGGATCGATATACTCGACCAAACTAACTATGTAGCTTCTAAGGGCTTAGCAACCTCGGATAAATCCTAAGTTACTAACAATGAAACACTGATATTACTCTACTAAGTATGCGAAAACTACTTCAATAAAGCTAAGAAGAATAACTTTAAACTTCAACGATTTTATTAATACTTTGAACCTACTTGATACACAGATTCACTAACAACCCTAATAACTCTAATATCGAATTTGGTAAACTCTAATATTCTCTAATATTGTGTATGTAAGTCGTACCTCTAATGCCAATCTAGGGTTCCTTTTATAGGCATAAGGAATACCCTAGTCGGTTTACAATTACAATCCTTGTACGACAAGTAATACTAAACTAAACTAAGAATATTCTAGAATTACAAAGCTTTCTATAAACGATATAGCAGTTCTTTAGCTTTGCAGTACTTTGATGTTGAGCAGTACTTTGACTTTCATTAAGCAGTACTTTGACTTTCTTTAACACTTTGACTTTCTTCAGTACTTTGTCTTTTTATATCCCAACAAGTGTTGTGTCTAAGGCATATGTGAAGGATGCCAAAAGGGTCAAGACGAATGCATTAATGAAAGGTGTCAAACGTCCGTTTCAAAGGCATTAGTGAAGGATGCCAAAAGGGTCAAGTCAAAGGCATTAGTGAAAGGTGCCAAAAGATCATGTCAAAGGCATTAGTGAAAGATGCCAAGGGTGTACAATCGATATGGTGTATCGATGTACAAATAGAGATAGGTTGTATCCAAGGATATTGATATCTAGCCTTGTACCGGATAAAGTGTAGGCGACATTGTGATAGGTGTGGTTCTACCTCGTATTGTACCAGAAAAAGAGTAGGCGGCGTTGTGAAGGCTTCTCCGCCGTAAGGAGTTGTGTCGTGTAGTGCTAATGAACTCTCGAGTAGGTGACTCAGGGAGTGGAGTAGGGCAAGAAAGGTGTCCTTGTAGCCGAACCACTATAAACACTCGTGTCGTGGTTTTGTGTTTCTTACTCTTTACCTTTGCATTATATCTTTACATATATATCTATCAATATTCAACATACACATCTAAATAGATTGACATAAGTTGATCTAAATATTTTAAAACAAAGTTTTAATCGGTAAAACTATTCAACCCCTTCCGCTTTTCCACAATTGGTACGAGCTTCGTTACCAAGTTTCTTAGAGTATGTTATACTTTAAAACTTGATACGATCCGTGTATGATTGAAAACTACAAGAAGGAAATCTTTTAAAACAAATTGTTTCTTTTATGTTGGATAGTGATAGATTATTCTAATAATTTTTTTTAAGAAATCTTCTTAGGACTTTTTCAAAGTCTTCATTTCTATTCAAAGAAAAATGAAGCCAACTCTCAAGGAAAAACCCAAAAGTAATCACAACCTACTTATACTAAGTACAACGGATTACTTTAAAAGCTCATGAAGTATTTCGGATATATGGTCTCTATAAACCATATCAAGAGTTTAGAAGTATGTTAACTTATCCACAAATTAGCTAATTTTATCTATAGTTCGCATACATGGTTATGCTGATATTTTTTTTACATAAATTAGGACGTTTATAGTTGCAAGTCTCTTAAAAGTCTCTCTTCACCACTTTTCCGACTTACTCATCATCGGGAATAGTATTCCTCTTTGATTTTCTAAAGATCGTCAAACCAACGCCGCCGTCACAAATAGATCCTTGATAGCTAACCTATCAACACACATTGACCAAAATGTCTATTCAATTAGGAACCTCATTCTTCAAAGTTATTTTTGTTCTATAAGCTATTGGATAACTTATTACAAAAATAACACCAAACACCCCTTTTTTGTCCACAGTAGCCGGATCCCACGAGTTGTACTAGTCGGATCCCAATTACAAGGGATCAAGGGGAACCGTGTGACAGAAAACAATTATACGTTTTTCAAAACCAGCTCTGCTCTTTTCCCTCTCCTCACAAAACACAAAAACGACCAAAATTCTGCTTCTATCTCCATAGGGCTCCATATCCTCAAGCATCTCCTTCTTGAACATCATTGTAAGTAATT
Organism: Chrysanthemum lavandulifolium; assembly: GCA_022545495.1. Taxonomy (NCBI): domain Eukaryota; kingdom Viridiplantae; phylum Streptophyta; class Magnoliopsida; order Asterales; family Asteraceae; genus Chrysanthemum; species Chrysanthemum lavandulifolium. The sequence continues at coordinate 189,263,150 of CM040239.1, read as the reverse complement.
ACACTCATATGTTCTACTCGTCATCATCTTCATCCTAGGGTTTATGGTTTTTAATTTTCTTTTTAAAACATCAATTGATGAAATTAGGTTTTGCAAAATTAATCACTAAAAAGGGTTTTCACATAATTAAGATTCTATTGTGTTTACAACATTGTTAATACAAATCAAAACCATAAACCCATCTCAACAAATTTTACCTAATTGGAATATTTGTTTTCTAGGATCAACCATGCCCAAAGCTACCCAACAGACCACCATGATACCGTCCCTACCTCTCTAGATACTATCGAAAAGAGGGCTTTCAAACAGATCGTAAAATCTTCAAAAGCTTGAAAAACGACTTATGCACGAAGGTCGTGTAGTTAAGGAATGTTTCCTTGAAAATACCGACATTCGTCAAGTATTCTCGGCAATCAAATTTGATTGTCTCCTTGATATTGATGAAAAAATTTGTCCGGTTTTCATATTTGAGTTTTACAAAAGTGTTAGGATCATTTGAAATAGTGATGAAAGCATCTCAATCGCGTTTATCATCAATAAATAAAGCATTACTCTACCTCTCAACACATTTGCACAAATTCTCCGCATACCTTGTGAAGGAATCTGTATGTACTCCCAAGATTGGACAATATCCACTTAATTCTTTGCACTAGATCCCAAACCAATCTACCGTACTCCTCTTGATGACCCCGAAATTGTTCGAGACACCGTTTTCAAAATTAGAGCCGACCAATCTCGCTTCAACCGCAACAAAAAGCTTATTCACCGTGATCCCTTTCAAATGGAACTCTTCGAAATGAATCCCATCTATAGAAAGTGGGAAGAAATTCTTAGAGAAATGTCATTAGTTTGGTCGAAAACAAAGACCATCCAAATGCATGTCTTATCCAAATGATCTATTGCCTCATTCACCAAAGACCATTTAACCTTGCCTATTACATGGTGAAAAGAATGGCCGGTGTATTCAAAGCCAACAACATGGTACTTCCCTATGGTATGCTCCTAACACGACTCCGTGAGTATGTTAGTGCAATGCAACCTTCCCCTATAAACGATGATCATTTCCTTGCCGATCACGTCATGGTACAACTCACCAAACAACCTTCTAAACGGATCATGATCAATGGAAAAAGGCCTCGTGCTCTCTTGGACTCCTCGGACGAAGAAGAAGTAAATGTCAACCCCGTTGCCAACGTCAACTTGGACCCCATAACCTACTTTGAACAACTTCCAACTCTTCCAAACGAGTCCGAAGAATTCAAACAATTGAAGGGTATGATCCAATGCCTAACTAACCACCTCATGACGTCAGGAAAGAGGAAGAGAAAATATTGACAAAATAGACATTAGGATTATGGTTGTTTTTAGACATATATTTTATTTTGCAATGGATGATTATGTTTGTGGATGTTTTACCTTGTTTGTTTGGATATTATCTCTACTACTGATATTTATGTTATGGATTATGAGATATTTACTTGTTTTGGTGTTCATTTAAAGTAGAGACTAGTAGTAATTTGTATGCATAGTATAGTGCAAAAACTGCACATCTTCTGTGATGCTTCTGATCTGCAGTTGTCGGATCCCTCAATTTGTACTAGACGGATCCCTCCTGTTAGGGATCCGTGGGATCCGGGGAGACAGAAATGCAATGCAGACCTCCACACATCAAACCAGCCCACTAGACCACTTCACACTAGCTAAACATAATGCCTTAGGACCACGTAAGTCTTCCTCAAGCTCGGTAAGTTTCACACTCACTTATAGCTCATTTAGGATCACACTCAAGGTGCTTTTTGATTTTTCATTTCACCAAAACTCATCATCCTTCCGCTCCAATACTCACACATCAATTCTCACATGTCAACACATCTAGTTTTATAATTCTCTCAATTTTAGCAAATTGATTTTAGTCATCCTTACCTCAAAATAAGTCAAAAACTAGTTTTTCATTTCTTATAATTTTTAAGGAATTTTTCAAATTTATCCTAAGTTGCCATCTGATCTCTAGGATCATTTAACATCATTTGACACTTTCATATCTCCTAGTGTCATCTTTGATCACCCATTGGTGCTCATAAAGTCCCATTTTCTTCCATAAAAGGCAATCATTAGCTACTATCACTCATTGCCCTTAATCATTTAAGTCACATTTCATTTAAGACATTTAAGAAGACTAAGACACTCAATATGTATAGGTACTAGACCTTACAAAACGTCATTCTTCTCTTTTTTTGGCTGCTGAGAGTCGGATCCCTAGGATTAGCCTAGACGGATCCCTCATTGGAGGGACCGTGGGAACCGGCTGACAGTTTCAGCTAATCCTGGCTAAAACATTCATTTCAAGCTTTCCTTGCTAAACTTGAACACTCCATTTTGCCTTAATTAATCTCCTTGATCAGTACAAGCCTATAGTTGACTATTGTGCATGCAAATCATTGCATTTTGAAGAATCTTAGTGGTTTAAGTCTTGAATGCACTAGCCAAAATTCTTCTCCTTATAAACCATCTAGTTAGGACCTCTTAGTCACCATCCACAACTTAATTCTCAGCAACTAGAGACTTCTGTCTCACTAACCTTTTATCACCTCATCATGAGAAAAGCTCTTAGTGGTAACTCATCTACCAAAGGGCCACCCAAGAAACTTGTTCGTGTTATTCACGAAATTTCTTCAACCGAATCATCTCCTGTTAAATCCAAAAACGCTAGGATTTCCCCTCCACCAACTCAACCAATCAAACCAATCCCCAAAAGAATTGTTCCCACAAAACTACCAATGCCAAACACCATCATACCCCCTAAACCAAACACTCCTATTTCCCCTAAACCATCACCCTTAGTGCCTAGAGCCATATCATTCACCACTCCACTCTCATCACCACACCTCTACAATCTAGAGGACTTGGCTCCTAGGCCATCTCATCCTCCACCATTGCCAACATTCTCCTCAATAGAAATAATAGCGCAACAAATCAAGGTGTTGAATCAACACTAGCCCCGACATCTTTTTCTCCGTCACCCTCAAATAGTCCCTTTTAGATTATGAGGAATCATCAAAGCCAACCACCCGATCACATGGAAGTAGATACCTCTCTACCACCATCCTCATCACATATTCCACCACCACCACCTTTGGTTGAATCACCTCCAAATATACCTCCACAAATTCCTCCTTCTTTTGTGGAATCTCAACCAAACCTTCCATCTCAAGCCATTCCATTTCTACTACCACCATTTCCAAGCCATGACAAAGATTGTTATCATTGTCAACATGTTGAAAGCTTGATACATGAAGTACGTGAAGATCAACGTTTCATGTTTTATCACCTCCTCGAACGATTCGACTAGATCAACAAACCTAAACAACCTTGAGCTTAAGGATTCAAGTGGTGTCATAGTCTTAAGCTTAACTTAGATAGTTTAGGAATCATATTTCATGTTTAATTCATTCTCTTAGTTTTAGAGTTATGTTGATCATTTCTCGTATTTTTATTGAATGAAATTACATGTTATATGGCATATTATCTTGAGATATGTTTGGTGCCTTAATACATATCTCATTTTGATGTAAACACTTTACATCACCATTGATGTCTCTAGCTTACAGACAGACGGATCCCTCAGGATAGCTAAGACGGATCCCTCCAAAGAGGGAACCGTGGGATCCGTCTGTGTAAGACTTGTTTACTACTAACTTGAATCTTATTTGCAGGAAATTATGCTCATATACTTGTTTTCTAACCTTCGCTTTGTAGATTTTCAATATACATGAAGACTTTGACACCCTTAGCTAGGGGAGTTTCTTGTCAGCAAAACATTGCAAAATCATTTGCAATATTAGTCACATAGGATCACATTACATGACGTCCTCCTTGCAAAAGGTGCAATCATCAAAAGGGAGCATATTCTTCACAAAGACGAAACCATTTACAAACATAATTGCAATGCACTAGTTTAGTATTTCTACTTACTTGACGCCCTCACAAAGGGATGGACTCGTCAAGGGGGAGCTAAGACGAGAACACTTCTCGTCACTTACTCTCTATTTTTTCATATTTTCTTTCCTTTTACATGTTTTTCTTAAAATAATGTGTTAGTTTCTTTTCGACGCTTTTTTTGTTCGACAAAAAGGGGAGAAGAGAGTAAAAACTCCAATTCAAACTTTTACGAATAGTTTTTCCTTAAAATAATCTTATGTTTTGTCATCAACAAAAAGGGGGAGATAGTTAATACAAATAAGCCGTAAAAACGTTTATTTATATTTTACGATCTTCTAATGTTTTGTCGATAACAAACGTAAAATCATTTTAACGAAACAAATAAAATACGTAAATGGTTTGAGCCAATAGTTTACTAACACACTTACATTTTCATATAAATCACTAAACAAGTAATAGTGTTTTTCTTGTTATGATAATGCATATGTATAACAACTAGTGTTTACATATTGGGTAGATATATACATACTTAGTATGTATTATAATTGGTAATAGAATAGGTAGAAGTTTAAGTATTTAACCCATTGACTTAATACATTGAATGTAGTTGGGTAAAACCCAAAGTCCATGACCCATACCCATGGAGCTTAATCCATGACCCATTGCATGACGTCATGCATAAGTTATAATGGGTATTATCCATGACCCATAGAGCTAACCCATAACCCATTGACTAGATGCATTGCATCTTATAGATACATTGTATCTACTTGGATACCCATGATCCAAAGTCTAGGACCCATAACCCATAACCCATGACCCATGACCCATAACCCATGGGTAATGAGGAGCATCTCACGGATCCCTCAAGATACACTAGACGGATCCCTCCAACAAGGGATCCGTGGGATCCGTGGAACAGTAGCATACTTTTGTCTATAAATAGTGAGCCATTTCTTCATTGCAAAGGGAAACTCCTACACATACTTTCTCCTAGTATTGTAAACTCTCTAACCTCATATCCAAAGGATCTTTCTATGTAGTTTGTGTTTGTTTTTGTATAATTCTCTAGGTTCCTCTTAAAGGCGAGATCACCACCTCTTGAAGTCGAGCAAGCTCAAGTCCATGAGTTGTTATAGCCGTCATCATCAAGATTATCAAGTTCTCTTGTTGATAGTTCTTTCTTCCTCTCTAGAAGTGTTGTGTCTAAGGAATAAGTGAAGGATGCCAAAAGGGTCAAGACGAAGGCATTAGTGAAAGGTGCCAAACGTCCGTGTCAAAGGCATTAGTGAAGGATGCCAAAAGGGTCAAGTCAAAGGCATTAGTGAAAGGTGCCAAAAGATCATGTCAAAGGCATTAGTGAAAGATGCCAAGGGTGTACAATCGATATGGTGTATCGATGTAGAAATAGAGATAGGTTGTGTCCAAGGATATTGATATCCTTGATGATGTTGTAATAAGCAGTGGGTCTCCTTTGAGATAGGCGTTGTGTAGTGTTGGGTAGTAGTTCCTCCTTGTAATGGAACTCGGTATCTAGCCTTGCATCGGATAAAGTGTAGGCGACGTTGTGATAGGTGTGGTTCTACCTCGTGGAAGAACCCTTGTCTAGCCTTGTAGGAAAAAGAGTAGCGATGTTGTGAAGGCTTCTCGCCATAAGGAGTTGTGTCGTGTAGTGTTAATGAACTCTCGAGTAGGTAACTCGGGAGTGGAGTAGGCAAGGAAGGTGTCATTGCAGAAGAACCACTATAAACACTCGTGTCGTGGTTTTGTGTTTCTTACTCTTTACATTTGCATTATATCTTTACATATATATATTTATCAATATCCAACATACACATCTAAATAGATTGACATAAGTTGATCTAAATATTTTAAAACAAAGTTTTAATCGGTAAAACTATTCAACCCCCCTTCTAGTTTTCCACACCGTGAATCCATCTGAATTATTCAGGTTAGATGACAAACATGTCGTACCAAGAAGACATCCTGGGATCCGGTGGGGATTTGAGAACTGCATGACACATATGAAAAAATGCATCATTTTTTCCCACTGCAATACAATTAAAATAGTAGCTTTGAAAGTGAATGTATTTAAAATACTAATGTTTATAACAATGCTAATGTTTATATTTAAACATTTAGGTGCTCAAAAAGCTGCAAGAATATGTTTAGGGGATGTCGTTTCTTATGCCATTTTGAAAAACAGCAGACATAAGTTTATGAAAAAGTAATGGTTGATACCTCTGCAATTCCACACAATCATAGGAGTGACTATAAGATTATTGTGTTCTCATGTACCATTGTTTAAGGGGTTTGGGGGTTGCTTTACATGGGTTTATAAACTTATGTCTGCTGTAGAGGCATGTCTGTAACTTGCAGTGACTTAATAAATAACAATATGTTCATTCCATTACACTTATGTAATTTAATTTGATTTGCGCAGGCCGTAGGCTAAATGGAAGCAAATGGATAGAAATTGTAGTGATGGTTCCAAAAGGGTGTCTACTTATTCAGTCCGGAAAACAGGTAAAAAAACGCTATTAAACACACCATTTTTTGGTTTTGATGGTTTATGAAGTTACAGTGTTTTGCGATTGTGTTGCATGATCAATAATTTTAGTGTATCCCTATAATTGTAGTGAGGTGAAATAATCTTAAAAATGGATTGGCTTTTTCATGTTACAGGATATACAAATGAAATGGTTCGTAGTTAGTACTGCAATTGTTGTTTGGTACCGATTCATGATCTTTGTGTAACAAATATAGTTGTTTCATAGAAACTATAGAAACTATAGATTGCTATATTTGTGGTTGTAGATAAAACATGGTTATCTGCATATAATATAATATACCATAAGATTGATTGATTTCAACTTTTTTACTTTAATGGTTTACCATATGATGCTTTTGTTTTTGTAGGCTCACATGCCACTTGTTTTGGAAGAAGAGGCGAGTGCTTTATCTGGGACAATGGAGTGGTCTGTTATATGGCAGCCATTTTAGAAGGCCAAATAGGGCAGTAAAGGGACAATGTAGTGAGCTAAAGAAAAGACGAGAACAAGAACAATGGAGTGGGCAGTAAAGAGACAATGGAGTGGACCAAGTTCTTGAAGACTTGGCATATGAAAGGATCTTTTTTAACCGTATAATTCGAGCCACTTAGTTCGTTTGACTATCTATACTACTTGCCACTCAGATATTTTATTTGTAGAAGCTCTTTACATCTCATGGTCACTCGATTAAAAACACAAGAAATTTGCTTCCCACTTTGAAGTCATTGCAGAAAGCTAACAAGCGAGTACTTGCTTTGATATCTATGTTGTACCAGCTCCAACACATGAATGTATGAATACACTTTATAGTTGTACGTAACCAAGAGTTGTTCTTATGTAAATTTGAAATACTAATTTTTTTTACAAATAGTCATGTATGTTTTGGATTATGCTATATTAGTTATCAAGCCGCGTTTTTTTAACCAGTCCAAGTAACGACCCGATAGAAAACACGTTTACTGAATACGTCAATTTCAAACACCCCGCAGCAAAACGCGGGCTTAAAACCTCGTTTGTATATAAAAAAATGTAACTTGAGATGTCTTTAAATGAATACAATCTATTTTTACAATAGTATGTTTCCGCTTAATCAACATTAGGCATTCGACCACCTTGCTTAGACCATAGTGATTAACATCTTGTGAGCATAATACATCAAATTCAGATGCCATAGATGATGACCTTCGACTTTGAACCTGATGACAGCTGAACCTTTGCGTGTGGTTAACTTCATCGGGTTCCACAAATATCATCGTGAATTGCTTGGAAGGAAAATCACAACTCACACTTGAATAAAAGAATATACTAAAAGATGGAATATGGTTGCTCTGCAAAAACACTTTTTCAGACATAAGACATTCTTGTATACATGTCTCAATATTTAATCTCTCCATGTTTGCAGTAAAATTGAAATGCTTGACGTTCTTGAATAAAACAATGAGCTTTATGCAAAGAGTACGTGACTCCATAGCAACCTCGGTTGGTTGTTGTCAGTTCACTCGTCTAAATTGGTAAATTGTTACACAGGCTACATATGGTATACTAATTGGAAAACGGAACTTTTATGGTGCGTTTAATTGGAGAAAACACTGTTTTTCATAAAACGCTTTATGGAAAACAAGGAAAATAGAGATCGCGTTCAAATTATCATTTTCCAACAAAATGTTTTCAAAACACAAAATCCCTTATTCCTAATCTAACAGGAAAATTAAAAACAAATTTTAGTTGTTTCAGCATTTTCTTTTCAGAACCCCAACCCTCCCTCCCTTCTTCAAAAGAAAATACAAATATCAACTAAACTCATTTTCTATATTTTCAAATGTTTTGTGGAGATAAATTTCCCATCCAAATTTTTACAAAACTAGAGATAGAAAACAAGGAAATTTTTTCTCCAACTAAACGCAGCCTTAGCAAAGGCTAACCACACTTTCCAACATAAGTTGGTCAGTGTATCCGGCAACCTCCTTTCAAACTAATAATAATCCATTCAAATACAGTAGTAATTAAGTGTAATATAGTAGTAACTAAGTGTGTTTTTATTTGGTGAAACATACCTTTCTTTGAAACTCTTTTACATAAAACTGAAAAACTAAAAACCTATTCAGTCAATAGTTGGTAAGAATGTTAGATTTTGTGTTATATGAATATTATAGAGTAAAAGACGTCGTAACGCGTGAATAACTTGCGGACAACACAAGCTGCACCAAACACTCTTAGATGGCCAATTTTTTTCTTAAACGGCTTTGACTTTCGACTCTTAGCATACCAGTGAACGGTGATGTGTCTCTCTTGTCTATTTTTCTTAACCCGCAAGGTAACCTGCCATAACTTATGGGAAATGATTAGCACATTCCTTTAATTGATCGATACATCTCTAATTTAGAGTGTCTTAACATTTATATCATCACATTATTTTTACTCATTTTAATCATTATATAAGTATAAATGTCAAGACACTCTATTAAAATGCGTTAAACAATTTAAAAAATATGCAAATCACCTCTCACATAACGTATAGTATAACGTGTAGTAGTAACAAGTTAACATCTTTTATTCACTTGTGACATATTGTGATATATTTGTTGTGATTTAATAGTTGATATAACATACGGAGTATTGTTTTACTTACATAAAGCACAATAATATATTCATGTGCATCCGTATCGTATCTAACGAACCTGCAACTAGCATGTGCAAAGATATGTGACTTGCCAAATTTATGGGTGTCAAAACAAACATACGTGGTGGCTATTACACAACAATCTTGATATAATGGTGATATGGCAAAACGCCTTTTTTTCGCAAATAATATGTCCTCTTCTTTCATTCACATTATCATATACCATGTTCGTATAGACAGATTCATCCTCTATTCTTCATAACAATGGAAATGGTTGTAATCACATTGATACCATAGTTCTTTTATATCACATGTAAGGAATAGGGAGTTATAATCAAATAACAAATAAAATTAAAATAAGTAAAATGAGAATAAATCACAATTATACATTTAAGACGTACTTACAAAAGCAGACATCTCCGTATAAATTTATTTTTTTATTTATTATGTGTGACTATAAAAATACATCTCACATTTCTCATTTCATTTTTCTTTCTTTTCATTGAATTCATTCCCGACATTTAGATACAAACAAATTAATCAATATATTGTGGATGATTATCACTTGAGCAACTGATGCATATGGCGTGAGTCCACAGCCAAAAAAATTAGACCATGAACGTAAAGGCGTAAAGCCTTTTTTCGAGTGTTTGGCATTATCCGAGTAATTCACTAATTTGTACCGAGCATGATTCAAATTTTATACATATCAAATCTATTTACGATTGCCACAAAATCTTTTCTAATTGGTCATCTTAGATAATACTTAAAGTAATCAATTAGTTTTAGTAGAACGTGAAGGTATAATAAATAACCTAACCTGTCCCAAGTTTGTGCCTTATCTTAACAATCAGAACATTATTAACCTAACATGTCTCACATTTGAGTATCAAACATATGTCCACGAATTTTAGGCCATGTATTGTTATTGTCCTCACTATTATCCTACACATCATGTGACATTACTTTTTACTTTAGTTGATGTTTGTTTTGTGTATGTTCACTTGTGTATGTCCCGTTATGTATGTTCGTTTATATGTATTATTTGGATGATATTACTACGTTAACATATTTATTAACTATAGGTATACTTAACAAATGAACACGGACACTCGTGAACAAAAACATGCATCGTTTATCATATCAAGGGACAAACACGAATCTATGAATCTATCTTAATAAAAAAAATTGAACATAACGTGACCGTGTTAGTTTCTGTAAAAGTAATAAATATTCGACTAAGAATCGTGCTTAACAAAGAACATTGAAAATGAGAAACGTAAACTATAACACTACGATAAGGAGAATGGATAACGAGACATTTTAACGACGACACATGTCGTCGCTAAAGTTACAAACAAATTGTTTTGCTTTGAAATTCAACGAATCATGTTGGTATCGGTTGGAAGTGGGCCCCACAATTTTAACGATGAAATGTGTCGTAGCTAAATATTTTTCCATTTTAATTTTCGTTTTTCTTATTCGGTAATGCCTAACTAAAACCAATTAATCTCGCAAAATCAATTACTAACTTAAAATTTTATATTTTATATATTTAGATAATTCATTAATAGTATAAATATTTATATGTTTGATTTAATTTAGTAGTTTTTTAGTGACAAATGTCGTCGCTAAAAGTTTATGGACCCGCTTTTGTGATTTGAGATTTTTGTGGGACCCACACGTCATCACTAAAACTCATTGGCTTTCGTCGCCACAACTTTTTGCAACAGACTCTTTGGCGATGACATGTCGTTGCTAAAACTTTTAGCTACGACATATTAGACTTTTGGCGACAACCAAAGGCCAAAAACGTTGTAGCGTGTAAAGTGACCATCAAGTTTTTGTAACACGACAATGGTGTTTTTAAACATGTCAACAATGCATCTTACTATTTATCGATATTTAATATAAAACCACATTTGTAAGTATGAATACTTCCATGCCACTATGAACATATTTGATTGTATTAGAAATCCACAGCTTGGTATTGCTATTATCACTTCAAGCAAGTGCAACTGGATAGTATACTATAATGAAAACAACGATAATGGTGGCAGCTCATTATCGATTAAAATGTTCGCCGTGTGATTCTTGAAGATATTAGATTTTTTTTACGTTCTTTTGACTAGAACGGCTATGTACATTTTTTATTTTATGTTTACCTCGGGCATGTTAGAATATTGAAACCACGTAGGTTATGCTTTTGATTGAGACACAATATATAGAGACGTAACCCTAAAATCCCTAAACCCACTAAGATTGGGCTTATTTATCATCTAATACTCCTTCGCAATTCGAACGACGAAATCGCTAAAGCTCGAATTGGATGAATAAACTTAATTATTAAAACATGAAGCTAAACATAAAACAAAACTGAAGCTAACAATAAAAACATATTTTGTTGATGAAGAATTTCAGCAGCAAGCGGAAGCAATTCTTCAAGCAGCAACAAAGACAAATCAGTAATAAAAGCAAATAACATATTTGTTGATGAAGACATCCGACAGCACATGGAAATTAATCTTCACCATGCAGCATCGGCAAAAGCAAAGAAATAAAAATAAAGAAAATGGATAAATGATGGCGGCTAGGATTTGACGGCATGCCATAAAGGAAGCAGTTCAACTTAGCCAATCTGAAGATCAGACCCGCTCCGATATCATGTTAGAACATTGAAACTCAACCCTAAACCCACTAACAGGCTTGGGTTTATTTATCATCTAATAGGCCCTAGTTGATTTGCTCATTGTAGGCGTATGTATCCGTGAGTAACTCCCCAAGACAAAGCACAACCCGGAAGGGCGAACTCCCCAAGATAAAGGCACAACCGCTCAAGACAAAGCGCAATCGCCGCAAAACATATAAACCAATTTAGACCAAGTGAAGCCAAGTCAACACATACCGAAGGGTTAGACATAACCCCAGGCACAACGGATACATGACATCACCATGCATAAAGGGAAAGGAATCTTGATCAGAACTCCTAACCTTACCCAGACAGGTCTAAGCGAGCAAAGTCCGTGGAAAACTAGAAGGGGGTTGCAGATAGTTTTACCAATTAAAACTTCGTTTTAAAACATTTAGATTAACTTATGTCAATCTATTTGGATGTGTGTTGGATGTTGATAAACAAACATATAGAAGTATGTAATGAAAAGATAAGAGTAAGAAGCACAAAACCACAACGCGAGTATTTATAGTGGTTGGCTACAAGGACACCTTCCTTGCCCTACTCCACCCTCGAGTCACCTACTCGAGAGTTCGTAATCACTACACGACACCAACTCCTTATGGTGGAGAAACCTTCACAACGTTGCCTACTCTTTTTCCCGGACTAGGCTAACCACCGGGTTCTTTCACACCAAGGTGAACCACACCTAACACAACGTCGCCCACCCTTTATCCTAAGACTAGGCTAGATAACGAGTTCCATTACAATGGAGGAACTACTACCCCACACTACACCAACGACTAATCCCAAAGGAGACCAACTCCTTATTACAACATCATCAAGGATATCAATATCCTTGGATCTAATGTTAATGTATCTTGTACATCGAAACACACCATATCGAATGTACATCTTAGGCACCTTTCACTAATGCCTTTAACTAGATCTTCAAGACACCTTTCACTAATGTCTTGTGACTTGACTTCTAGGCACCTTCACTAATGCCTACAATATGACGATCGACACCTTTCACTAATGTCTTCGTCTTGACACTTGAGACATCTTTCACTAATGTCTTCAACACTACACTTCTTGGTAGAAAGAAAAGAACCATCAACAAGAGGACTTTAGTAGTCTTGATGATGAGGAAGCATGGCAACTCATGGACTTGAGCTTGCTTGACTTCAAAGGTGGTGATCTCGCCTTTAAGAGGAACCTAGAGAATCACACAAAAACAAAACTACAAACATAGATCTCTTGGATCTGAGGTTAGAGAGTTTTTAACTCAAAGGGAAAGTGTGTTGGAAAGGGGTGAGCAACAAAGAAGAAATGGCTCACTATTTATAGAGGAAAAATTCTACTGTTCCCCGGATCCCACGGATCCCTCCCACAAGGGATCCGTCTAGCGTAAAGCTAGGGATCCGTGGGACGCTCCTCTTTACGCATGGGTATTTTGGTTATGGGTCATGGGTCATGGGTTGATCCATGGGTCTTTAGCTAGATACAATGTATCTCTCGAGTGCAATGCACCTAGTCACATGGGTATGGGTCAATACCATGGGTTATGGATATTATCCATATATGATATAAGCATGATGTCATGCAATGGGTTATGGGTCAAGCTCCATGGATATGGGTCATGGACTTTTGTTAGGAATTAGAAATTCCTGTATTAAAGAGTCGGTCATCTCAAGTATATGTAATCGTTAGAAAGCTCGTGAGTCGTAGTTCATTTAAGTTTAGTAGTATTTAGTTAAGTAACACCGTGGAGGACGGACGGTCTTCACCCACCGTGATGCTCGATCCATGCCCAAAGTGTGGCGTTTATGTAAGACTATAAATACTCTACCTCCCAAGGTAGAGTTGGAGCTCATAATAATATCTTTCACTTTCTCTCACTAAGTTCCCTAAACCTCTAACTTTCTCTAGAATTCCATCTATATGCTACTTTGTCTTATGGTTTGATGTGTAGGTGAAAAGTTATATCTTACAATTGGTATCAAGAGCCATGGTTAGATCATATCGCACATCTTTGGATTTATAGTGGTTTTAGGTGGTTTTGAGTTTGAAAAAGTTTAGTGGTTTTGCATCATTTGGTTGATTTCTTGTGTTAAAGTTTGAATTTTGTTGGTACTTTTATGTTTAGAATCATCAAAAGTGTTTAGGTTTTCATTTGGTAAGCTTGAATCATCTTGGTTGGGTTGTTTTGGATTGAAAAGTGATGTTTATATGGTTTTTCAAGCTAGCGACTTAGCTCACGGAATATTTTCTTGGTAGCGACTTGCTTCACATTTTGTAGCGACTTACGGTGTTGAAGGTAGCGAGTTAGATCTAGCGAGTTAAAGTACAAGTAGTGGATTCTCCACCACGAGTAGCGACTTGTGGTAGCGACTTGATGCATAGCGAGTTGCTCTTTAGCGACTTGCATATCTAGCGACTTGGGTAGCAATTGTCGCCAAAATTTGGCTAGCGACTTGGTGCAGAGCGAGTTACTACTTAGCGACTTGCGATTACGTCTAGCGACTTGGGACTCTAGCGACTTAGGGTGTAGCGAATTAAGGGTTAGCGACTTAGTGCATTAACTTCTAGCGATTTAGTGATTTATCTCCTAGCGACTTGAGTGATTGTTTACTGTTTTCTTGATTTAGTAAAATCCGTGAAAGAATCTATTTCTGGTTTAATCATAGAGTTATAAAATCTGTATAACTGTTAACATGTCTACCAACGTCCCTACCGCCATCTCCATCTTTGTCGAGGATGTACAAGCAATGGCTCGATACTGCCCACCCATGCTCGATGAACCGACTACGACTCTTGGGCTCAACGAATCGATTGTATTGCCTTGGAAAGGAAAATGGTGTCAACATTCTCAAATCCATTGATGAAGGACCATATCGAGTTGAGACGACTAGAGACATACTTGATACTAATGAAGATGGTACTCTGCTTTACGGAATGGACGGACCTAAGATGTATGATGAGCTTGATGATAAAGAGAAAAGAGATTCGATGCAGATATAAGGGCTTCAAACATTGTTCTTCAAGGTCTTCCTAAAGACATCTACAAGTCGATCAATCATAACACGATGCTAAGGCGGTTTGGGATAATGTTAAGATGCTTCTCTCGGGTTCGTAATTAACTATGGAAGACGAGAATCCCAACTCTATGACAATTTGAGCACTTCAAGATGAAACCGAGATGAGAGTGTATATGAGTACTATGAGATTCCATAAGTTAGTTAATGACATGAGAAACATCGAATGACTATGCCTAACATTTGATTGAATTCAAAATTGTGAACAACATGAATCCCGAATGGCACAAGTTTGTTACTGTGAAGCTTACTAAAGGATTGAAGAACACAAACTATGAGCAACTCTATGCCTTCCTCCTTCGAATGAGAGACATGCTATGTTTGAAAAATTGATTCTCAATCGGTTCAAAACCAACTGGGGAGAGACGAGCTCGTCTAATGACTCAACAAACTTTCTACTCAAACATTGGAATCACAACCAAAGCATCACAAGTCATACCCTGGGTAATGGTAATCACAAACTCATCCCGATCCTATGTTCAAACAAGTCGATGCCGATGCACATGTGGTAACATCATTAATCAACTAGCTCTTCTCATTAGTCAAAACATGAATTCTCTCCCACAAACCAACAACAACCTCGAATCGCATCTAACCCACATAATCAAGCCTTGTTAAAGATGGAAGGATCGTGGTGCAACCGATTCAGAAAGACAAGATGATCGTGGGAAGAGGTGGAGCTGGAGAGGTTATGTTGGCAACCGAATCGAGGAAGAAATGGTAACCAAGGTCAAGCTAAGCCAATCAAATGCTATAACCGTGGTGGTGAAGGACACATTGCAAGGAACTGTACATCTCCAAAGCGCCCACGAATCGCCGACACTTCGAGACAAGATGTTGCCGGCACAAGCTCAGACAATGGTGCTTGCATTGGATGAAGAGGAATTGTTGTTTCTTCGAGGGAAATGCCAAGACCTATGATGCGATGGATGAGCAAACTATTCAGAGATAGGTCACAATCATCGAACGCCTTTCAAGTCGCCGATCGTGATGCATACGACTGATGTAGATGATGGACCCATCGCACACACAATCTTTATGGCTAGCATCTCTCCAATGGTTTCTCCCAAGATCTCTTCTTCACCACAAGTCGGCCCATCCAAGGACAAACTCATCTCGAGGTATTAAAACTATACAATGATGTTGATGTGCAATGATGCATGACAAAGTACAATCAACTCAAACTATTGAATCAAATGTTGAAAATATGGGTAATAACAATATTGTCCCATACGATCAATACGTGAAACAAAGTGAAAGTGAAGTTGTACCAAGTGATGCATCTTCCGCATCAACAATGACTATGTCTTTGATGAATACACCGCATGTGCCTCGATGATTCCATAATTTCGAACTAAATGCCTATAAGGAACATGTTGCTATTTATGAACAACGCAAAATTTGAGTTGACCACCGTGAAAGGGAAATGGATGTCCAAGTGAGTACAAGAATTAGAAAAAGTAAGTTTAGAGAAGAAGTATTGAAACAAGAATTAAATTCCTTGCAAGAAAACTTTCTAAAACAACTAAACAAAACAAGAACTTCAAGAAAATGTGAAAATGCTTAGCAAGAATTTAATGCAAAGGAATCAAAACTCTTGAGAGATTTTTCTAATCGAAAACTTTGAAAACAAACTTGAAAACAAGTTGTACATACAAGGAAACACCATTCAGATCGCTCACATGGTCACCAAACATCGAGTCTTAAGCGATAAGCATAGCATTCCCTTGTTGAGGAACCAAATCCAGAGGTAATTAAAAGGCTAGAAATGCTCATAAGGTGCTTTATGATGGTGATGAAACTTAAGCCAAGACATAAACCTAGTTGCGTTGAGTGCATCGAGGAAGATAAGAAATCAAATGAAATCACTAGGAAAAGATGAATAAGAAACAAAATGATCCTAAATGCAAAGAGAAAAACATAATTATCGCTCCTCATGATTACAAGAAGGAAAACTGATTTCCTTGAACAAGTTTAAGCCTCGAGACATTGTTGACTTCGAACAAGTCTTCGAAAAGGATTTAGATAAGTAAAGCGGAAAATATTATTGAAACCAACCTCCCTTGGAAAATGCCTAGAGCGATCGTGTATCCTCCTAATACACCAATGCATCTTGTACCTAGGAAGATTGCCACTAAAAGCAAGACATTAATTAGCCAATATGTTATCTTTCAACTATTTGTTGATTTTGAGAAAACTTGCAAGAAAAGGATCACACCCATCGGTATAATCAAGGAGAAAGGGTTTTGAACAAATGAAAGAATGCTATCTCGACCGAGGTCATGCCCTTCTTTAAACTTCTAAAAGATCACTTTGAGAGTCTTAAAAAGGAATAGAAACCGATATTAAGGGAATGGAAAAGGAATTTGATGCAATGGTTGTTGAAGTTAGTGACTATGAGCGTGCATTGAAATATAATGAGATTGAGAGAAAGAACTTGCATACATTAAATGAGAATCTTATTACCGAATGTGTTGCTCAAGATGTGTTTTCAACGCTTCAAATTGCTCTATTAATGCTTCCAAATTTCATGAATTATCTCGTGTCTCGAAAGTCTCCCATGATCGTGTCATTGAGCTTGAAAAACTAATTCCAAACTAAACGAGAAAATTGAACTGGATGATCACGACAATTTGGTTAAACATTTTTCTAAACTAGAAGTTGAGTACTTTAATTTACAACTAAAATATCAACATCTCAAAGAAAATGTCAAAACTTCAAATATCAAGACATCTTCGATGCTCCGAGTTTGATGCGCTTTTCAAATCAACAAACGTGATGAGCAGATTCAAGCTCGGTGCAACACGATCGTAAAGTTGAAAGCCCAAATCTCTCAATTAAAGGGTCAAACAAACAATATGACACAGCTCCCAAATGCCTCCTTCTTTAGATTCTCGAATTCTCAAACGTTTCATCTTCAAAACCTAGTAAATGCTTTACAAAGGAAAACGAAAGTTTTCTAGAAGAAAATGAAAAGGTTAAACGTCACTTCAATGAGTTGTTTGAATCAATTAAAGTCACTCAGTAACAAAACAACGAACAAATAACTTCATTGCAAAAGGAAATTGAGAATCGAGGAGTCGTAAAAGGAAAATGCCAATGATCAATGTGGAGAATGTTGTATCTAAGGTTCACTCGTAATAAATCGCTTTATTTGTGACATATGTCCCCTCACCTAAGGAACAACAAACTTGCCATTCAAACATATTTCTCATCCCTTAAGGATTGCTTAGAATGCTGCGTGAGATTGTTGAAGAGGATAAGCTGAGAAACCTCATGATAATGCAATTGGACATGCATGCTCATATGCCAAACGATCTCAAGAAATCTTAGAATGCTTGATCACTATATGCCCAAAGACATTAGGTGAGAGAGTTAACCCTTTGATTCCATGCTCAATGCCTAAGGCCAAAATGATATGCACTCGATTCCCAATGTTTTGAATAAGAGCCAAGAGTGTACCCTTGAGTAGTTCGATTCTAGATCCACTCAATGCTAAGAAAGTGAACCGTAGTGCACTGCATATAGTTCGGATCCCAAGACATCTAAACAGTGGTGCAAAGAGTAGTAAAACAAACTAATCCCATTCCTCTAGGGAGTAATCGGTGACATTAAAGGGAGCAGTCAAAGTCTCAAGACAATACAAGGAATGATAGGACCTCGCAAGCTAAGAATGTGCACCGAAAAGAGTAGAAGAACAATCTAGGAACTTTAAGTTTGAATCGAATAAAACGAATCGTGTTGATTCTAGTATTAGCCATAGGCGCATCGTAATTAATTCAATTCGATACTATTTGCAAACCTTGTACCGATGACGCTTGAATCTTGTTTCTAATCATGCATGTGATGTTAATGTTCGCCTAATGATGTTAATTGTCCATTAATATTGTTAATGCTAAAATTCATGCTAAAAAGGCTAAAAAGCAAAAGCGAAGAAAGTTAGAAAACAATGGAAACCACAGGAAGAACATTATTGAGAATAGGCTTTTATTGGATACTGTTGGTCATAAGACTAATCGATAATGCCCACTAGAAAATGGATGCCTACCGGTAGAACTATTCCCTTAAGAAGTGGTCACACCGTGAACAGGCTAATCTCGACACTAGTATTGCATCTATTCACAATGATTCCATTACCTCACCGTTCGATATGAATGCTTCTATTTCGATGCGGGTGTTCCAAACATTGTTACTAACCAAATGGAACCCATTCTTGCATGGGGATCCCAATTATCCGCTTATCCATTCTTGTCTGTGTTCAACTGCAGATCGCTCAAATCGCTCGTGGTACATGGACTCAGTCGTTCCAAGCATATATTTCGAGACCGGTCACGGCTCATGAACTTCGTGAGCAAATTCATCGGATTGTTAGATTTGGTAATGATCATTTCGGATTGCTATTATGGGTTATGGAGATTATGTTGTTGGTGATAGTGTCATCTCCGAGTGTATTATGTGGAAGGTTTAGGTCATAATCTCTCGCTGGTCAATTTGATTCTCGATCCGAAGTAGCCTTGGAAAACATACCGCTTTGTTAGAGATCTTAATGGTAAGGAACTGTTGAAAGGAACTCGTGGCTCAAACCTTTACACCATCTCTATCGATGACATGATGAGAGCATCTCCAATCGCTTGTTATCTAAGGCTTCAAAAACAAAGTCATGGTTATGGCATCGTCGCCTCAATCACTTGAACTTCGGCACCATCAACGATCTTTCCGTAAAGGACTTAGTTGTAGGTTTACCTAGACTAAAGTATGAAAAGGATCATCTTTGTTCAACATGTCAATTGGGAAAAGCAAGAAGTATGCCCATAAACCCAAACCTAATAACTCGTCACGAAGTTCTTCACATGATTCATATGGATTTATGTGGACCAATGAGGCGCAGAATATCTTTGGGAAGAAATATGTGTTAGTTGTGGTTGATGATTACTCTAGATTCACCGGGTCAAGTTCTTAAGGACAAAGGATGAAACTCCCGATATCATCATCAAACTCATCAAACACAGTGCGAGTTCGACTAAACAAACCGCCGTAATTATCGTAATGCACAATGGAACCGAGTTTGTCAACAAACAACTTAGTGAATTCTATGAAAGCGTTGAATCACCATCAAAGAAGTGTTCCACGAACCCCACAATGAACGGTGTAGTTGAGAGACGAAATCGCACTCTTGTTGAAGTCGCTAGAACAATGCCGATCTACTCAAAGGTTCCAATGTTTCTCTGTCTCAAGCAATCGCCACAAACATGCTACACACAAAATCGCTCCCTGATTCACACCATTCATGGAAAAACTCCATATGAACTTGTCCACAACAGAAAACCTAATCTATCTTTCCTTCGTGTGTTTGGTGCCTTGTGCTATCCAACTAATGAGGTCAAGACTTGGGCAAACTTAGGGCTAAAGTCGACATTGGAGTATTTGTAGGATATGCACCAAACAAAAGGATACCGAATCTAAAACAAAAGAACCCGAAATATCATGGAAACAATTCACGCACGCTTGATGAGTGACCGTCAAATGGCTCTGGACACTCCACCAGACCCGCTCTTCAAAACAATCCTATTGGTTCATCCCTTGTTCCAAACTCCTCTCAAGAAACTCCATATGTACCTCCATCCGAAGATGATGTAAAGAAATTGTTTGATCCCATGTTTGATGAATCAGTATGAGTCTACTACTAATGAGGTGCCGATCCCTACAACAGAGGATGCTCATATTCCAAATGAATGAAGTCAATCCATCGGCCTCAATATCCGTAAGTCAAGAAGCACTGTCACGATCCTTCGCCTCATCAACAAATCATCATTCTTCAAATGTACATCATGGAAATGTTTTCAGCATCAATGATGAAGTTAATCCCTTGCGACTCCTGAAGATGCTCCATTTGAAAACATATTTGCTACTCCCGAATCATCATCGAACCATCTTCTTCAGAGACATCGACTCGCCTACCTCGGCCTCAACAAATGCCACATGAACACCTCGTAAAACGGACTCACGATCATCCATTAGACAACATCATTGGAAATCCTCTCGTCTCAGATCAACCGGAAGCAACTTGCAACCGATGCCTTATGGTGCTTCTTCAACTCCGTACTATCTAAGATCGAACCAAAAGATGTTAAACCTGCTATGAATGAAGATAGTCGGTTCAATGCTATGCAAGATGAAATTCATGAGTTTGATCGCCTTGATGTATGGGAGTTAGTACCGCTCCCAGAGGGTAAGCTATGATTATAGCTCTAAAATGGATCTTCAAAGTAAAACTTGATGAGCATGGTGATGTGTTGAAGAACAAGGCTCGATTAGTTGCTAAAGGATATCGTCAAGAGGAGGGTATAGACTTTGAAGAATCGTTGCTCCAGTTGCTCGAATCGAGGCAATCGAATCTTTCCGCTAATGTCGCTAGTAAGAACATGGTGGTATATCGATGGATGTAAAGACGGCATTTCGAAGCGGAGATCTTAAGGAAGTTGTCTACGCCACCAACCTCAAGGATTTGTGAACCAAGAGCATCCTACTCACGCTTATCGTTTGAAGAAGGCTCTTTACGGTTTAAAGCAAGCTCCAAGGGCATGGTATGATACATCATCAAATTTTATTCTATCAACCGGATTCAAAGAAAGGAGCAGCTTGATCCTACATTGTTCACCGAAGTCGGGCAAACATTTAACTCATGTTCAAATTTATGTTGACGATATTATTTTGCCTCGACCGACCCAATGGAATGTGATCGTTTTCTAATGAAATGAGTTCAAAGTTTCAAATGTCAATGATGGGACAAATGTCATTTTCTTGGGATTACAAATTTCACAAAGTCCCGGAGGCATTTTCATAAATCAATCTAAATATGCAACAGAGATTTTAAAGAAATTTGGATTTGATTCATGTGACCGTTGACACCCCATGATCGACCGAACCAAACTAGATGAGGACCTCTCGTGGATCATGATTGACCAAACGAAATATCGGAGTATGATTGGATCCCCGATGTATCTCATCGCTAGTAGACCGACATCTTGTTCTCCGTGTGCATGTGTGCTAGATACCGTGCTAAGCCTACTAAAAGCACCTTGAAGCGCTTAAACGGGTCTTCGGTATCTCCAAGGAACCATCAATATGGGACTATGGTACCCGAAGGACACCGTATGTCACTAACGGCCTATGCGATGCCGATCATGCAGTTGTCAAGATACACGTCAAGCACGCGGGAGGTGCTCGGTTTTGGGTGATAAGCTTGTGAGTGGTCTTCAAAGAAGCAAATGAGTACTTCTATTTCCTCTGGAGAGGTTGAATACATAGCCATGTCATCTTGTTGTGCTCAAATCTTATGGATGAGATCTCAATTATCGACTATGGCTTTGTATTCAACAAAATCCCTGTCATCGTGATAATAAAGTGCTATTGCTCTCTCATGCAACAACGTTCAACACTCAAGAGCAAAGCATATCGACATTCGACATCACTTCATCGTGGAACAAGTGGAAAAAGGTGTGGTGGAACTATATTTTGTGAGGTCTCGAATATCGGTTAGCGGACATCTTCACCAAAGCTCTTCCAAGAGAACGTCTTGAGTTTATTCTTCCACGCCTTGGTTTGAAAAGCCTTCAACCGAAACTCTCAAACGCCTTCGGAGGAAGGCGAGGAGTAAAGGTCTATCTTCATCTATCTCTTGTAAATATTTATTTGAAAACAAAATACAAAATTATAAAACCTTCAAAATCAAATAGAAAAATATAAAACTTTCAAAATCCATAAAAATTTGAAAAATTAGAAAAATCTTCAAAAATATTGTCATTTTGTCACGTTTCTTTCGGTTCGATAATATCTACGGTCTTTGTGTTGTCATTCAAAGAATGACACGGGACTTTAGATGTTGCTCGAATTCTTAAAAAAAAAAAAAAAAAAAAAAAAAAAAAAAAAAAAATCGAAAAAAAAAAATATTTTGGGAGAAAGAAAAAAATGGTTTATTGTCATTTTCGAGGCAATAACCGGTTTTAAAAGAAAGAACAGAGCCATGTTTTATCATGTTTTCAAAATTCCATGCTCGATTCTATAAACATTTATCTGCTTGAAAACTAAATGCTTTGAAAAATAACTCGATCCCTATTTTTGATAATCATCGTGTCTTATTTGTCAAAATCTCTATCTCTCAATCAACAACCTATGTCATTGATTGAGGGAGAATGATTTCAATTAAATTAAAAAGTTATTTGGCATTAAAATTGTTTTCAAAAGATATAAATGCATGGTTTATCAATGGAGTGTAAAGTCTTAAATCCGATCCATATCGGTTCAAACGCTTTCATAATCAAGTCACAATTCTCCTTAAAAGCTTTCAAAATCAATTTAAAATCAACGAGATCACAAATCTCAAATGATTTGATAATTGTGATCGGGAGAATGTGTGATTTAAATTGATTTAAAGCGATATTAAGGTAAATGGTTTTATAAGGATGTACATCTTTGTCCTTCTCACATGTGACAAACGATTTCAATTTTTCAATGCACATGTTGAGGGGAGCACCTATCTTAAACCTATGATTTGAAAGCGTGATCATTTATCCCAATGTGCGGGTTCCCTCTAGTATGTGCAAAACTCTTTTCTAACCTCGAGGCACATATTGAGGGGAGCAAATTTATTGAAAACCTCATCCTTCCGGAAATGCTCTATCTACTTGATTTGATGAGGGAAGTGATGTTGATATCTTTAGAAAATGGTATTCAAAAGAAGTTAATTCTTTCTCTTGCCTCCGTGTGCAAAACATTTTCTAATACTTGATGCACATGTTGAGGGGAGTTCTCGTTCTAAAATATCAAAACAATTCGGTACAAAATGCTTTGATAATATATCACAAGTATCCGAATTGATTTTCAAATGGTTTTCAATTGGATCCAATGGCGGATGAACAATACCAAATTGACCGACCAACTTTACTTTATGTACGGTGATATAAGGATGATAAGGTTAGGTATTGGTTCCCATGATCCGCCAAAACCGGAGGGATCTACCAGGACTATCCACTAGTTAGTGTAGAAGTCCTTAGGTATGATGATAAAAGGAGAAAATGAGATATGGGAAGAGTGCGGACTAAGACCGAGCTAGTAATCGAATAAACCCAACAAGGTTCTAGTTATGAAGTCTCGGTAAGCAATCAAGGGGTTGAAGAATTAAAAGAATTGAATGAGAATAGGGTGAAAACAAATAGCCTCCATTTATTCAACCTTAGAGCGTAAACCGGTTCAATTCATATGCTCTCGATGGTAACATCGGTATTGAAGACAAAGACATCATGGACCCAGGACGCACCGCACTTCAACTTTCCAAACCACTCAAGTTCCTCTTAAAAGGACTTGTTTCATTCTCACGGGAACCGACATTATCTATCGACTTTCTCTTAGAGATGGTTGATATTGAAGAAGGAGACCCTCTCCTAGTCTCCGTTATAGGATCCAAATATGCACAAATTGAGTCTAGAGCCACGAGATCATCAATAAATCTCATTAAGACACTTTCAATGAAGACTCTACATTTCACACAATGTGGAAGAGAGATTATATCTTGAGTCCCACGCATTATCCTTGTGGTATTGCGTAACATCCGAGTGATGTGTTTACATATTCACAATGAAGATGGAAAGCCTTCGAGCCAACATCAAACAAGCTCCTGGTAGGTGGCATGTGAGATCTTTTATATAGATCAACCATGTGACAACCGAATGAAACAATGGGGCGATTCAATCTCTTGAATCAAACCTGGTTCAGTTATGGATTGACCGGATACCTTTGAAAAACCGGTCTTTGTGCTTAAAACTCTTTTCTTTAGCACATCGATTGTGTACTCATTTTTCAAACCAAATGTATTTTTATGATTGATAATTGATTTTCAATAAAACCTTCGTTGTATTGCAAAACAATTTCTATTGAGCAATACACGATTGTTTTCAAATCTCTTTTCATCAATCGATGGACTTAAAATTATTTGGTTCACTCACTCCGTGTTGTCTTCTTTGAGACGTTCCGGTTTGAGAACAATTTAGAACATCTGCGAAACCCCGTCAAGGAAATTCTTCGAATTATACCCGATCACAGCAAGACATGTAATTGATCAACGGGAACCGTGGGTCGTGTACTCAATTCAAAGAAAGTGATCAAAGACACTTTCGATGCGATTTATTGCTAATCTGTTGTATGCGGTACACCCGACGCTTGCGGTGATCGAATGGAGCGGTCAATCCATAGCCGCATGCTCACTTAACACATTCAACTCAAAGAAATCATGATTAGTGCATCAATGACTCGATATTTTCATACCAATTCCGATACTGCTGCGCCAATATCATGATTCAACAAAAGCTTCCGCTTCTACGATGTGAAGATTTCATGATCCAGAATGTGAGCATGTCGGTCCTAAAGTCACAACATCACATAATACCAACACCACATAGGATGTCTCAGAGATTGTTGATAGCTGATGATCTCAAATGATGGCTCAAAATTATCATCACGTGGATCAGTAAAAGACCTCCACTTGGAATAACCAAACATGCAATGTGAAGAATCAATGACTACGAGCTTAGGAGCAAAGGACTACATCAAGAATGCAAGATCAATTGTTAAATGTAAAATCTATTTGTATTCAATGTAATTTTGGTACATGATTGAGGTGACCTCCCTTAGGGGGAGTTTGTTAGGAATTAGAAATTCCCGGTATTAAAGAGTCGGTCATCTCAAGTATATGTAATCGTTAGAAAGCTCGTAGTCGTAGTTCATTTAAGTTTAGTAGTATTTAGTTAAGTAACACCATGGAGGACGGACGGGTCTTCACCACCCTGTATGCCCCGATCCACACCCAAAGTGTGGCGTTTATGTAAGACTATAAATACTCTCTACCTCCCAAGGTAGAGTGGAACTCATAATAATATCTTTCACTTTCTCTCACTAAGTTCCCTAAACCTCTAACTTTCTCTCTAGAATTCCATCTATATGCTACTTTGTGTTATGGTTTGATGTGTAGGTGAAAAGTTATATCTTACAACTTTGGGTTGTACCAACTACATTCAATGTATTTGGTCAATGGGTTATGATACTTAAGTTTCTACCCATTTATATTACCCAATATACTACATACTAGTTATGTGTATATTTTACCCAAATATGTAAACACTAGTTGTTATACATATGTAATATTAAATCATAAAATCACTTATACTTGTTTTAGTGTTTTATGTGAAATGTAAGTGTGTTAGAAACTATTAGTTCAAACTAATTACGTATTTTATTTGTTTCATTAAAATGATTTTACGTTTGTTATCGACAAAACATTAGAAGATCGTAAAATATAAATAAGCGTTTTACGGCTTATTTGTATTTACAAAGTCAACTCCGCCTGAAAGAGTCACCTGTCCCATGTGACCTTGGTGAGGACAAACTTCTCATCTATAAAAGGAGCAAAGTTCATGCATTCAAGGTTAACTAATTCCTACCTCATTTTACATATTACTCGACATTTTCACCGTACTCATTCTCGCACGGAGCTGGTCTAGGGATAAAACCCCATGCGAGGCTAAATCGTGCTTTCTTTGTGTTCGCGGATCGAAGGACCCTAATCCAAGAGCATAGCGAAGGATTTTAACTTGTTTGGGTGAATCTGATTTTACCTCAACAAACTGGTGCCATCGTGGACCGCTATTCTAACTACCGAAGCTAGTAAATGGCAGGTCCCTCAACCAAAACACCCCTGGACCCACCAGAGATAACCCCCCTAACCTAGAAAAACAAATACTAAGCCACATCTCATCGCTAAAAGCCTTGGTAAAGGAGCACAACACCAAAGGAAACAGCCCGTTAAAACCCATACGGATAGATTTCGGTGATGAGATCGAAGAGCCAACTCGAGAAGCAGAAAAAGAAAAGGTTCATGATTGTACAATAGATTGCACTACGAGGCTTCGATGAGGATCAAAGTAATGAGGGGTGTATGTTCCAGCCCAAGACTTGCCTTTCACGAGAATAAAAATATGAAACACTCGTTAAGTGATTCTTGCAGGGTAGGACCTGCGAACCACCTCCGCGTGAGAGTAAGTATGAGTTATGGTTGTTTAAGTATGTGTAAGTAAAAAATGAGTGTGAAATGAGCATACCATAATCCATTGCCCGTCCAACCTATTTATAGTGAATGAAATAGGGTTGAGAGCACTTACGCATGAATGTCGAGATCATGGGGCGTCCCATGATTGTGGGTAACCGCTAGGCTTAGTGACCCAGTTCTCGGACTTGACGGGAAGCCAGAGAGAGAGGAGATCGTGGGTTTGACCAAGTCGAGGTTCCCTTATCCATTGTTCCTTCGTCGGCCATACCCGAAGAACTTAGGGCTTCGGACTACGAATTCCCCGTAGGTAACCTTGCTAACGAATGGTTTGGCGCTATGGATATTTTGGAATCTAACTTGGGCCTTCGTATGGAAGGGCTTCGACACGTCTCGAGGAGTGTCCTTGAGCTACTCGGAGGGTACATCATCAAGCCCCGGTCGAAAGTGATGTATATGAGCAAGGAGACATTGCTTTTGACTTCATGCTTCGAAAAAATTCTATCCTGCTGCAAATTGCGTTAGTTAGAGGATAATTATGTACCTAACTTAGCGCATGTAATGCTAAGTACTTATTACGACTGCCCGCTACAGGAATCACACTTCCCCAACTTACCGGAGACCAAAAGTCGTATTTATTCAAAATTTAAAAAATTTTAACCGGATAAGATATATCCTTGGGACATGTGTGCGGTGCCTAAGAGAGAAAAGAGAGTATAAAAGGGGTTGATGAAACCTAACTTATTTTACTCTCTTCGTCTTATTTCCACACGTGAGAATTTTCATCGCCTTCACTCGAAACCAAAGGTAATCCTTCTTTCATCTTGAAAGCTTGTTTGTTTTTTCTAGAAAATGGATTCCAAGTTTATTATAAAGCGACAAAAGTGTACATTGTGCCAAAGATCTACATGATCACTTGGCCGATTACCCCATCCCGCTAGAATACAAAGTGATGTTACCCAAACCTAATCGGGCATCTTGGATGCTCCTCAAGGTTTCGTAAAGGGTGTATACACATGCATTTAGCCATTCGAACCTTAGGATTCCACGCACCCATTGATATTAGAGTTTATGCAATACTACAAGGTTCACATCTCTAGGTTTAACCCTTTGGTTTAGCGTGACCACATTCATAGTGATGTGTAAAGCATACGGCTATGAACCAACATTAAAGGTTTTAAGAGGGTTTCGAACTTGTATCCTGGGGCAATTGGTTAACTTTAGCAAAAAGGCCTGAATCGGATGTTCCGAACCTGTTTAGGAGGGTATATACAAACATAACAGGTTGAAAAGGTAGCTTTTTCTACGTGCAAGACACCACTGTTCCCCCTTGATCACGCTCAAATTGTGCATGTTTTTAGTAGCGTTATCCGTGTTTTTATGTATGTTATTTGGTTATAATCATATGCTTTTGTTGCTTAATCGTATCAAAGTCGTTTGCTAGTTCATTTGTAGCCAAGTACAGGAAAGTGGAGAAAAGGCGGAAAAAGTAAAATACGAAGATTTCTCCATATATGAAGAATTCCGACCAAAGAAAGACTTATGGAGTATATTCGAGAAGATAAAGTCATCAAGTTAGTGGTCCAAAGACTCAAGAATAAAGTTCAAGAAGGAAAACGAGAAAGAAATGAAGAAAGAAGCTTAAACGAAAAGATATTGGAAGCCTCGTTGTTCCGACACACCTTCACCATTTTGGCCATAACTTTTGCATACGGACTCCGTTTGACCCCGTCATGCCACGGAAAGCTAAGAAAGATCTACAACTTTATTTTTATGACTTTTTGTGATTTTGCTCCAACCGATCGGTCGAGACCATAACCGGATTCGGTTGGAGACTAGTCGCCAGACCAACCGATTCGGTTGGAGCTCAACGGATCGGTTGGAGGTCTGTTCAGCCATTTTTCCATTACTAAGGTTCTAAACTTGTTCCAAATGATTCTAGGTCCTTCCTTCATATCTTCTAGTCCTTCCAAGCTCCTTGGTGACCAAGAAATGCATTTATAACCCCTAGGCTTGAAGTAGTATAAATAGAGGCCTTTGCAACCTCATTTCACACACCAAAACTTGAGAGATCTTCTCTCACACCTATCTTACCACCACTACTCTCTCAAAGCTTAAATTCGTTCATAAAGTTTCAGAAACTTTGGAGGTCCAGAAGTCATCATTTGAGGTCAAACCATCAAAAGTCAACACCAATCCTTTGGGAATCATTACTACACCATTTGTAATCTTATTCCAAGCATTGTAAGACTTTCAATCATGTTTTCTAATGTTCAAAGTTACGAGTTTATGTTTATGTTTGCTATGAGTGGCTAGTTTCTTTATACACTTGCTTAAATGATGTTGATTATCATATGATTAGTTAGTGGTTGTGTTAACATGTTTTAATTCAATTTCAAGTTGATTCTAAGATCCAATTGTGCTAAAGTTTCATAGTGACATTTGTTAATCAAGTTTGGCTAATTGATAGTAATCGTTGGGGTCGAAAGAACTTAGTGTTGTTCAACTAGTCATAATCATTTTGTCTATGGATGATTGTTTTTACCCATTATTCTTGATTATACAAAGGAACTAAGGTGTGGTTGTAATAGAAGCGCTTTTGATTATCAAATTGGATTGGTTGGAAACATCTAATTGGTCGTAAGATTAGTTGTTGAGAATCAATTGTAGCCTTTGTCTATGATCGGTTACCTTTTGTATTGACCATTTCTTAAGCAATTTGATGAACATGTGGATGTTTTGTGTTTAAGTTTATGTATGTAGACTTATGAAACTTGAATTGATCTTGAATTGATTGGTTAAACTTAATGCTTGTTTTTATAAACTAAACTCTTGATCAAAGTTTGACTTGTAAGAACAATAGATTAGTCTACCAACTAATTATCATAACCAACATGTTAAGAGGTTAACACAATCACATTAATCTATGATATGAAACTAGTTTAAGCAAGTGTAGTTTTAATCATCGAATTTCATTATATCTATTTGCTTTATTATATGTTTTGGATAGACTCCGCTAATTCAAACTTGTGTTTAGATTCACTCAAATCCTATGATCGATCCCGACTTACCTTCATAATCTTGCTATAACAGACGAGTATACTTGCTCGTATGTGTTATTAGTAATATTGGTAATTCACCTTTATAAATTTAAAACTTGCACCAACCGGCACATCAAGTTTTAAGCGCGCCGGGATTTGATTGTGTTTCAACAAGTTTTGAATTTCCTAAGTCGATTCAACCAAAAAAAAAAAAAAAAAAAAAAAAAATCTGAGAAACCTTAACCGGATCGGTTGCCCTCAACCGAATCGGTTCACGAGTTTCCCATTCATCGGTTCGTCGTACCGATCGGTCACCTCCGTAACCGATTCGGCTGAACATCGAAACAAATCAACCGGATCGGTGGAATCCCACCGATCGGTTTCACCATTCTGTCAAAATAAAAAAAAATAAATAAAAAAAAAAAATTGTGTTTTTCCTTGTTTGTTTGTTTGTTTGGTAGATTATTTAATAAAAAAAATTCCTCGAAAGTAAGGCTCACCCATTGGAAACAAAGCTGTGTGAGAGGTATAAGGCGGGTCTCTGATTCCCTAAAGAAGTTGGGTTTTAATATGTCACAACACCGCTTCTCCGCTTCTTTGTGCGTTTCAATGGAGCTACCGAGAACCCTTGGGAAAAGGAAAAAAAAAAAGTCATAACTAGTTTTCTTTTTAAATAATAAAAAAAAGGGTCTTAAAGTTATTTTGTTTATTTCTTTCAAGTCATTTTTCTGAAAAAAAAAAAGAAAAAAAAAAATTCTTCATGTTTGTTTTCATTCTTTTTATCATTTTATTTTTATTTTTAAAATATTTTGTGAAAGCGCTTTGTGTTTTATAAACTCACACTCTTGGAGTGATCAACTCGTTAGTCCACTCTACGAGCTTAAATGTCAAATGGAAAAAGGACTAAACCCAAACCTTATACGAAACCACCGTTCATCGAGGAACTTTTGTCGTGTCGACATATTCAGAAGAAAGTCAAACCTCCACCCGATTCCCCTACCATAATCGTCATTGATCCCGATGACCAACCCATGTGGTCAAGCACTAGGACCGTTGCACCAACACCTAGTTCATTTGTTATTCAAAGCCCTCTTCACAATAATTTCCATATCAAAGGTACCCGCATGCAAATGATTCGGAGAATCAATTTGATGGGAGAATCCGATCCGATCCTCACCGACACATAGCCGATTTTCTTGAGATTAGTAACCTATTCCAATATGGTGAAAATCAAGAGGAAGTGGTTAAATTGAGGACTTTTCCTTTCTCATTAACCGGAGAAGCCAAGATTTGGTTGAGCAGAGTTAAATGAAGGAACGATTACTACGTGGGAAGAGATTAGAGAAGCTTTTATTAGCGATACTTTTCTCCCGCTAAGTTTAAACGTCTCTGAATGACATTCACAAGTTTCACCAAATCGATCATGAAACTCGTTAACGCTTGGCTCCGCATGAAAGATATGCCGCATTTGTCATGGACACGGTCTAACCAAAGGAGCGATAATTCAAATATTCTATCACGGTTTAGCAGATCCAACTCGAGCAAATCTCGGCGCGGAGAATCTTCCTCTATAAAACTCCAAGCGAAGCTTTCAAAATCCTTGAGGACAAGGTCCAACTCAAGCTTGATCTCTCGTAAAAATCTATGATCAATTCCAATAAAGCCGTTGTTTCCGGTGGAAGCAACATCAATACCGATCATGTCTTATTGATTGAGAAATTGGAAGCTCTCTCAACAAACATCAACGCCAAATTCATAAGCATGCGGAGAGATGATGGGCTGAAATAATCACCACGCTCAAACCACGATCTTTGAGGATGGCATGTCGATGTGTGATCCCATGGAAGCGAACCAAGTTCAATATGAAGGATATCATGGAAGATATCACAACCAAAATTCAGAATTGTACTCCTTTCCATACCACAACCCAACCCAAAACTATTCTCGATATCACCACATCCATCACAACATTTCAATACACCTAAAACCTCACGGAGGAGATGATGAGAGAGTGGATGGCGGTCAGCGAAAGCCAATGAGAATATAACGAACTTCTTTGGTTGAATTGGGCGTAAAGTCGATCAAGGAAGAAGGAACCAACAAGCGATAATCCAAGACTTGGAGGAGGATAGAAAGATTAAGTAAGGAGCGGAAGTCCACCATCTTGAATCTCTCCCTTATACCACATATACCAACTCGAGACATAAATTTGTCTACACACCACCCTTAATTGAAGCGATAACGATAAAAGTGAGGTTGAATTTATCGAAGAGGACGAGACCGAGCATATTCCAACCACGCTAAATCCGAACCAAATCAAGTCTAACTCACCAACCGTGTTACCTTTTCTTGAGGATTGCACCATGCATATCAACCACTCAATTACAAAGTTTGAACACCATGTTGGTGATAAAGTTCAACGAAATTGGAGGCAAGCGGAATGGAGAAGCTGGAAAGAAAGATAGAAGAATGAATGGAACCACAAGATCCAGTCTTTTTAAATCAAAGCAGTAGGACTAAGCCACCTCCTACATCTCACCTTGAGAATGTGGATGCCATATTCACCGGGAGTGGAAAATCCGATGATCCTCAGAAAAATCAAAAAGATCCGCCACCTGTCCTCTTTTCTAATGAAATTGACCAAACGTTCGAGATAACAAAGAGGGACTTTCACTTGGTCAAACCAAAAGAATCAAATGTATCTCCATCACTTGTGGAATACAAACCAAAGATCCCATACCCTCAACGTTTAAGAACTGAAATTCCCCATTTGAATCGTATTGTCAAAGTATCCTAACCCGGGGAAGAGTCTAGCTAATGACTCATAAATAAATTAAGCGCTTCTCGGGAGGCAACCCGTGTGTGTTTTATTTTACGTGGTCCTCCCCAAAGTTTTAACCTTTGGTTGAACTTAAGTGTGGGGTGCCATCCTTTTAATAAAACCTTTTGTTTGTTTATAAGATTGTGTGCGGTGATGATTTCTCAATGGACGCTTAGAATGAAGAAAGAAATTTAAGGCGATAAACTAAATCGACATATCGGTTTCATCTCTATTTTCCTTATTTCTATACTTTGAAGTTCGTTTTTCATTGAGGACAATGTCTAACTTAAGTGTGGGGGGTGAATAGGAAAATTAGAGTTTTCATGCTTAAATTTAAAATTTTGTTTGCCCTTGTGATCTAGTTGTTTTCACACTTTTAGGATTATCTATTAGAATAATGGATCATTCCACGGTAAAAATTGGTAATATTTGAAACTTGAGATGTGTTCCGATTACTATTGCAATCCATTCGGGATCGATAAACATTTGCTAGCACATATTATACCCTTTCCACTAAATTGTGAGGATTTAAGCCTATTTCATATATAGCATACATCTTTTATGCTTAGATCTTTTGCTATGAGTATGCCGGTGATTTTATTTATTCTAGAACTTGTGCTTGTAAATCATTACGAGACCCATGATGAGATTGCATTAGTGCGATATAAGTGAATTAGAGTGTGATAAAGAGGCACCTAAGATTTAACTCAAATGGCCTTCCATTTTACATCTAATGATTTATTAGCTAGCCACATTGGTTAGTTAACCACCCACATGGACCCATTTGTAGTGCTCATTTTAGCACTAGATACCCCTAGTTACACCTTTTGAGCCATCCATTTCATTTTGCTTCACCGGAAAATACAAAAGATTTTACACTTTAAACCTTAGCCTATCCCATATCAATGTCTAAGCGGTTGGTTGCTAGTCGCCGGAAAGTGAAGATTGTTCAAATGATTATGAGTACCACATCCTATGTGATTGATTGAGCCATGCGTTATGTTATGTTAAAAAAAAAAAAAAAAAAAAAAAAAAAAAGTGTTGAAAGTATGGAAATAATAGCCAATGAGCTATGATCGTAGAACAATTGTCATGGCAAAGCAAAAACTGTGGAAAGTGGAAAGAAGAAAGCAAAGCTATAATCGTTTATTTGGTTCGTGGAATGTTTGGTAGCTAGCAACATGGGTATTAGACTTGATTTCATTTTATTTTAACACCAATTTCATAAACATTCCCATGCCTTATCCATACCCTTAACCCTTAGCCATATCATTATAACCCGAATAAAGTCCTCTTTAGATGTTTTTACTTGGTGCTCACATACGTCGGTGGAGTTTTGTTTCTTGTACAAGCTTATGGTAATAATCTAATCATGGTGAGCAATGAGTGTGATTTATCTTGTTACTCCACTAAAAATGAGTGATTGAGTGAATTACATTTCGTTCCTTTTCCGTGAGGTGTTCTGAAATGTTCATCATGCAAGAAAATCATTGGATATTGTCAAACATCTTGATATTTCACCCTTATAAAGCATAATTGATGAATCCTCTCTCGTATTTATACTTGGTTGATTTGCATCACATTTTTCATAATCACGATCTTGTACGGTGGATGTTTTTCCTAGATTTGCTTGAGGCAAGCAAAGTTTAAGTGTGGGGAATTTGATAACGCTCAAATTGTGCATGTTTTAGTAGCGTTATCCGTGTTTTTATGTATGTTATTTGGTTATAATCATATGCTTTTGTTGCTTAATCGTATCAAAGTCGTTTGCTAGTTCATTTGTAGCCAAGTACGGAAAGTGGAGAAAAAGGCGGAAAAAGAAGTAAAATACGAAGATTTCTCCATATATGAAGAATTCAGACCAAAGAAAGACTTGCGAGTATATTCGAGAAGATAAAGTCATCAAGTTAGTGGTCCAAAGACTCAAGAATAAAGTTCAAGAAGGAAAACGAAATAAATGAAGAAAAGAAGCTTAAACGAAAAGATATTGGAAGCCTCGTTGTTCTGACACACCTTCACCATTTGGCCATAACTTTTGCATACGGACTCTGTTTGACCCCCGTTTGCGGCCATGGAAAGCTAAGAGAAAGATCTACAACTTTGCTTTTTATGACTTTTTGTGATTTTGCTCCAACCGATCGGTCGAGACCCATAACGGATTCGGTTGGAGACTAATCAACAAGACCAACCGATTCGGTTGGAGCTCAACGGATCGGTTGGAGGTCTGTTCAACCATTTTTCCATTACTAAGGTTCTAAACTTGTTCCAAATGATTCTAGGTCCTTCCTTCATGTCTTCTAGTCCTTCAAGCTCCTTGGTGACCAAGAAATGCATTTATAACCCCTAGGCTTGGAAGTAGTATAAATAGAGGCCTTTGCAACCTCATTTCACACACCAAAACTTGAGAGATCTTCTCTCACACCTATCTTACCACCACTACTACTCTCTCAAAGCTTAAATTCATTCATAAAGTTCCAGGAAACTTTGGAGGTCCAAGAAGTCATCATTTGGAGGTCAAACCATCAAGAAGTCAACACCAATCCTTTGGGAATCATTACTACACCATTTGTAATCTTATTCCAAGCATTGTAAGACTTTCAATCATGTTTTCTAATGTTCAAAGTTCTGAGTTTATGTTTATGTTTGCTATGAGTGGCTAGTTTCTTTATACACTTGCTTAAATGATGTTGATTATCATATGATTAGTTAGTGGTTGTGTTAACATGTTTTAATTCAATTTCAAGTTGATTCTAAGATCCAATTGTGCTAAAGTTTCATAGTGACATTTGTTAATCAAGTTTGGCTAATTGATAGTTATCGTTGGGGTCGAAAGAACTTCGTGTTGTTCAACTAGTCATAATCATTTTGTCTATGGATGATTGTTTTACCCATTATTCTTGATTATACAAAGGAACTAAGGTGTGGTTGTAATAAAGCAGCTTTTTGATTATCAAATTGGATTGGTTGGAAACATCTAATTGGTCGTAAGATTAGTTGTTGAGAATCAATTGTAGCCTTTTGTCTATGATCGGTTACCTTTTGTATTGACCATTTCTTAAGCAATTTGATGAACATGTGGATGTTTTTGTGTTTAAGTTTATGTATGTAGACTTATGAAACTTGAATTGATCTTGAATTGATTGGTTAAACTTAATGCTTGTTTTTTATAAACTAAACTCTTGATCAAAGTTTGACTTGTAAGAACAATAGATTAGTCTACCAACTAATTATCATAACCAACATGTTAAGAGGTTAACACAATCACATTAATCTATGATATGAAACTAGTTTAAGCAAGTGTAGTTTTTAATCATCTGAATTTCATTATATCTATTTGCTTTATTATATGTTTTGGATAGACTCGCTAATTCAAACTTGTGTTTAGATTCACTCAAATCCACGAAACGATCCCGACTTACCTTCATAATCTTGCTATAAGGGACAGTATACTTGCTCGTATGTGTTATTAGTAATATTGGTAATTCACCTTTATAAATTTAAAACTTGCACCAACGGGCACATCACCCCTAAATATCCAGGCTGCTAAATAAGGAAAATATGTTTGATGCAAAGCGGTATAATGACCCCTACCATACGAGGTTGAAGGGATCCTGTTATAAGCGTTTGGCCAAATATCACTGGATGTGCAAGTGTTCCTCAAGCCATCTTATACATGGTCGGGATTGCCTGAGCGGGAGTGGTCTCCCAAGCTTTGTGATCATGTACCAAGGACAAAGTATGTTTATCTACTTCTATTTAAGTAGGACCAATGTAGCGATATTTATTTCTTCTTGTTTCTATTTTGCGAGAGATGTCGTTCGGAAACTTCATGTACCAATATTTGGATGAAGATTTAAGCTTTATACTGCTTGAGAAAATTTGGAGAGTCTTATGGTGTTGGCTCCCTTCAACATCATGAACAACAATGAGGTAGACGCTCCGAATCCGAACTGTTGCATCGCACCCGCAACTTGCATTGGAGGTCCATCCCAACTTTTGAGAATGTTCTTGACTCGGGCGATCCTGCGGATGAGGATGTCCTAGTTGTAGGTACAACAGGATAGGATGAGCGAGTTGAAAAGTAGAAAGGAATAGCGACCAAGGTCGTTAAGTCTACCAACAAGAGGAAGAATCCCTATCCGCCTCCGGAGGCGAGTTGTGAAGCAGAAGAGTGTTGGGCGAGAAAGTTTGTGAAGTCAGCTTGATTGCCGGATGAATGGGTGGAGGTGCATGGTAGCAGTTCCTCCTTATAAAATATGTGAAGTCATAATTGTTACAACTAACTTAGCCTTTATACATTGTATTGGTCGTGAGCCTTCCGAGACGAAGGAGCTTCCCAATGCTTTGGCCTGTCACGGATTGTCGATCATGTCACCCTCCCAATGGAAAGGTATCTTTGGAAAATATGTCCATTGAAAGGTTTTGTGACATGCATGATAATGGGGTCGAGGCGACGATTGGATAACCACTTAAATGCAAAACCGAGAATTGCTCGTAAGCGTGGTCGTTTTGGAGGCTAAGTGTGGCGAGATTGAGGGAACGTTGAGAAGAACCCCGTCGTCCAAGACCTTCGTGGAAAGGTAGCCCAGTTGACAGTTGAACTCGGCAATCTTAAGTTGGAAGAAGCGAAAGTCATCACTCTAACAGTCGAAATCATTCTTGGCGAAATGTCTTTGGATTGGAAAGTGAAAGCCAGGCTCGAGAGGTAAAAGTGAAGTTAGGGAGGAAATCGATGGCTTGCAGATGAGGTATAAGATCTCGCAAAGGATCATGTGGAGGTCGTTTGAAGGTGGTGCCTTACATAGCCATGGAGCTCTACCACGTGATGAATGGGAGCTCGGATGTGGAAGGTCATCAAATCGGCCATTTTTCATGGACGGTGCTTAGCGTTGGAGGAGGTCGCCAAAACAGGCAAGCCGTGGACCTTTCCAAGATTGAATGCTACCGTCCCACTTGAAGGTCGAGTATGATGAGCGGGAAATGCGTTCGCAACCGCAGAGTACTCCTTCCTTCTTTGAGGCTACCAAAGATCCTATGGCACCCTCGAGACCTCCTTTCCAAGAAACCTCGAAGTGAAGCCTACCACTCCCACCAAGAAGACCATGTCTACCAAGCTGTCTCGGTGCAACCATCCCCACTCCATCTCCAAGCGAGAATGAAGGATGCCATGTTGGCGATAATTTGGTTTCAAATGGTAGCATGTACCCTTAAGACAATTTATCTTATTTGACAATGTTTGTCTTGTTCTCCAAACAATTTAAATGCTTTTGATGTATGGCCATGGGCCAAAACAATTTAACTGGGGCTTAGGCTCCTCGATGCAGTACAAGGGCACTAGCCCTCATTTTGAATGGTATGGTGTGGGGAAATACCTCTACACACTTAGTTATTATTTACGTTTGTTTTGTTAACTTCTCGTACGCCATTTTTCCGACGCTTAAGTTTTACAACCTAAGGTTAAACAACCTCATTGTGTTTAAATTGCAACACCAAGAATATAATGACCAAATTTGATCATTGATAGAGGGTCGCGACCCACACTATCTCAAATCCTTTAAGTAGTATGACTTTGTATATATTTTTACAAGCGCCAAAAACTACTAGGAGAGTTAATGTGAATGTTAAAGTTGGCTTTAAATGATAAGGCATGTATTACACCTTGAGCCATTTTATTCGACATTGAAACTCATTAACGACTTGGCTGAACAAATCTTTATGTTTAAGAAACGAAGCAAGAGATTTGTGGGAAATGTCTTATTTATCATTGAATTGGTAGGGAGGATTACATCATTCTTGAAATGAAAACTAAGACAACTACCAATAATGTTTGCTTTCCATGAGAAGCTTCTAATTACAAGAAAAAAAGTAAAAGTACTTCTTAAACATAGAAGTTTGAAGGTTCGTACCATTCCATGTCTGTCGATGGGTTCTCCGAGAAGAGTGGCGGTTGTAGGCTCCGTTGTCGTGAGGCCTCGGCTACCATGTAGGGTCCTTCCCAGTGGCCCCGACTTTCCTCGGTACTGCTTTGCTTGCCTTTGTTGAGGCGTAGCACATATTCTCCGAGCTTGAAAGTGGAAGGTCGACCCTTTTGTTATAGTAGCCTTGATCTTATG
The DNA here is from genome assembly GCA_022545495.1 of Chrysanthemum lavandulifolium. Classification (NCBI taxonomy): domain Eukaryota; kingdom Viridiplantae; phylum Streptophyta; class Magnoliopsida; order Asterales; family Asteraceae; genus Chrysanthemum; species Chrysanthemum lavandulifolium. Next base: position 189,224,201 of record CM040239.1, on the reverse strand, counting down.
TTTGTGTATTGCTTCTAGGATGGAGGCTATTTCTCGTCTTTCTTCTAGCAAATCAAGGTTTTCCCGATCCTTTCGTCATATTGGGAGGCATCATACGTTGCCACACGCTCCGTGTGTACAATTAGTTACGAAGGGATGACCAAACACATTCCGTATGTTAGGTGAAGGGGTTTCACCATTGCTTGACTTAGGGTGCGTCGGTGAGCCCATAATACTGAGGAGCTCATCCACCCATCCATGATGAGTTCGTCCCGGCCTTTTCTCGATCCCTTTCACGATGTCTCTGTTTGTAACCTCCACCATTCCGTTACCTTGTGGATGGTGAGCGGATGTCCAAGGCGCTTTATGTTAAGCCCTTGACTGAAGTCGTATAAGACTCCTTCAGCGAATTGCTTTCCATTATCGGATATGATGATGTGGGGCACTCCGAATCTGCACACAATTTGCTCCCATACAAACTTCTCTATCTGTCTCCCTGTTACGGAGGCTAAGGGTTTAGCTTCCACCCACTTAGTAAAGTAATCGATTGCTACCAGCAAGAATTTGACTCTTCCCAGGCGCTATAGGCATAGGTCCCACGATATTGATGCCCCACCGAGAGAAGGGACATGCGGATGTCACACTTGTCATGTCTCGCTTCGCATCTTTGGAGCGTTTGAGTGTATCGACAAGCTTCACATTTGAGAATGATTTCTTTGCATCCATGTGCATCAAGGCCAATAATAGCCCAATTTTATTATCTTGAGACAAGCGGCGGGGTCTGCATGGAGGCCGCAGGATCCTTCGTGGACTTGAGAGATAATGCTCGTAGCACCTTGGGTCCCACACATCTTAACCAAGGTGATAAAATGACCTTCTATATAGGGTTTTCCTATTAGCCGATGCATCATGGGACTTAACCCGAACCTTCCTTGCTAACTTGGGATCTTCAAGGAGAAGACCACTTATCAAATATTCCCTTATGGGAGTCATCCACGTCTCTCCTTCTTACGTGAACCACATCCGTAACTTCCTTTCGAACAATGGATCTTTCGGGAAGGACTTGACAAGTACTTCTTTAGTGAGATGGCGAAGGCCATTAAGCTACCTTGCTTAGTGCATCCGCCTTCTTGTTTCGATTCCTATGAACATCTTTGGATGGTGTAGGAGTCGAAGCTCTTCAAACATTTCCTTTGTTTTTTCAAATCTTGTTTGATGTGGTACGCCTTGCTTCATAGGAGCTCGTCACTGGTTTACAACCAATTGGGAGTCTCGAAACAATGAGCTTTGACCTCCATATCTTTAGCCAATCGAGTTACGCTAGCAACGTCATTACGCTTCATTGTTTGTGGCTTGAACTCAAACCGAAGAGCATATGTATACTCCTTCCCATCGGTGACGACGTAGGCACCTTCGAGAACCATCGAGTGGATGCTCATACAATGTAAAGCTTCCATTCACCTTGTGCTTGAATGAGGTTGGTTTTGGGCTCTTCTTTTCCTACATCAGGCTCGAAAAGTGTTTCTGCCAAAAATTCTGCGAGAATTTGCCCTTTAATAGAGTTTCGTCCTTTGAACTCTATTTCATGCTCTCCAAGCTCAATAGCCCATTTAGCCACCCTTCCAAACTTTTCAGGTTTCGACAAGATTTGTTGGAGTGGCTTATCGGTTAAGACTGTGATTGGATGGGCCTGGAAATAGCGTCGAAGCCTCCTTGCTGCGTAGATTAAGGCGAGTATTAACTTCTCCAATGTTGGGTAGTTGATCTATGCTCCTTGTCGGACCACCGCTAACAAAGTAAATGGGATCATCGTTTGTCTCGTTACGCCGCCATAAATTTAGCTAATACTTTCCATTGAGGATGCTAAGTACATAAATAACACTTCGCCTTTGATTGGGGTAAGTGTTGGAAGGATTTTAATGAACTCCTTCATCTTCTAAAAAGCGACCTCGACATCGGCTCCATTAAAAGTTTTCTTGTCCATGCATCCTTTGAGTGTTTTGAAGAATGGTGGGACATGTCACCCCTTCGACAAAAACCCGCTTAGGCTACTAGCTTCTCATTCGTGCTTTGCACATCTTTTAGACACTTAGGGGCTTGAGATCCGAAATTGCCTTGACCTTGGAGGATTAGCCTTTATCCCTACTGGTGATCAAATGCCCAGAATTGTCCTCTTCCACAAGGAGCATTTCTTAGGGTTCGACTTCATAATAATCGCCAAGTGGTCAAAATTTTCTTGTACATCGAGGAGTAGGTCCTCCTCTGTCTTGCTTTTGATAACCATGTCGTCAACTTAGGCTTGAGATTTTGCCTATCATTTGTTGAAGGCTTTATCTATGAGGCGTTGATAAGTTGCCCACGCATTCTTTAATCAAGGGCATCTTTCAGTAATGATGAACACCTTTGCTTATGTAGAAAGTCGTCTTTCCTCGTTCTCCTTTGCCATCGGATCTAATGATACCCCTTATAGGCATCTAAGAAGCATTTTAACCGGAAGCCTTGCCAAGGACTCTACCTTCGTCAATTTACGGTAGGGGTAGCAATCCTTGGGCATGCTTTATTGATGTCGATGAAGTCAACACACATGCGCCACCCTCAGTCGCTTTTTTTTGACCGATCTTGGGTTGGCTACCCGCTTTTGGTACTTAACTTCCCTCGGGATGCTGCTTGTGTGAGTTCGTCAACTTCTTTGTAGGTCGCTGACGTTTCTTTGGGGCTAGGCTTCTCCTTTTCTATTTTATTGGCTCAATGTGTTTGTACTCATTGAGTTTATGCTCCGCTCCAAGGACCGTCCGCTCTATCGACAATGTTCTTGGTACCCCGTCATGTCGAGAATATTTCAAGCAAAACATCAAGGTTAGTCCATAGCGATTCCGTGAGCTTCGCCTTGAAATTTGCCGGGAGTTGCTTTCCTACTACCACCGCTTGTTCGGGGTAGCTGGGTTAACTATAACTCGCTCTTCCGCATCAGTCTGAGTTTTAGAATTGTTATCGGAGGTTCCTCCTATTCTTCTTTGGTCCTTTTGACACCATATACACCCTTATCCGCCCCATAATTAGAATGAACAGTTCCTACTCCGAATGGGGTTTGGAACTTAATAGCAGCATGTATGGTAGAAACAACAATACCCATCTTTTGCATAGATGTTCTCCCTATTAACAAATTATAAGGAGAGTCTGACCTGACTATAACGAAGGTGAGTGTTTACTGGATAGGGTCCTTCGCCTATGGTGATTTCCAACAGTACTTCTCCCAAAGGCCATGAGTGTTCGTGGGAGAACCCTACTAGTGGTGTTTTCGAGTCCATTGATAAGGTTTTAAAAGGTACCATTTTAGGGGTCGTTTAAGTCCTTATTTGATCACTTTTGTATCCGTTATTGCTTAATATCGTTCCTTTTCACTTTTAGGTCTCTCAAGGCAAAATCTTGGAATGGCACTTATTTGGACGAAAAGCGCGAATATCTGAAGAAAATGGCCAAAGTCGAATCGAGACACTCAAAGTCTGCTTTGAAATGTAGCGGCGGCGTCGGTGTTAATTGCGGCGCGTCGAGGAGGATTTTTGAGACGATACAAGAGCCAAATACCCTATTTTCAAGTGGCGACGCTTCGCTTTAAAAAGAGTAGGCGTTGCTACTCGGACGGCCTAGATGCAACCCAGACGACGCCGAAGTCGAAGAGACGGCGTCACGGACATAAGGTGACGCCGTCGCAAGATTAACGTGGCCAAGACGAAACCCTAATGATGGCGACACGGCGTCACAAAACATAAAGTGCGCCGTCGCATATGTAATATTATATAGAATCGAATTTTCGGTTTTGAGAGAGTCTTTGTGGAGTAAAACCTAAAGCCGAACCAAGGGTGTCTTGTACAAGATTTTAGGGTTTCAAACCCTATCTTACATCAAGATAAGTATTTACTTCATCAATTTAATTATGTCTTTAATTATTTGTGTGTGCTTGCATGTTCTCCATGTCCGCTAATTTATTTGTGTGTTTGCTTAGGAATATGAAACTTAATTATTGAATATTGATTGGTTGTTTCTTATCTTAGTTGATTAATGATCTAGTAATGCGATAGGTCATTCGTTGTGTACTTAATGCTTGATTCATCTTTGTGAACCTTAGAATATAATTACCTGAGTAGTTGTAAGCTAAACCATCCAAAGAGTGCCTTAGAGTAAGAGTTTATTATCCCTAGTGGGTTTTGTAGACGAGACCCTTTGGTAAGTTCAAAATGTTAGGGAGAAACGCATACCCTACAACCTTAGACACACAACGCGACTAAGAATAAGACGTGACAACTCAACCATCAATAGGAGATAATTAAGGAGTAGTAAAACCTAAGTAAACACATCTTTAAACTATCATACGAGCACGCATTAATTAGACATAGACTACCACCACCTTAGTTTAGATAATTAGATATTAGTAGAGTAATCGGTAGAAATACCAACCCCCCAAATCCAATACCGAGATTCATGACTTTCAATTTCCTAAAAAACATAAAAAGATAAAAAATAATCTTCCTCAACCTTAACCTTAGCGTAGTAACTTCTCACTAGCATTCCTATTCTCCTGAGAACGATATCAATACCGTGGCTTACCCTAATTACTACACTACAACGATTAGGTTCACCGCCTAGGGTGTTATAAAACTTGCTCAAGAAAAGGAAGTTCCTTTGACCCTAACCACGCGTGTAGCGTTATCAAGTTTTAGCGCCACCGCCGGGAATAGAATAGCTAGTTAGTAGTCCACCTCGTTAGGTTTCTTTGCTTGATTCTATCAAGTAAACTTTTTCTCATTTTAGCTTCCTCTTAGTCTATCCCTTCTTCGTGACCTTTGTTCGTAACCCCATCACTTTTCATCATTGAAGGTGATAACCAACCACCACTTGATAACCAACCACCAAACAACGCTTCACCACCAAACAAATACCCACTGTTGACCCAAATCTGCTAACCAACTTCGAGCCCGTATCATGAGTGAAATTGAGAGCTTAGGAAATTAAATATGATAATTGAGAATACACTCGAGGAAGCCCTAAGGAACTGATCACCTCAGATAATGATTCGACCACAGTGATTCGGATGATGATCTAGAGAAAGGAGATTATAAGGTGTTAGAAATTATGGAGGGTAGTAAGGAGGAGAAAGAACTTATGAGTACTTTGATTCATACCCTAAAGGGAAGGAAACCGCTTATCACCATAACGTGGTTAATTTTCCAAGACCACCTTTCGAACCTCGCATAAGAAGGGGAAACCCTAAAAACATCAAAATGCCGTGTATGATTGGATACTTATATAGGGATCACACCTACATTGACTATAAGGCACCCATGAATATAATGTCTAGGCTCTATTACAATTGGATCATGAGCAAAAAGCTAGAGCCTATGAGGATCCCTTTCGCCTCAGGAAAGCAAGTAACTATGTGGGGAGGGTTAAGGGATGCATGTGTTCATAGGTAACTTCACATATAGGTGTGATTTCATGATTTTGGAAAATGTTAAGGGCATCATTGATGGGTTTTAGGAGCGCGATACTTGGGAAACCATTTATGTAGGAGTCTAAGATGGTTTATGATAAAGAGAAAGGGATAATCGAGTTCTCAAATAGGCCGAGAATGTTAATATATAATGCCCCACAAAATAAGAATTTTGAGGGCATGGATAATTAGATGTAGATAACATTCCGCATTCAGTGAGCTGGAAGAACAAAGTTTACTACATTGCTTGTCTTGAACTAGGGCTTCAATATATTCGTGATGAGAGAAGAGTTAAGGAGATCGAATGGGCCTCTAAGATTAGGGCAACGTGGGAGCACGACTACGAGTCTAGCTACAAGACTCTTAAATAAAGAAAAGCGCTTCGTGGGAGGCAACCCATGCTTAATTGTTTGCTTGTTAGTGTCATATATCTTTTATTAATTGTTTATCCTCATGTTTAAATTTGTAAAATGCTTTATTTTGTTTTAACCTCGTCTTAATTGCATATAAAGGTATTTTACATAAGGGATAAGTGTAGGGAGGATTACACGTTTTCAAAAGAAACGTAAACATGAGAATAACAATTAACTAAAAGATATATATGTTTGTTTGTTAGAGTCAAATGCTTGTATCGAGTCATAATGGATGTTTTTGCGTAAAATTTTCCGATTCTAAAGATGTAAATTTTCGAATTTTTTCGTAAAATCGCTGAGCAGCTTTTTGTCGGGATAACGTGACGGCGTCAGATTGCAACCGACGTCGGAAGGAGTAAAACATCGGATCACTTTTACTCGTTTTCGAACTACTTATAAATTTTGGAATTTTCTGTGTCTTAATTTTCTTAGAAATTCAGTAAACATCCATTCCACAAGCATTATATCCTAGTTTAAATCGAGTCTTATATATATTATTATCGATTTTCTACGAAGGTTTCGTTTGTTTTCTACAAGTGTGCGGGTTTAATTTTTCAAGTAGAAGTTACATAAGATTGAGGAGCTTTTCACGCATAAATTCTTCTTGGAAAGGATTTAACCACTACTTCACTACGGATCCTACCGAGCTAATCGGGGAGTATTAGTTTCTTCGTTTTGATTACCTTCTTTATCATAACTTTGATACTTTCGGGAACATTGGGGATAATGTTCGGTTTAAGTGGGGAGGAAAATAAAACGGGAACTTTGAAACTATGCTTATCCTTGATTATTTGCTTTGTCCAATTGTGATTGTGTAATAAACCATGAGAAAATGTCGGTTAGGGTAATTTTGGCACCAAATTTAAAATTTTTCATGACATATAGGAGTGGGCCATTAGTCTTAACAAAAGCGTCTCACGGATAGGAAGTTATATGACTAGCACAAAACCCTTTACCACCCAAATTCCACCCAAAATGTGAGGATCACCCTTAGATTAGTAGGAATTAAAGCATTCATCTTTAATGCTTAGAGTGTGAACCGTAGTATATTAGATTCTAGAACTTGTTTTGTGATGCATTCCGAGATACAAGTGAGACTACACTTGTGTAATTAGGAATAACTAAATGATAAGAGGCATTAGGATAACCCTTGTTTGATGCCGTAATATAATTACTTCTTCCACAATCGGTTGAGTAATTTCCCCACACCCTTTGCGTTGTACTCATCTTTAGTACACGATACCCTAGTTAACCCCTCGAGCCTATCCTTTTCGGTTCGTGATGTTTGGTTTTTACGGAATATCAATGAAGAGCATTGTTTACCCCACCCCAAATATACACCCAAATCGCCTTAGCCTACCCTTATGCACTCACTTTTAGTGCAAATGTTTGTTATCACCCTAAACCCTTAGTTCAATTATCTCGGTTGCTTGCATAAGTTGCTAAGTCGAGTCATATCCTTTGTATCTGATTTTGGGACGATTGGGATTCATGGGAAAAGTTAAAGTTTATAAAATGACGGGGAAGGAATGTTAAATTCAAATTCCTTTGTTTGCATAATAATGTACCCCAAGTGTTTTGATCTTTTCAATTCGGTCAAATTAGTGTTAGAGTAATAAAAACTCAAGTGTAGGGATGTGCCTATAAATCCCTATCATTTTGATGTTAAGTAGAGGATGGTAGAGTAAAGTGTATGAAATAAAAAAAAATCGAAAAAAAATAGAAAAAAAAAAAAAAAAAAAAAATAGAGTGATAAAAAAAAAAAAAAAAAAAAACATACGGGCTACCATCCTACATCTATCCTTTAAATTTATGTTTGTTTATTTAGTTACCTAGAGTTTTAGAGTGTTTAGTCTTGGCTTAGCAACGCCATTCTTCAGTATGCATTTAACATAGAGATTTTTGACTTACCACCACTAAATAGCCTATCCCACCAAACCCTTGTTTCCCTCACGTAAGCCTAATATTACAACCCTTTACCTCGATCTTCATTGCAACCCTAGAATTTGCAAAGTTTCATCAATTATATCGTAATGAAGGCCGCTTGCGTTGTCCACTTTGCTTGATGGTGTGCGGTTAGGTGAGTCTTGGTGTACTTCTCACCGGCTAAAGTGTAACCGAACTTAGCCTTAAGATCGTCTAGACTTATAATGCTCCCCGATTACGTCCGTTCCACCATATCCTCGCGGAGTCTCACGGCGTGTAAGTGAACATGTGGCATGCTCTGAGGCATGACCCACTTTTTCATCTTAAGCGCCTTGAATAAGTGGAGGAAGTTATCGGATCGCCTTTCCCATCGTGAGGTGCCTATATGAGTAGGCATCTTCGCACCATCGTGGGGGTAGTCTTGATCCACTTCACGAAGGTGTCTGAGCTCCGAGGCTTCCGGCATGGTAAGGGTTTTATGGAGTGGATAAGCGGTGTAGGATTATACGGGTTAGGAAATGGCGGTGTGTAGGTAGGTAAACAGTAGAGGGTTGATCTGAAGGGTTTATACCCATCGATTGTGTAGGAACATGTCCATAGGGCATTTCTTTGATAATTCTGGTGGGAGTGAACCATTCGGAGGTAATTGTTGTAGGTTTGAGCGGTGTAGTAGGGGTTCATTCCGGGGTAATGGCGATTCATGCGGAGTATGGAGGAGGACCTCCGACACTCGAAACATAAGAGGGGTCTTGGAACCCCGTCCCTTCTCTTCCTAGATGGGCAGCTAGAAGAGGGGGTAGGTTTACTCCTCCGTTTCCTACCGGGTTGCTTCTCCGTTGGAGTTCTCGCTCCATCTTTCACCATGCATTCTTTTCCTTCTTCCGGATCTCCTCCGGGTCCTTCTTCAAAACCACGGTCCTTCCGTTTAACCTTCGATGGAAGGAGAACCATTTCGCGGGGCAGAGCCCCCAACTAACGTTGTGGCTCTCCTCTGTTTCAATCTCTTCATCATACTCCTCATTGGAGTATTCCAACTCTCTTCGCATTTCGATGTTTAGAACGCCTTTGTGAGCCCTAAGTAAAGAATCCAAGGCCTCAAAGTTTGCCTCAACTGGGCGGGCTAATATCGGGGATAGGGTTAGCGGATGTTGAGGCGTGATGTCTGGGAGTGGTTTCAAAGCGAGATCGTGGTAAAGGTTGAGGCCGTTATGGGGGCGAGATTATCGGTGTTAGTTGTGTTGAGAGGGACCGGGGTAGAAACACTGGAGGTGTATCTTCTCTTCACGGTTCCATGCCGGAAATGTAGTGTAGTTGGTTAGGGTTTTAGGACTGGGTGATTACGGGACTAATAGTAGTGGTCCCACGGATGGCGCCTTGATTGTACAATAGATTGCACTACCGAGCTTGATGAGGATCAAAGTAATGAGGGTGTATGTTCCGGCCAAGACTTGCCTTTCACGAGAATAAGAAATATGAAACACTACGTTAAGTGATTGCGCATGGGTAGGACCTGGCACCACCTCCGGCGTAAGAGTAAGTATGAGTTATGGTTGTTTAAGTATGTGTAAGTAAAGAAATGAGTGTGAAATGAGCATACCATAATCCATTGCCGTCCAACGTATTTATAGTGAATGAAATAGGGTTGAAGCACTACGCATGAATATCGGAGATCATGGGGAAATCCCATGATTGTGGGTAACCGCTAGGGCTTAGTGACCCACGTTCTCGACTTGACGGGGAAGCGAGAGAGAGAGAGGGAGATCGTGGGTTTGACCAAGTCGGAGGTTCCTTATCCATTGTTCCTTCGTCACCATACCCGAAGGGCTCAAGACTTCGGACGGTAATTCCTGGGTAACCTTCGTGCTAACGAATGGTTTGGCGCCTATGGATATTTTGGAATCTAACTTGGGCCTTCAGATGGAAGGGCCTTCGAGCGTCTCGGAGGAGTATCCTTCGAGCTACTCGGAGGGTACATCATCGGATCCCAAAGGAAAAGGTTGAGGAAGATTTACAAAAACCATACAAAGATGCCCCGGATGCCCATTCACCCCGTGAATTATAGAATTATTTGGACCGCTATGAGCTACCTAAGAACATCAAGCTTTACGACGGATCCTCGGACCCGGATGATCACGTCACCCGTTTTTCTGGGGCGGCCAACCACGGCGGATGGCCGATGCGGTCAATGGTCTTTGGATGTTTGACAAACTTTAGAGCAGGCCGACAAGTGGGTGGTTTGGCTCGTCTACCTAGCAGCGATATAAGCGGGAGGAGCTTCGGGAAAATTTCCTTGAAAGATTCGCGCTTAGGAGAAAATGCCTCAAAGATCCTATCGAAATCACAAAAATCATGCGGAATGCTAACGAAACATTGCCAGAATTCAAGGAGAGATGGACCGACGAAGCCAGTTACATTCCAGGAGTGCCAGAGATCATGCAGATATCCTCTTTCATCAATGAAAGCAAGTGCCCAGAATTGGTGAAACGTTTCTCAGATAGAATTCCCAAAACGGTTACAGAAATGATGAAAAGGGTGGACGACTTTGTGCGTTCGGAGGTAGCCTACAACACCACAGAACTCCCCAAGGGGGAATGGAGCCGTAAGTCGTATATTGGTACTCAACAAGACCGAACCTCCAGAATTCCAAGTCTCCCCGATAGACTGATGTGAGACCGCAGAGCAGAACAAAAACCTCGTGGCCAATACCCCTATTACCCGGCTAGAACAGATAACTACCGAAGCGAGTACCGGAGAAACCCTTACAGGAATGATACTCGTCCGATAGATCTGAATCTTCTCTCAAAACCACCTAAGGAAATCCTAGCAACCAAACTTCAGCTAAAATTACCACCACCCCCTCCTTTGAGGGGAGCACCAAGAAGGGAAAACTTAGACAAATTCTTTGATTACCACGACGAGAAGGGTCATCTCACCAACGATTGCTACCACCTCAAGTAGCAATTAAAAGTAGCTCTGGATACAGGCAAGTTAGATCATCTATTGAAGGATGTGAGACAAAGAGGTAGAAACCCCCCGAGAGATAATCAGCCCGGCGGAGGAAGGGTGATAAATATGGTATCTGATGGAGGAAAGGACAAAAAAGAAGGTCGATGTCGGTGGGAAGGCGGATGAATGTCCCCATAGCCTTCCTCCCATCCTTAGGGATGTGTCAGGAGCCGCGATAATCGACGGGGCGTCGAGGTATCTTGTGAGAGGATTTACGTCGATCAAGGAGCAGCTGTGGAGGTAATGTATGAACACTGTTTCCAGAACTTGTGCCCAGTGATCAAAGCGAAGCTGAAAGAAACCAACACACCACTAGTGGGGTTCTCGGGTGAAGCAATCAAACCCCTCGTAAAGATAGACCTAAATGTTTGTTTAGGAAATGATGGTCTGTATCGCCGAACGATAATGACATTTGCAGTAATAAGATCTCCCTCCCCTTACAACATCATTCTTGGACGATCAGGAATCATAGAATTAAGGGCAATCCCTTCAACTATCCACTCCATCATAAAATTCCCAACACCAAGGGGAATTGAAACTCTCGTCACCAGATCGGTTATCATCTCTGAATGCAGAAGGCTAGAAATGCATTTCCTAGAAGAAGGGTCAAAGAGAAGGAGTAAGGAACACCTCGTTGAGGAAGAAGAGCCCTGCAGAAAAATGGAGGAAGTAATGATAAACCCTGAATTTCCCCTGAAACCGGTCACCATTGGGGGAAACTTTTCTAAGGAGTGAAGAAGACAGCTAGTGGAACTACTGAAAAACAACAAAGACGTGTTCGCGTAGCAACCAGCCGACATGCGAGAGTCCCGTGAGTTATAGAACACAAATTAAATGTCAATGTGAACGACAGGCCAATCACCCAGAAGAAGAGAACCTTTTCAGCTGAGAAAAACCAGGCAATTAATACAGAGGTAGAAGAGTGGTCGAAAGCGAGGATAGTCCGACGTTAAAATACCCACATGGATTTCTAACCGGTTACGGTAAAGCCGACCGGAACATGGAGAATGTGCATGGACTTCAAAAGCATCAACGCTTCATGTCCGAAAGACTATTACCCCCTCCCGGAGATCGACTGGAAGATAGAGTCGGTGATGGGATACAAAAACAAATGTTTTCTTGATGCATATAAGGGGTATCACCAAGTTCAGATGACCAAAGAAGACGAAGAGAAAATAGCTTTTTACACAGAACATGGAACCTTTTATTATACGAAAATGCCCTTCAGTCAGATAAACGCCGGGGCAACATATCAAAGGCTAGTGGACTCTACTTTCAAGGGGAAAATCGGCAGGAATTTGGAGGTATATGTTGATGATATGGTAATAAAGAGCAGAAGTGAAATAGAATTGTTAGCGGACATGGCGGAAACATTTGATAATCTCCGGAGAATCAACATGAAACTTAACCCGAAAAAGTGTTCATTCGGAGTTGAAGAAGGGAAGTTCCTCGGATACGTAGTGACGTCCGAAGGGGTAAGAGCGAATCCTAAGAAAAGAAAAGCGATAGCTGACATGCAATCACCCAGAACACTCAAAGAAATGCAAAGCCTTAGTGGAAAGCTTGCAGCCATGAATAGATTTCTTTCGCGATCCGCATAAAAAGCCTTGCCATTCTTCAACACTTTAAAGAACATAACAAAAGAAAACCAAAACGAATACCGATGGAGCGAACAGGCTGAAGAGGCATTTCAGAAGATGAAGGATATAATCTTGGAGCTGCCCAACTTAACCGCCCCGATAGCAGAAGAAGACCTTTTTGTATATTGGCAAAGAAATGAGGAAGCCATAGCGATGTGTTAATGGTAGAAAGGAAGGGCAAGCAAATGTCGGTGCACTATGTCAGTAGAACACTACATGAGGCCGAACGAAATTACGCTCCTCTAGAAAAGTTGGCTCTGGCTCTATTACACTGTTACAGGAGACTCAGAAGGTATTTCGAAGCCCACCCCATCAAAGTAATCACGGACCAACCCATTCGGGACGTGCTGAACAAACCCGAATCTTCAGGGAAGCTGATGAAGTATGCAGTGGAGTTGGGAGCATACAAAATCACCTACATTCGAAGGCATGCCATAAAGGGTCAAGTCTTGGCAGATTTCATAAACGAAATACCAGTCGGCAAAGCAGCTAGGCAGCTAGGCAGCAAGGAAGAAACAAGGAAATATGTAACATCTCCATGGCTGAAGAAGAGTGGACCTTTGTTCTTGACAGTATGCCAAACAAAAAGGCGCCGGAGCGGGTTTAGTCTTGATCAACCCGGACCAAACGGAGTGCACTTATGCCTCCGCTAAATTTCCCAGTTACCAACAATGAGGCGTAGTATGAGGCGTTGTTGGCGGCCTAAGAATAGCCAAGGACATGAAAATCCAAGCATCTTGAGCGCCAGTGAGACTCAACCTAGTGTCAAGCCAAATTAACGGAGAGTTCACCACTTACAAGGAAAGCATGGCAAAATACTTAGCTAAGGCAAAAGAGTACATTGGATGTTTCAAGCGGTTTAGAATACAAAACATCCCCAGGGCACAGAACCAGAAAGCCGATGTGTTAAGCAAACTAGCATCAGTTGCATTTGACCACTTGACCAAAGAGATACTCGTAGAATTATTAGAAACACCTTCAACGAAGGAAAAGGTCGTCGGGGCAATGGTAGAAGAAGAAGAGGAAAACTGGATGTCTCCGATCATCTAATGCATCACCGAAGGGAAGTGGCCGAATGACGAAAACGAGGCAAGAACCCTCCGGATGAAGATCGCCCACTATACAATGGAAGACGGAGTGCTGTTCAAAAGATCATATTTGGGCCCAATATTAAGATGTGTGGGCCCACTACAAGCCAATTACGTAGTAAGAGAGGTGCACGAAGGGGCATGTGGGATGCACTCGGGTCCAAGGTCTGTGGTGGCAAATTTAATCAGGCAAGGTTACTACTGGCCGACAATGCATAGGGACACCAGGGAGGTCATTCAAAAATGTGAGTCCTGCCAAATACACGCTCCTGTACCCAAACTACCTAAGACTCTCATGACTTCTATCATGTCGTCGTGGCCTTTCTTCCAATGGGGAATGGATGTATTGGGCCCTCTCCCTGAAGCACCGGGGAAAGTAAAGTACGTCATCGTGGCTATCGACTACTTTACAAAATGGATGGAGGACAAGCCACTGGCAAAAGCTACAGGAAAGGAGGTCATAAAATTTGTATGGGAAAATATCGTGTGTCACTTCGGCCTACCTCACATAATCGTAACAGACAATGGCATCAACTTCATCCATGACCCCTTCAAGCACTGGTGTGAAAAACTCAACGTCAAACAGATAAACACCGCCGTGGAAAATCCCCAAGCCAACGGTCTAGTGGAGAGAGCAAACAAAAGCCTAATGCATGGTTTCAAAACAAGATTGGGAAGGAGCAGGTCCGGATGGGTCGATGAGCTACCGAACGTGTTGTGGGCTTACAGAACGTCCCTCAAGACGAGCAATGGCGAAACGCCATTCAGCTTAACATACGGAAGTGAAGCAGTAATTCCCGCAGAAATTGGAATGCCTACCTTCCGGACTATGACAGTGACAAAAGAAGGGAGTGAAGAGGAGATTCGTTTAAACCTGGACTTACTAGAAGAAAGAAGAGACTCGGCTGCAGTCAAAGAGGCAAGATACAAGAAGAAGGTGGAGCAGTATTACAACCGAAGGGTAAGATGGGAAAAATTCAGAGTGGGAGACTTCGTTTACCGAAAGAATGAAGCTAGCAGACAAGAAAACCAAGGGAAATTGGGACCAAACTGGGAAGTCCCTTATCGGATTGTGGAGGCCTACGATAACGGCTTATACAAATTGCAAACAACCGAAGAAAAGGAAGTACCCTGCACTTGGAATGCAGTGAATCTAAAGAAATGTTTCTTGTAAGATAGGGAAAACCTTGTAACCCTTAAGCCCATGGGGCAAGTTATTGCAACTATTTATTAATGAAAAATCAAGCTCCCCGGACGACGGAGGAGCAATTTTCCACATTTTAACTGTACTGAACATAATTGTTAAATGACCCCCTCCCAAGCAGACTCGCGACCTCCGGGGAAATATGGTCAATGTTCAAAGATGGTTCATACACAAAAAGGGTTGCCATAAGAAAAAGCCGAACGGTTCGTACCCAAAAAGGGTTGTCGAGGTAAAAAGATGGTTCATACCCAAAAAGGGTTGCCATAAGAAAAAGCCGAACGGTTCATACCCAAAAAGGGTTGCCGAGGTAAAAAGATGGTTCATACCCAAAAAGGGTTGCCATAAGAGAAAACCGAACGGTTCATACCCAAAAAGGGTTGCCGAGGTAAAAAGTTAATCGGTTCATACCCAAAAAGGGTTGCCAAGGAAATAAGCTAAACGGCTCATATCCAAAAAAAGGATTGCCAAGGCGTAAAGCCGGATGGTCCATACACTACACGACAAGCCAGACACTAAAGGGGAACAGCGAAAACAACAAATCATTGCTACATACGATTCACAAAATTAAAAGAATATACATATCAAGATCACTTCCAAATGTACCAAAGGGATTGCCACTAATCATAAAAACAAGCAAGGCACAAATACAAAATGCCCTTTTTTCTGCCCGCAATTACAAGTTTTTCAACATTACAAGTCTTTCAAAACATTCATGGTTAACAAATTAATCAAGACAATTTCAATTGGGAGGAACATTTTTCTCCCCACCTTCCCTATCCTCCCCATCTTTCTCACCAGCAACTCCACCAGGACGCTCCGGAGCAGGATCCGGCATTAGAGCTATTATGTCTGCGACAGGACAGTGGCAAGCGTTTCAAACTTTATCAACATAAGGATATTTCTTCACGAAAAGTTCATCGTATGCAGCTAAGT
Source organism: Chrysanthemum lavandulifolium (assembly GCA_022545495.1). Lineage (NCBI taxonomy): Eukaryota > Viridiplantae > Streptophyta > Magnoliopsida > Asterales > Asteraceae > Chrysanthemum > Chrysanthemum lavandulifolium. The sequence continues at coordinate 189,208,524 of CM040239.1, read as the reverse complement.
ACTTAACAGGAGCCTCCAAATCCAAGTCCTCAGTACTTTCCAAAATTTTCTTCACATCAACCTCCGAACGCTCGACGGACACCCCATCCAGCCATCCCACTCAGACTAAAAGGAGTTGCCAAGGAAGTTTATATTCATGACTACCGAGGAGGCGAGCCATGAAGGCAGGAAGGAAATCCCTAATAAGGTTAGACCGGTCAATCTCCAAATTCCCCGCCGCCATGGCAATCTCAGTGCGCTCCTTACGGAGAATTGCATTCTCCTCCTCCTCACTTTTCAAAGCCCCCTTAGCCTCCATCAGATCTTTCTCTAAACCAGATATTTTTTCACCCTGAGCCAGGGACAACTTTAACCATTCGGCCTTCTCAGCCTCCAGAGTACACACTTGTCTTTTCAAATTTTCCTCCCGGACAGAACATTCACCCAGCTCATCCCTCACACCTTTCAACACTCCCAACGTCTTACTCAAGAAATCAAAATTTTCCTTGTCAGCAGTCTCACACCCCTTGTGTTCTTCAGCCAATTCCCGATGAGCAAGGTCGAGATTTTCAAAACGGACGAGCATATCCGTAAAGGCAAGAGAGCCCCTAGCTAGAATGGCCCATGACCTTTGAACTGCTTCGGTATCTGTCAGACTCTGCAAATATGCCTCTTCGGTAGGAGGAGGCAAGTGAACCATCAGATCCCTATACTTTTCGTAACCTTTAACCCTCTCATCTTCTTTGATTGACCACCCCGGCAGATAGGTGGCACTCGATGAAGCCACCTCTTCCTCGTCGACACCCTTACCCTCACGATGTGTAGGGGAAGAAGCCCCTACAAAGATACAAGATGAACGATAAACACACAATAAGAAGTATAAGTAAAAAAGGGAGTGAAAAATAAAAAATAACTTACTAGTCTCTTGAGCAGGTTGTTCAACAATACGAGAGGCCTCATGATCCTGATCATGACCCTTAGGATCCTCCCCAGCATTCCCATCAACATCAGCATTATCCAGACGATTGCTAGAATGACCCTCTAGATTCTCCTTCTATACAGTAGGAGGGTCATTCGGCTGAAGACCTTCTGGAGGTACAATATTCAGCGGTGTGGGGTTGGTAGTGGAGTCCACATTGATAACTGACGTTGGACGTTTCCTCATTCTTCATGGCTGCCCAGAACCACCCTCTCCAGCCAGGCGCTTTCGTGACTTCAACCCTCCGGCTTTAGCTTCAGCAGCTCTTTTCTTCCTTTCCTTAGCCTCCAAAACCTTTGGGTCAGCCACCTCGACCCTCCTCATAGCATCTGTTTTAGGTGGAACCGGAGTACCAGCTACACTCGGGAGGGTAACATGCATAAGATGAGCCTGCCCATCCTGATACTTTTCTCCCTGCGTCATAGTCGCCCCTTTGCGGTACCTCGGCTTAATTAAATAGTCTTACATGGTCAAAGCTGCGAAACAAACAAGAAATTGTTAAAACCATAAGAAATGCAAAATCCTAACTAAATAGATAGAACACAGGCTAAGTACCATTCCCCTCGGCATCCTTGAAGCCACCGATAACTTGGGATACTTCGATTGGTGATAACCCAACGACATATAAGAAACCCGGCGGAATCTTTATCAAGTCAATAACATTAGCAGACAATAAATCCGTGTGAGGCACGGAAAACTCCCCGGTAGGAAAAGGGTCGGAGACATCTGAATCCGGATGCCTCCACGGCATTGCAAAGGGTACAGCTCGACGGTCAATTAAAAAGAACTGTCGCTTCCAACCCTTCAACGAAGACAAAATTTCCTGAAAGCAAACCCGACGGTTCTTGCCGTCTCGCTTGGCAAAAGTAAACCAGTGCCCTTGTTTGTGTAATTTATAAAAGGCACGGAAAAGAGAAGTTATGGGAACAATATGAAGGCTACGGCTATATACTTCAAAAAGTGTAACCCTATGTAAACCTATCGGCACTAATTGGAAAATATGAACTTTATGGTAGTGAAGAACTTCTAAAAGAAAACTGGAAAACGGGACGCTAATCCCTCATTCCATGAATTATTCTAAGTATAAACCTATGGCGTCATCTCCTAATTCCCCCATCGTAAAATCGGCCGGTGGAAGCCTCGGGTGAAGATAAGAGGGAATCCCAAATTCATCTACGGCCCACTTTAAACCCTTCTCGGTCATATTCGAAGTATACTTATCAAGGTCAAACTTAGGTTTTGGTCGCGACGGGCCCTCAGAAGCAGGACCGGAGTTGTGACCGGATGAAGATCCGGACGGTTCTGACATTATTACCAGAAGGGAATGAATATACCCTAAGTTTAAAGAAGGAGAGCTAGAGAGTACACAGACGGAGAAACTGAAAGCATGTAAACCGTTCGACCAAAAATCTGTTTGGCGTGTGTGTAAAAATTTTACGGTGGTAAAAAATGAAAATGACAGCGCTATTTATAGGCGAAGGAAGGGGTAGATGAAACGTCCCGTCGTGTCAGACGACGACGTGTCACCATCATCACCACACAGCGCACGTCAATTGCCACGTGTCAACTGCCACGTCAGCTGTCAGCGGTGACGTGTCACCTTCTGAACAGTAAAAAAAGGAAGAATAAAGGACGGAGCAATACGCACAAAGGTTACCACATACTCCCAATATCATGCAATGAATACATCCATTAACATGATACTAGGGGGGGGGGGACATGTTGGCGTATGTATCCGTGATAATCCTCTCAAGACAAAGCACAACCGGAAGGCGTGAACTCCCAGCATAAAGGCACAACCGCCCGGCACAAAGCGCAATCGCTCGGGGAAAACATATAAACCAATTTAGACCAAGCGAAGCCAAGTCAACACATACCGAAGGATTAGACATAACCCCCGGCACAACGGATACATGACATCACCATGCGTAAAGGGAAAAGAATCTTGATCGAACTCCCGACCTTACCCGGGCGAGGTCTAAGCAGAGCAAAGTCAACTCCCACCGAAAGAGTCACCATCACACGTAACCTTGGTGAGGACAAAACTTCATCTATAAAAGGAGCGAAATTCTCGCATTCAAGGTTAACTAATTCCTACCCCATTTTACATATTACTCGACATTTCACCGTATTCATTCTTCGCCGGAGTTTTGGTCAGCGATAAAACCTTGAAGCGAGGCTAACGCGGCTTTGTGTCATGCAGATCCGAAGGACCATAATCCGAAGAGCATAGCCGAAGGATTTTAGCTTGTTTGACAACACTCATGAAACTTCATTCATGATCTGGCCTGATCGACGAGTTGAGTCCAACAACGTAGCGAAGCTAAAGGCGCTTGTAATATCTTTTTTACATTATTGTGTGTATAATTTTAGTTGTGGCCGAACTCCATCATGATAATGCTTCTAAGTTGACTTTATGTACTTTCGGTTCATTATTTATAACTCAATGTATTCAATTCTAAGAGTGTATAATGTGACCTTTAAGTATAATAATTACTAAAGTGTAATTGTTGAGTTAGAAGTGTTAATTTTCTTTCGTTCTTCTATCTGTTAAGCAAATATATAACAATGTCCATTTTGGTTATTTTATGTGTTATTCAAATAATCAGATTTGTTAAACATTTGTAAAACTGATTATGATTATTATGATTTCAAACAAAATAGTCAAATTTTAAAAATCACGTTTTGTAACGGTTCTGATTTTTCATTTTCAGAACACATTATCATAAACAAACCAAAATAGAGGTGAACATCGGGTTAAACCCGACCTGACTAAAAACCAAAAAAAAAACAAAAAAAAAAAAGCGAATCGAAACCAAGGCAGAAATAAATATCAAAGTCAAACCGAAGTTGTGGGTTTGAGCAAAAAAAACGACAAAAACCGAAATAAATATACAAAACCAAAACCAAACTAAAAAAATTCGGTTTAGTTCGGTCCAGTCCGGTTTTAATCAGTTTAGCGATTCAAATCAATTTTCAAATGAATTTGCTCGGCCCTAAACCAAAAATCCTCCCTGTTAAATGCTCCCTCGGTCCCATATTAAGTGTCCGCCACATCACGCATACAAAGTTTTGAAAATTCCACTAACTATACTCTCCACCAATCAAATATCATTTTACCCACCAAAGCCTCACCGTTGGTTTGAAATAGAATATCGACACTTAATTTGGGACATTCAAAGATTCCATGTGAATGACAATATGGGATGGAGGAGTATTCAAGACGAGAGTTTTAGGCTGACTTGTAATGAGGTGTTCAGATACGTCTGAGATTATTTAACGTTCGATTTGGCGTGTTCTTATCATATATATTAAGATTTTAAGCGTGAACAATGTAATTAGCGATTGCTAATTAAAAAAAAGTATGTTATCGGCCTTCGTCAAGCCGTGTGTTTTATATAAAGCTTTTTTAATTAAAAAAGATAGAATATTGTTATGTAACAAACCGTTAAGTAATACCGTTAGTAAGACTATTTGTGTAATGAACATCTAACATGAAGGACTAATTATGTAATTCTTTTACATCGTTAGTCTCTAAAGGACCTATTTTGCAACGCAAGTTAAACGTCGAGGATCATTGTAGCATTTTTTAAAGTATATAAAATAAAAAGTTAACGACCGTTAGTAGATAACGGACGTTGACTAACGATAAGACTATTCATTGCGGCATAGCATGGCATCACTTCGCTTAAGATTCTTGCTGACATATTTTACGCGTGAGAGACTATAGCTAATCTTTGAGTGAGCGAACCTGCGAAAAAAATGAGTGGCTTTAGCCGGCCCGCTAAATAAAGTTAAGCGTCGGGACCGCTGGTCGCGTTTTTAAAGTATATAAAATAAAAGTTAACGACCGTTAGTAGATAACGGATGTTGACTAACGATCGCTTAGTATTATTGCGCCCATAAGAAAAATGGGATTCTTTCTTGCGTTCTTGTTGGCGATATTTTATGCCAGAAATCTTATATTAACTTTGTTGAGTGTGACCTAAAAAAAAGAAGCTTTTTACGCTGCTAAATGTACTATAGAGTAATAATAATAATAATTATCAAAACAAACTAACACCGATTTCTAACATTCTAGGTTCGATGTTATGCGAAAAAAAGATGGTATATAGTTGGAACTTTCATTTGATACGTGTCAATTGTCAAAATCATGTAACTTGGTACACATGCCAGCTTATCTTATTCGTGTCACTTGTCAAATCACCTACACTCACTCCTAAAAAAAGCACTAGAAGCCAGACGAATCACATTCCATTGACGGTATAGCGGCGTCACAGGAAGTCACCCTACCATTTCCTGAACTTAATTTACAAAAGCTAAAAAGATACATGAACTTCAACGTTACGAAAATGATTATTTTATATTTTCTAAAGTTTTTAGATACTCTTTTCTTTTTGTGAGCTTAGTTTATGGGTTGCCAATTGTTTAAACAAATTACAATTAGTTAACATTGATTTTCAGAACAATTTATATGAACATATATAAACTATGACGGTTTAGTTTAAAAAATATACTAAAAGAATATAATTGTATATATAAGAAACCAGGTTTAGACAAACATGATAGGTCAAGGAATATTAATTCTACGAAAAATATATTAAAACGGTTTGTAATCCAGTATAAGGATTATACAATAGTATTAGTGTCGTAAATTCACAACTAGACGTACGAATGATATAAACTCTTCATCCCGAACTAGCATTTATCATGGTGTCATTCTCTATTTCTCTACACTCTTGTATTATGGTTGTAGTTGTGTTATGCTTATTTACTTATACACTTTTGAAGACTTGAAGTTATTAAACTTCAAATAAGTTGAAAAGACCGTATTCACCTCTTTACAGTTCTACATATCTCTTCAACGAGATAATATCCTCATTTATTAGTCACGTTGTTAGCCACAAATGAAACCTCTGGTGCTTTCCCGTCTATGAGATCATATAAAATAGACAATTAACGTATAACGTTGATACACCAAAAAATGCATGTCAAATCCATAAATCTTGTAAGGCAATCGCTTCCAGTAAAATGAATGGAGCTAACCCGTGAGCACCCTTACAAAATTGAGCATGATATGCATATTGGCATTGAGCCTACGATCAAATCCGTACAATCAATGCTTTCTAACATCCCACAAAACCATGTTTCTTCTCGTGAAAAGCATAGAGTTTTTCGACATTCGTATTAATAGGCCTTTGCAAAAACTTCTTTTCATATAAGTCCATAACCACGTTACAGAAAGCGTTGAGACAATCACGTGAAGTTTTATCACCAATTTACAGATATTCGTCTAAAGCGTCCGGGAGCGATTGTCAGTATCTAATCGTGTGAATTGGAATCACCACCTCATCAATGGCGAATGCCAACTTTTCTGTATAATCAACACATTGTTGAAAATACGGCACATTATTAGTCAATTTTGAACAATGCGCGTGAAAATGACCGACTCATTAAAAACGCAACGGTTGGATACTAGCCAAATGGTTAGTTTTTTCCTTCTCCACATTTGATCGGTTTGCCGACCAAACCAAGCAAAAACAAAAGAAGGACGCGTTTGGTTTGGGTTGTCGTAGGGGGAAGGACACAGCTCCTTCGGTAGACTGACCCAAAGTCGGGTCTCTAGTACGATTTGCCTGAAAGCATCAAAGAAACATCGGTAAATGATTATTTTATATTCAAAAAGTTTCCAGTACTCTTTTCTTTTTCTGAGCTTAGTTTATCAGTCGGCCATTTGAACAAATTACGAGTAGTTAACATTGATTTTCACAGCATTTTTTATGAACATATTTAATTCTAATGGAATTTAGTACAAGAATAGAATGTACTTGTTATAACCAGTTTTGTTGTTTGTAAAGGACAGACAAACATAATGTGTCGAGATAGGAAAATTATTTATTATTGTTTTCAAATTTTTCTAGTTACAATAACAATTCTACAAATAATTATTTTAAAACGCGTTGTTTTTAATGTTTCACTTGAAGTATTGTTTGATGGAAGCACACGCAATTTCATACTTTTGTATGAAATGTCAAAGTCACATAGTCATATTTTTATGGTAAAGTGACGTTAGTGTTCATGACTTTACGTTTCGTATCAATGCGTTTAAGTGTAAATGCGCATTTAGTAAGATTAAATGAAAGTATTACTCCGTACGTAGAAAGCTAATGGAAAACATATCCTTTTTTGTGTAACTTATACATAAATCAATCTGAATGATTTATCGACATTAAGAGTTAGGTACTACGACATAGACATCTCCAATGTGTTTTAGGGCTTGTTTGTTTAGTTTTTTTTATTAAGTCTTTTTAAATTAAAATGTTTGTCTTGATATATGCTGTCTGTTTGTAAATGAATAAATAGTTGTGCTGTTTTGTGTGCTGATTAAAATGTCGAAATGGAAAAATTATTGTTATATATTTTATTTGAAATAAGTTGAATTAGAGGTTAAGAAGTGAGAGAGTAAATATGTAAAAATAAGATAAAAGTCATAACTTAATATAGATATCTCTCAATGCTTTTCTAAAAGGTCATCTATTTAAATTAAGAACCAAACAAACGCAATTTATGACTTAATTATTTAACTATTCATAAGTTAAGACTTTTTAAGTTGTTATCAAACAGTAATATGTCATCAACATTTCAGTAAAGATTAAGATTTAAATTTCGAGAGATGAATATATTGAGATAATTAAGAAAAAAAAAAAATATTGGTTAAACTATTTATACCGCTTTGATACATCAACTACTTTTAACCAAATTTAATGAAGATAAGTGCAAGTTTGATTAACATGGTTCACGTATAAAACTAAGGGTGTGTTTGTTTTAAAAAAAATCTTCTTAGCCTCTTCACTCTAGGTAAAGGTGGGTGAGCGTTTCTTGTTTGTTTTTAATTATCATCGACGTGGTAGGTAATATGTCTAGCTTCGGTAGAGGTGTGAAAAGATCTTACTACCTCTTATTGACACCTTTCAACTCATTCATCTTCAAAACCCGTTGACCCATTCAACTTTAAATTATGTAAAGCTAGGTTTTAAATTATTTGGTATTGGTTAAATTCTTAATTGTGGTTTCATTGCGTTAAAACATGTTTTATTTTAAAAGATTTATTTACTAGTTTTATTATGTTAAATTTTGGATATGTATTAAGATAATTTATTTAATGATTTATAATTGTGTTAAATCATGATAAAATATTTTGTTTCAAGTTTCACTATCTACTTATTCTAATAATTTAATATATCTTAAAAAAGGAAAATTAAACCATTCGACAATTATAAAAACAAACAACACTTTTTCATTCAGTTCGAGACGTTATACCGCTCTTCTTATTAAGATGTGGTAGTCGATTGAGATGCTAAACATCTTAATCAAACAAACACACCCTAACTTTTTTTTATATGATTATATATATGTATGAGAGATTGTCTTATTATTGTGTGAGATAAACAATTGGCGTATACTTTTTACTAATTTTTACATACTAAACTTAAATGAAAATAAAAGCGTATTTGCTTGGGATACCATTTGGCATCACTTTTCACATACATGAAAAGTTCTTAGTAGGTCGAGACATATACACAACATCTCATTCACAAAAACGATAAAAGCATCGTACATCATAGTTCAAAACTTTCATCATGTCACTCACGAGTCGCAAACAACTTATCTCATTATAGTGTCGTCTTATCATCTCAATGTGTTTGTATTAAACATCGATTTCAATCCGTCAACCTAACAACCAAGCCCGGAAAACGACTCTCACCCATCCAAACAAAACATTACACAAAAATATCATCTTTCATAAATAAAATAAATAAATAAATAAATAAATAAAACTTTTATTTTAATATCTAGCAAATAAACGACATTGTCTAAAAAATATCAATATTCTAATGTCGACAACGTATCTTTTATCATTGACTTTAGTCGGTATTTTGTTATTTACTTTTATAACCTTTATAAAATAGTACACTTGACTAAACCAATCATCAAAAACTATAATCCTAATCCTCCTATACAAGTTGGGTACACCTTTTTTTATATAAGTAAATTACACAATCAAACAACTCTTTTTATATCATCAAATACTCATCTTGTTCACTATCTTTATAAACTTTAATAAACAATATTTGATTTGGGTCTTTGTTTTTGTTATGGGTTATGAAGAGGGTGGTGGTGATGTTGTTAGTGTTATAAAGATCAAGATTGATGATGATCATCATGTTAAAGATGATGATTATGTGATTTTGAAAGAATCTGAAGGTGGTGGTGGTGGTGGTGGTTGTGCGATGGTGAATGGTGGTTTATGGTGGTCAGTGTGGTGGTGGGCTAAGCTTGTTTTTGTGTTTGTGTTTTTGGCTGGTTTGGGTGTTTGTTTTTTTCTATGGATTGGTCCTTTTTTAATGAATAAGGTATGTTTGGGTTTTGTGTGAATTAGTCACTAGTTGTAATTTGTTTTATATAAAAAGGACTGATTTGATATTAGAAAAAGGTCCTTAATTTTCATCTTAAGTGGTTTATATGGTTTTTATGTGTAGTATGATTGTTGTTGTATGATTCTATTAACATGTATTCTGAATTTTCTGATATGACACAATCACTACTAAAACTTAGTATCAATTACTTTCTCTTGGTATAGCTTTAAGTTCGTTGTTTGTTGGTGTATAACAGTAGTTGTAATTCCTTTTTTATGAACAAGCTGTTATCTGTATTGAAGAAGGTCCTTAATTTACATTTTAAGAGGTGTATTGGTGCTAATGTTACTTGTTATATTATTCTATCAATCTTTGATTCAATAGGTTTAATTGGAGAAATGGACAATTAAGCTATTCAATTAGGGGGTGTTTGGTATTGTTAAGTGATTAACTGATCATTGATTTATTTATTTATTTATTTTGGAAATTAGCAATTTGGAATAAGCAACTTTTACACTGGTTCCTTTATACTACTTATTTCACCTTCAAATATTCAGTTTGGATAAGCAATCCCGAAACCCCTGAAACTGTTTATCTTCTACATCAAAATCCAGTAAGCAGTTCTGATATGCATTGCCAAACAACCCCTTAATTATTTTGTGTTCGGGTATAGTGAAGCTGTATATGATTACTGATTATTTAGGAGTAAAATGTGCATTGCCAAACAACCCCTTGTTTATTTCGTGTTCTGTACAGTGAAGCTGTTTATGATTATCTGATTATTTAGGAGTAATACTAATTTTAGCTTTTGGTAATTTTATGGTCCCTTTGAATGAAAAACCTTAAAAAACCAGAATATGCCAAACAGTTAAAAGCTGACTAGCACAGCTTTAAAGAGTAGACCCGTATTTCATATTCTTACAACTACTGTATTATTTTATGTAGACTAATTCAAAACGCATTGCTAAACGTTCTATTGGTATACAAGTCTAAGGTGAACTGTTTGTTGTTTATTTTCAGGAGGTTATCCCTATCTTGAATTGGGAAACTGAGACCTTCAGCAAGCCAGTGTTAGCAGTTTTAATATTTGCTTCAGTGGCATTATTCCCGACGATCTTTATACCATCTACCCCTTCAATGTGGGTGGCTGGAATGAGCTTCGGTTATGGTTTTGGGTTTCTTTTGATCATTGGTGGATGCATTATTGGCACCTCGCTTCCTTATTTCATCGGTTCCCTGTTTTACCACAAAATTCAAGTGAGTGTTCTCATACTATTTGATGTATATTTAACTATATAAGTATTTGTTAAATGATAAGTTCACTTACGACCATTTTAAAGAGAACTTTATACATTACTTATTTCACAGTGTGTTTTCTATGACTAATATATTGGTCTCATAAAATATCAAGTGACATTTTCATTCATCCAATGTTTGAATCTTTATCAAGTAAATTCATATTTATATGCATTTACATTCGATAAAGTGGATGCATACATGGATAACTATGAACTATTTTTTTATATTTTAATCCATTTGCACTCTTTAATTGCCAGGGTGTTTGGATTAGTGTTTTTTAAACTGGTTTTGGAACAAAATTATTGTGATTACTTGATACACAGATTCTGGTTCTGATTATTAGATTACTTTTAGGGGCCAAATAATTAATTTTTGATGATTAGTTCACACCAGCTGACAGGCCTGTGGCATAAGTGACTATCGAAGGGTTAAATAAAGTTATATATGTACCCAGTCTTGTAAACCTATTAGGAAAAAAATGTGTTCCCAACTTAATCAGCCTTCTTTATTTTATACATATTGTCCTTGGTTATTTTATGTATTAGGTTTATAAGCACTCCACAACTTTATTATCTGACTGTTGCAACTTTGAATAGCAAAAGCACCTCCGAGTACTATCTCTTGCAATCAATTTCATAACAAATGATTAACTTTTTCTGATTGCATAGTCAACTGTCAAAAGTTGCATAAACACTCCCTGAATCTTTTTTCCTCGGTTGCTAAATAAGGCCGAATGTTGTCTGTTCTTTTTGTAGGGGTGGTTAGAAAGGTATCCGAAGAAAGCTTCTATTTTGAAGTTAGCAGGTGAAGGAAGCTGTTTTAATCAGTTCAGAGCCGTCATGTTCTTGAGGATTTCACCCTTTCCTTATATCGTCTATAATTACTGTGCTGTCGCAACTGATGTTAAGTTTGTTCCCTACTTGTTGGGAACAATCGTAGGAATGGTGCCTGAGATCTTCGTTGCTATTTACACGTAAGTTTCACTTGCTTAACCCTTAGTTTTAACAATATTGGGTTGATGTCTCATCATTATTATGAAAAGAGTAGATTTTGTGGTTTGGTGAAAATAATGGAAATCATTCCTCCTCGATACTACTTGCATAAATGGTCCCTAGCTGGTAATTGGTAGTTGCACGATTTGCTTTAACATTTCAGTTTTAGGGCGCGTTTGGGTTGTCGTTTTGGGAATGGGGAATGGGTATGACTATGATTGATCATGTTTAGTTTAAAGGATTGGGTTTGATGATACCCCAAATGTGAGGGTTTTCTTGTATTTAGCTCGAGGGGTGGACCAATACTCACAGCTTTCAAATCTTATAGCCATTGTCATTTCCTTTAACAAAAATACGCACCCTTAGTCATTCAAGCATGCAAACAACTTTGCTTTTGGTTCCTAAAGGGTAACGGACGACTGCATGAGGGTCTAATAGTGAAAGCAAACAGTGCAATTAGGTATCATTTATGCAAATAGAGATGGTTTGTGTTATTTTTACCAAACCACGGGGACAATTCCTGTAATTTACTTGGTAGGTTTTTAAAGGTTTCTGAAGTGGGATATGATTACTGCAGGGGTATAATGATCCGAACATTAGCAGATGCGTCAAATGATCAACAGTCACTTTCAGCCCCTCAGATAATTTGTACTGTTTTTGGATTTCTTCTAACTGTTGCGACCACAGTGGTGGTCACGGTTTATGCAAAGAAACGGTTGAGTGAATTGCAGACAGACGAAGAGCAGCTATTGCTGCAGTAAGATGTTGAAAGTATGGAGAAGATCTCCTGAGTTATGGAGTGGCGGAAAAGATGATAAAGACAAGCAGCACCGACTAACAAAACAATATGTTTTTACCATTGATTTTAGTATATAGGTGCATGTAAAGGTTCGGCTATCTTTGTATTGCTTGTTTTTCCATCCCGCTTATACCTTCCATAAATTGTATATAATTCAATTGCAAACTTCTAAAGGTTGTTTCATTCTTTCTGTAGTTGTCTTGATGATTATTATATAACCATGTCCTAAAAGTGGTTCATGTTTTTCTTTCGTTGTATTGATGATCTCTTGACCATAAACGGCATTCTTTTAGTCATTAGGATAGCGGTGAACTTGCATCTTGTGGGGATGTTTTAGTCATCTGAGCCCACCGAGCAGCTGGAATATAATTTATATATGTATACTTCTGGATATAGATATCAGATATGAGATCAAATGTGCCGGATAACATTGGAGCGCTTGTACGCCCTTGGATTCTCGGCTGGTGGCGACAACAATGGGACTCCACAACTTAATTGTGTACTAAATTACTGGCAAACCTATGTGCCATTGAGATGCCAAAATGTCTTGTTTATGGCCCAAGCCAATGATTTGATGAAATTTAGCAATGTCTTATATGCTTCAGAAATGACTTGTATCGTATTTTCGGAATGTCTTTTTCACGCAGTTTAGTTGATTAAGTTGGATTCTCGGTTGGTGGAGACAACAATCGGACTCCACAACTTAATCGTACTAGATTGCTGGCAGACCAACTCAATCAACTAAATTGCTGGCAAATCTTTGTGCCATATAAATGCCAAAGCCAATGATTATCAATATCTAGTATTGGATTCTACAACCTTAAGTGTAGTTTATTACAGGGATGAACTAGCCCATCTGATTAAGGCCCAAGCCAATGATTTGATCAAATTTACCAATATCTCGTCCCAAAATTGTTATACTGTTTTCATTTTTTTTTTAATTTTCTTGTTCAACTTTACCATAATTATTCTTTTTGTTATATAATACTTGATACAATGTATATAAATGAATTATTTTTTAAATGTATTTTCATTAGTATAATTTTTATCAATAAATTATATAACACAAACAAAAATATTAAATATTTTGTTAAAAAAGTTTGACTTTAAAAAGTAAAAAATAACACAATTATTTTGGTATGGAAGAAGTATGATTCAGAAATTACTTATATTATATTCTTGGAACATCCTTTTCACGCGCTTATATCCATTTAATATCTCACATATCACATATGACTAAGACAAACTTGAAATCTTGTTTACTGAGTCACTCACTCACTCATATATCACTAGGGCAAACATCTTTTGATCTAAAGAGTATGAGAGTTATATAGAATTTTGTTTGAACGAGATACGGAACAATAATAAGACACAGCATGGTTGATGTATATTTCATTTCTTGATAGGGTGTGAGCGGACGAGAGGATACCAAAGGAAAACAAAAACGTGTAAGATAGATCTTTGTATAGATGCATATTTATTTTCTTACATATATAGAAAACAAAGTGTGGCTTTTCGGTAGACTCATGGAGTAGGGGTGTTCATCGATTCGGTTATTAGATTATTCGGTTTATTTGGTTCGGTTAGTTTTGTTAGTTTTTTTTTTAGGTATAACAGAAAATCGAACCGAACCGAATTCAAGTTTGATTCAACCGAACCGAATAATCAAAAACCGAGCCCTTATAACCAAAAAACTGAACCGAATAACCCGAATTACATAATTTTAATTATTTTTCATTTAATTATATATAGTTTTAGCACAAACCTTTTTTTAAGCTTAAATTATGTTATATTTATACTAAGAAAGAGTTTTAGTGATTTTTTCATGTAAATACATAGAAAATATATATTTATATGAATTCGGTTTTCAGTTTTCATTGCCAAAACCATATCCGAATTGATAACTGGATATTTAGTTCGCTTCGATTTGGTTTTGACCAATTTGATTCGGTTACAAATTCGGTTCGGTTTTTTTTTATTCGGTTCAGTTTTCGGTTACTGTAGATTACCCGATTCGTGAACACCCCTATCATGGAGCAAGGTTGCAAAAATCGTGAATCGGTAGTGAAGCGGTCGATCCCTCTGTAACTTGTAATCGGTCTAGGCGGGATTAATCTGTGATTAATCGGATTGGAATTATTGGCAAGTTTTGGGTATTTTCGGGTAGTTTTGGGTATTCCCGGAAAGATATTCCTTAAAAACATCTTGTAATAGATATAAACAACGACTATAAGTGATTACAATTTATTCAGGGTTGCAAAAATAGCGAATCGGTTATTAGCATTGGTATTTTTGGCAAGGTTTGGGTATTTACGGCAAATGTTGGTATTTTAGGCAAGATTTTCCTTGAAAAACATATTGTAATAGATATAAACAATGACTATAAGTGATTAAAACTAATTTACGGCGAGTTTAGGGTATTTTCGGTAAGATTTCCATATTTTCGGCAAGTTTGACCATCGTTAACCCCCGTTGACCATGGTTGACCGATTTGTTTGAAAGATTTACACAAATCAGAAAGGTCGGTGACCCATTAGCACCTAATCGATGATTAATCGGCCTGTAGACTTTTTTTGCAACATTGTCATGAAGTATTATCAAGTTTTGGCAAGTTTGTCAAACAATGGTCAAGAAGTTTTCTGTCTTCCCCGCGTGCAAGGAACACACTTATATATGCAACCAATATTATGTGATACTAGTCTATTCTTTCTCCCTTGTGAGTGTTTTAGCTTGAGGTGCACACATGCTTCACATGACTGTAGAGGGAAAGGATATGTTTCATTGATGATCATTACAATTACATTCAACAGATAAATAGGCATGATCAAAATATTCTAGACTAGGGTTTTATGGGCTTGAGCCCGTTATAATAATACTATACGGGCTAACACCCCCCAATCGGGCGGAGGACACCGGACGCCAGACCGGTGCAAAATTCCTCAAAAATAGCGGATGGTAATCCTTTCGTGAAAATGTCGTGACACCGATATCGTGAAGGAACATGTAGAACCCGAACCCGACCAAAGTGGCAACCAAGTCTCGAACAAAGTGAATATCAATCTCTATGTGTTTCAGATGACGATGTTGAACCGGATTACAAGATAGGTAGATCGCACTAACATTATCGCGAAGAGACAAGCGTAGCGGAAGATAAAGATGTGTAGCTCACGGTAAATTCAGAACCAACAAGTCTCGCAGCAAAGATTGGCAACCCCACTGCACTGCTTACGCACTAGAGCGAGAGAGAGTCGGTTGACGCTAGAGGACCAAGATAGAAGGTTGTTGCCAAGAAAGACACAAAGAGCTTAAAGTCGATCTCCTAGTAGTAGGAAACCACCAATCAAGATCATAATAAGCAACCAATGATGATGTAGAAGAAAACAACTCGCAACCCATAGTCTAAGGTACCGAATATACCGCAAAATCCGTTTGAGAGCCGAGAAATGGGGATCTCGAGGGTCATGCATGTGAAGGCAAACCTGTTGAACTGCATAAGATATATCTGGGCGAGTAAAGGTGAGATACTGAAGAGAACCAGCAAGACTCCGATATAAAGTAGGATAAGATACCGGATCACCATCATTCCCCAATTTAGATTCAGTGTCAACAGGGGTCCGACTGGGATTACAATTAACCATATGTGCTCTCTCCAAAACCTCAATAGCATATTTCTTCTGAGATAAAAACAAACATGAAGAATCACGTGTAATAGAGATACCCAAAAAATAATTAAGTGGACTCAGATCTGTCATAGCAAACTCTTGATGTAAGGATCCAATAATCCGCTGCAACAAACTCTCAGAAGAAGCCGTGAGAACAATATCATCAACATATAATAACAGATAAGCAGTATCCGTCCCGTGTCTGTATATAAATAATGATGAGTCACAACGACTATGAGAAAACCCAACCCGAGTGATATAAGATGCAAATCGCTGAAACCAAGCTCTAGGGGCTTGCTTGAGCCCATACAGAGACCGCTGCAATAAACATACATAATCAGGATGCACAGAGTCCCAAAACCCCGGAGGCTGATGCATATAAACTGACTCAGATAAATCACCATGTAAGAAAGCATTCTTGACATCAAGCTGATGAATCGACCAATGTCGAGAAGTAGCTAAACTCAGAACAGTCCGAATAGTACTCGGTTTAACCACCAGACTAAAGGTCTCATCCACATCAACCCCTTCTAATTGATTACTACCATTCGCTACAAGACGAGCCTTGTAGCGACTAAGAGTGCCATCAGCCAAATACTTATGGCGAAAAAGCCACATACAACGAATAATGTTGATGTTTGTGGGTCGGGGCACAAGGGTCCAAGTTCTGTTCTTAATAAGTGCAGTGTATTCATCACGCATAGCATTTTGCCAATTTGGATCATTAAACGCATGACGATAAGATTTTGGTAATGGTGAAACCGAAGACACATGCATGTTGAGACGCTCCATAGGACGATTAGTCCCGACACGATATCGTGTGACCATGGGATGAATTGAGACAGGGTTTGGGTTGTGAGGAGGATCTGGGATAATGTGTTGGTGTTGGTTCGCGGGTGGTGATGGATTTGGTGTATGTTGTTGGGCGGTGGGTGGTGATGGGGATGGTGATGAGTCATGGGTTGCGTCATGTTGGGTTGTAGTAGGACTGGTGGGAATTGGTGTTGTTGGCTCGTTTGTGGGTTGAGGCACAATGGGTTGCACAACAGGGGCGGATGGAATGAATGGAGGATTTATATCGGGTGAGTCATCCAAGAAATTGTATTTGGGTGTCGATGTTGGTTTAGAAGTGCTATATGGAAAAACAGTTTCATCAAAGGTTACATGGCGAAATGATGATTTTATTGGTGTTTAATTCGAGGCAACGATACCCGCGATGATTTGAAGCTTGACCCAAATAGATGGAGGTGTGGTGCGTGGCTCAAGTTTGTGATTAGGATATAAGTGGGGTAACATAAGCGACCAAATGCCAGATAAGGCTATAATCCGGGTTTTGGCCAAACAATGGGTATAAAGGGATTTTGTTGGCAATAGCGGTGGAGGCAAGATATTGATTAAGTGAGCGACCATATTGAGAGCTTCAACCCAAAATGTTGGTGGAAGGTTGGCTTGAAAAGCAAGGTCCGAATGAGATTATTGATTGTGCGAACCATCCGTTCAGACTTGCCATTTTGCTGTGATAACAAACACCAAACGAAAAAGAAAGAACGTTTTTTTTTTTTTTTTTTTTTTTTGGATCGGTAATTTTGTGATGGCTCTGATACCATGTAAGAGGGAAATGATATGTTTCATTGATGATCATTACAATTACATTCAACAGATAAATAGGTATGATCCGAATATTCTAGACTAGGGTTTTATGGGCTTGAGCCCGTTACAATAAACTATACGGGCTAACAATGACATGGTTTATACAAAAGGTTTTGCTAAAATGTGCTCACTAGTCACGTGTTAGTTTATTTTCAAATGAAAACTTTTAGTGAGATAAATGAGAATGTGTATATAAAATAAATATGGTAATGTTTAGACCCGTTGGATGGAAGATCCACACTCAGACCGGCAAACGTTTTGGTGTTTGGATGGGTTGGAGGGAAACATGCATGTGTGGATCTAACAGGGGTTTCTCCTCTCGTGGGTTTGAGTAGCCGAGGTTTTACAGTAGGACAAGCTTTGAAAGCCGCCTAGTACAAAGTGGCTAAACATGAGAAAGCGTGCAATGAAAATCAACATGTTTTTATTTCTTTCGCATTTGATACATTTGGTTTCCTTGCACCTGAGGTTGTGGAGCTCCTCAATAGAGTCCAACGAGTTAGGCATAACAATGTTATGACACCAAGATCTACAAACGTAGTTTTTAAAGAATTGGCTTTGCAATTCAAAAAGAGCTAGCGGCGCAACTTGTTGCTCGTTTGTCTTGCACCTCTATATAAATCGAAAGGACATATGATAATTATTTAATGTTTATTAAATGCAATTTTTTATATAAAAGACAAAATTAGCGTTCATTAGATACACCATAACATGTTCCTAGTGGACAAGTATTGGCAAAATGACATCTACAATCCAAATCCAAATCAAAAGAGATGATCAGTTTATAACTATATAACTTTACGAGGTCTAAGTTCATTGTGCACGCTCAAACCGTGTAAAACTACCTTGTAACGATCAGGTATTGACAAAATGACATCTTACAATCCAAATCCAAATCAGAAGAGATGATCAGTTTTTAACTATCTAACTTTACGAGGTCTAAGTCCACCGTGCACGCTCAAACCGTGTAAAACTACCCTGTAACGATCGAAAGTAGTCATTATAAAAATGATCACATCAACAATTTTTCCCGTTATTGTTTAGGAAAGCACAAAATTGTTATTCAGTCGTTCAAAATGAGTACCCGGGAATTGATTGTAAGTCGTGACAAAGCCATTGATGTTTCATTAGAATCGATTATGGTTAATGGCAGTTATATATTTTTGGCTTTGGAATCTCGATCAACTATGAGTATTGCGGGCCACCACTAATTTAAGTTATTTTTATCATTGAGATGCACAACATAGTCCTAAATTTCATCGAAAAAATGGACTCATTATATCTTTCTTAAAACAAGAACCTAAAGATAAAATTTACAAATCGTTGCCATTCGTTTTTTATCATATAAAAAAAAAGCCGTTTGATTCAATCGTATGAAAAATGGACTCATTCGTTTTTTATCATATAAAATTATACTCTTCAGAAACGATTTGATCTTCGGTTCTTCTCCGCCAAATCGTAGTCTTTTATTTGATTCAATTGTTGGTAGTTCGCTTAGATGGTTCTCCTCTAAACAAGTTGTCTTCCATTTTGGAACATTATGATTCAAAATCCTTTAATGGATCTCTATTTGGAATCTTTCAACTAAAGATCTCGGGCCACCACTAATAAAAGTTATTTGCTCAAAAAAAAAAAAAAAAAAATCTTTCTTTTATCAATTTTTTAATATTATATATATTTCACAAATCGTTGCCATTCGTTTAAACGAATTATACTATCACGATAAGAATTAAATCATCTTTCTAAAGAATATAGACTTTTATAATACTTTTAATGAATTTTTTCGAGTTTTTTTTTTTTGGTTTTTTCTTTCTTTTTAATGTTGAAACTTTTATCTTGAAACTTTTAATGTGATTTTCAATATCATTTTGATTTATGATGTTGAAAATTTTATAAAAATCACTTTTATCTGTGATTTGTAAAATCACATATGATTTGTTATTTTAAATATCACAAGTGATGTGATTTGTGAAATTACATGCAATTTTCAAAATAACAAATCGAATGTGATTTTATAGATCATATGTAATTTGTTAAATCACGCGTGATTTATAAAATAACAAAGCATAATTGATTTTTCTGGACGTAAATTTCAACGCTAAAAGAAACTCGAATAAAAGTTTATCGAAAATATATCGTCATTGCCTCACCGAAAGAAAAATATATTTTAATTATGATGGTGTATTTTGTCGATAACAATTTAACATTCATAAAGATATTTTATTTAAAAAAATTAAAAATGCGAGTTCTTTTGTTTGATGAAAAATAGATGATCAAGATTTGCCATTGATCGTTAAATAATTTGTGATCTATATAGTTTTAAAATAATATTTTATAATTGATACTTTGTAAAAAAAAAAAAAGAAAAAATAACTATACTTGTCAATTACAACAGCAACAAAAAGAAACAACCCAAATTTCAAATTATTTCAACTTTTCTATATCTGTTTCTTTATTGAAAGAATTTATAAAAGACACGATGGTTTAAACTATAGAAGTCGTTGCAATTATTTCCTAATTTTCTTTATAGTATTCACGAGAGCGAAACCCGCATCGACGCAATGGATTGCTTTTGAGACTGAATTTGGATATTGACTATTTTCGCCAAATCGCTATAAAGCGACTTACTCATAAGACACACTTAAACCCAGGGACTATTTTGCCAACTGACTTACTTCAGAACCACACCCAAACCACAGTGACTATTTTCGCTAACTCATAAAGCTAAGATTAACGCGACACGCAGCATGTTAAGATTCATGCCTTTTAGTTATATTAGATAATGATTTATGATATTGTAAAATCACGGATAAAAATCACTTTTATCTCGTGATTCAGAAATCACATACGATTTATTTTAAATATCAGTGATGTGATTTGTGAAATTACATGCAATTTTCAAAATAACAAATCGAATGTGATTTTATAGATCATATGTAATTTGTTAAATCACGCGTGATTTATAAAATAACAAAGCATAATTGATTTTTCTGGACGTAAATTTCAACGCTAAAAGAAACTCGAATAAAAGTTTATCGAAAATATATCGAAGTGCTGTCTACTGAAAGAAAAAATATATTTTAATTATGATGGTGTATTTTTGTCGCATAACAATTTAACATTTGCAAGATATTTTATTTAAAAAAAATTAAAAATGCGAGTTCTTTTTGTTTGATGAAAAAATAGATGATCAAGATTTGCCATTGATCGTTAAATAATTTGTGATCTATATAGTTTTAAAAATAATATTTTTATAATTGATACTTTGTAAAAGAAAAAAAAGAAAAAAATAACTATACTTGTCAATTACAACAGCAACAAAAAAGAAACAACCCAAATTTCAAATTATTTCAACTTTTCTATATCTGTTTCTTTATTGAAAGAATTTATAAAAAGACACGATGGTTTAAAACTATAGAAGTCGTTGCAATTATTTCCTAATTTTCTTTATAGTATTCACGAGTGTGAAACCCGCACGACGCACGGGATTCTTTTTACAGACTGAATTTGGATACTGACTATTTTCGCTAAATCACATAGCGACTTTTCTTTCGTGACACTTAAACCCAGGACTATTTTCGCTAACCTGGACTTACTTTGCAGAACACACCTAAACCATTGGGATTATTTTCGCTAACTCGCTAAGTTAGATTAAATGCGACACGCAGATGTTAAGATTCACGCCCGCCTTTTAGTTATATTAGATAATGAAGACATAAACACGAAATTTTAAAATCACTTTCTTTTATGTCAAAACTATAAAAGCTCATAAACCAACCATGTCTTTTGTAATGCCGAGTAAATGAACACCAATTACAATTTAATATCGTAAGGCAGATCAGATTTTAATTACCGTCCTTCATTTCACACTTCAAAAATGAATTGACGAGTTTTCATTCTTATTTTTGGATTTCGCTAAGTTATGTCCAACAATTTATGTAATTTATCTTTCTCAACGTGTAAATATAGACGGTACTAACGACTAATAACTTTTATTACCACTAAAATGTGAAAAGTATCTCACGTTCGAATTCTGTTTGGTGCAAATAACTTTGAAAACAATCACGTCAACCTCCTCTAGGCGGAAACGATGGCTTAACCCATGAATGTAAGGATGTGAGTTATCTCATCACCAGTATATAAAAGAAACTTTAACTTGCATCCTGCCTGCTTGGTGCAAATAATTTTGTGGTGCGCATTACCTTATCTAGACGGGTGACTTCACCCATAAATTTAATACGTATAACAATATAAATGAATGAAGTAGACATTTGAGTTAAATATTACAAAAAGAATATATTAGGCATTTAGTTGCGAGATGTCCCAAATGAAAAGTAGTTGGAATTTATTTGGTTTTGCAGACGTTATTTATTACAACAAAATTAGAAACAATAAAAGAAAAGATAAATTAGCAAAATATACAGGATGGCGTTAATAAAAGGGAAGAAAAAAAATTATAAAGAGGTAGGTATCAAAGTCACTTTCGTGGGCCGCTTATTCGACATTAAATTTATTATACAACATTAAATTTCTTGTAGATCAGTGAAACTAACCGTTACGGTGCGTTTTAAGAGAGAGTTTTTAATGTTGCTTCTTTACTTGGGGATAGTTATTATCAAATTGTCATGCAATGCAACAATTAAAAAAAAAAAAAAAAAAAAAAATAATAATAATTCATGCAGTATCTAAATTTTGGTAATATATAAACAATTTGACATACAAACATAAGTGAGATGTTAGCTTGATCGGTTGACATGAATTTTGGCAAGAATTTTTATGGTGGTATGAATTTCTATGCATTATGGATGTAGATGAAGAACATACAAATTGATTTAACAATATTGATAGTGTACACACTGATGTCTACCGTGTTTACCGAATTATAGCAAGCTGTTAAAATAACCTTATTGGAGATGTATTAATGTATACAAACTTAACTACTTTTATATGATCACACGTTTCATATAATCGAATCGACATCACACCACAAAAATCACGCACACTACTGATATCACATCATCGATGATATATTCTGACGTGATATGTGCATAATTGTGATGTGTGCATCAATATATTTGATGTGAGTATCACTCCCCCATACTAATATAGTAATATGTCTGAATATAATGGTATACGATACTATATACATAACTATAATAACTAGATGTAAAATGGTGGGTGGTAGACTATCGGTGGTGAACACAGCCACACGCTAACCCCTTTACAGCCCCCTCCTCACATCGCATGTGCGGTCCCTCTCTTTTTGCCATGGTTTGGTGGTGCCTATCACCTATGCACATTTTTTTGCTTTATATGTGGTTGTTTGTATAAAGTGATTTATTTTATATGTTTGGTTTGGTGGTTAACACTACACATGTTTGATGATGGATTTGATAGTGTGCTGAATGGTGCTGACGTGATGAATTTGATGACCAATTAACAGTAATCTAATGTGAACAAAAATGAGCGAGGGACAGATTGTAAAGTTATATGTGCTTCCTGCAATTCACCGTTTGATTTTGTATTTTGTAAGTATGGAATGTTTGCTTCCGTTTGTCTTCTTGAGATGAAGTCAAAATAGAAACGGAATAATAAAATAAGCATCTATATTTGGCATTTTCTATCTTTGAGAATCCAATGATGCTCAATTTCTCACATTAATCTTACTCCTATGTTTTAATCTTCCAAGATACCACATAAAAACAAGTGGAGTAGTCGTTATCTACGAGCATAAGGTTAGAAATAAAACGATTGAAAAACATGTGTATTTAACGGCAAAAAAGCACGAAGCAAAAATTAGAGAACCAGATGTGACTATCATCATTTCAAAAAATATGACTTGTGTGAGAATCTTCTCAATTAAATAGTTGTGGGTTCAAATTCTGCTTAGGATATATGTGATGGATTTGTGACGTAAACATTATGAAATAATAGTTAAAACTTATAGTTCTAATTTTTTTTTTTCCTTTTTTTTTAAAAAAGAAAAAAAAAAAAAAAAAAAAAAAAACTTGATACATGAAGCTATGGAAAAGATCAAATAGAGAAGGGTGCTCAATATTTTCAAACCGGGTGACCCTACTTGCTCAACTCGTCGAGCAGTCTTCTGTCACAAAACGGTAAAAAAACGGGTTTAAAATCGGGTTAACCTGTTAGATCCATCGGTTGAGTGACCAGCGCTTCAAACACTGCCAGGTTTGATTTTTTTCATTTAAAAAAAAGAAAAACCGGATTGACCCGGGTCGGAAAAAATAATAATAATAAATGAAAAACCGGGTTGATCCGGTGGTCGAATCGGTGTCTGATGACTTGACCGGGTCGATTAAAAACCCGATTTTTAAAACATTGGTACTCACTACTTGAAAGGAACAAACTAAAACAACTATAGCTCACTCACCACTAGGGTTGAGCGTCGGTCATAAACCGACCCGAACCGAGAAAACCGAGGATCGAAAACCGTGAAAAACGCGAACCGAATGTTGTCGGTTCGATTCGGTTGTCGGTCTAGGTGTATTTTGGCATGTTTTTGTCGGTTTGGGCGAGCGAACCGATCGAACCAAACCGACCGGACCAAACCGAAGCATGTAAACTCGAATTAAACCGAACCGACGGCCGGTCGGTCCGGTTCGGATTTTGTGTTCGGTCCGTTTTTCTTTCTGGTTCAGATTTTGAACCTTCTGCTTCAACCCTACTCACCATCGTTCGAAAATGAACATTTATATAAATAAATGTGTGAAAATGAGATATAGCAAATCAGAAGATAGTGTCAAAACCCAGAGGAAAAAAAAAGAGAAAAAAAATAAAATAATAATAATAAAGAAAAGAAACTAGAACAAGCATAACCAACGAGAAAAATGAAGAGAGAGAACACTGGAAGGAAGTTTCTAACAAAAAAAGACAAAACAAAAACCAAACCAACAATCATCCAAAAGAAAACCTAGGAAATCAATCTCTGAAATTTTATGTAGCTAACATTCCAGATGGTCGCAGCCATGGGACCCGCATCAACATTCGAGAGTATGGGGAGTTAGGAGGGTGTATATCATGAGAAGAAGGAATATGGAAGGGAGAGATTCGGTTTTGTTTCCTTGAGGGGCTGGCTGGGAAAACACGGAAGATAAGCTGAAGAAGACCAAACTGGGGAAGATTTCGCTGAAAGTTAACTTGGCCAGGTTCGCTAATGAAAATGATAGGGCCGGCATTACAGTGGGTAAGCCAGCGGTGGGCAGTGGTAAGCCATTGAACTCGTTTGCTAGGTCTAACAATGGACTTTCATACAAAGAAGTATTGAAGGGACAGGAAGTCCCCAAGAGCAATGTAAAGACATTGAAGATTGATGAGGAAGGGGGCTCCATGTCGGAGTGCCATGGCAGGGCGGTCGTGGCAAGATGTGTAGACGTGAATACGATCGTCTCCCTTAGTTCGTTGCTTCAAGCATGTAACATTGAGGAGTTGGATATGCAGTTCATAGGGGACTCAAGATGTTGCTTATTTTCAACACTCGGACGCTATGCATGTCTTCCTCAAGCAAAAGAAATTTGGAGTGCGGTTGGTCAAGGTGGAGATATGGAAGGGCCAAGTTTTACCATTTGAAAGGTTGGCTTGGATAGGGATTCATGGGGTTCCTTTACAATTATCCAAAGCGAAAGTTTTCAACAAAATTGGCAACCTCATCGGCAAGGTGGTGTCCCCATCATCTTTCGATGTCAAAGCCAAAAACAAGTCCAGGGAGGGAGTCGGCATCTTAGTAGGCGAAGGAGACGTAATCCAAGAAGCCATTAATCTCGAATGGAAAGACAAGAAATTCAGGGTGTGGGTGGTCGAGAAACAGGTGAATTGGTGCCCTTGTTGTGATTATGTCAAACCGACGGTCGCAAGTCCGGATCATGATAAAGGACGTCGGGAAGGGGCGGAGATCGGTGAATCCCAACCGGAAATGGAAGACGGCGAGATACGTTCTGATGAGGAGGATGTGCATGGCAGTGGGCCCAGGGTGAATGAAGCGTGGCATGGGGGAAGTGAACCCATCTTGGAAAAGGACAACAGCCCCCTTTTCAATTATGGGGGCAATAAAGAGTCACATGTGGGACCAGCCTTTTCAACGGGTTTCTCAACGTCAAAAGGTGTTAAAAAAAGAAAAGTGAAAAAGGGGAAAAAAGAGGCAGTCTTAAATCCTAATGAGGATTCGGAGAATAGTGCTAATGGGCCCATCATTAGGCCCAAAAAAAGGCCTCGTGAATCAGATCCGTTTTCTTTAGACGGGCTCTTAGGCCTAAATAAACAATCACCCGAAGCGAATATGGAGCAAGGCCCATTGAAAGATAACAAGGAAGTTAATAAGGAAGACGGTGGGGGTTTTGACTTAAACCAAAGTTGGAATAAAGATAGCGGAATGGAGACAACTATGGTCGAGCCAGTTGATGACGAGACCCAGGCAGAACCCCATCTTCAAACTGAAATTGAAAGCCAACCAGTGAACATAGACGAAGAGGTAGCGGAGACAGTGGAGATAGGGAGGATGGTCGGGATTGATCTCGCGGAAGCAGTGGTGGAGATCCAAGCAACCATAGTGGCGGAAGGTAAAAATCCCGTTTTTAAATGAATTTCTTATCTATTAACATAAGAGGATTAGGGGGACCTCTTAAACCCAATTGGATAAGGAAAGTGGTTTTAAAAGAACAGGTCTCTTTCATGGGTATACAAGAAACCCAAACCATGGGGGTGAGCCAACATGTGTTAAAAGGATACTGGGGTAATAAGAGTTTAGAAGTCGAAGTTGTCGACCCCGTTGGGAGATCAGGAGGTCTCGCATGCCTATGGGACCCTAACGTTTTCAAACTCTCTGGATGTATCAAGAGGGATAACCTCTTGATATGTTCAGGAAGGATTAAAGGTATTGACGAAATAGTGTGGATTGCTAATGTTTATGCGCCTCAAGGTAATAGAGGAAAAGCAGAACTCTGGAAAGAAATTAATGATCTTATGATATCGAATAAGGGATGGTGGTTTGTGTTGGGCGATTTCAACTCGGTTAGAAGAAAGGAGGAACGCAAAGGATCCAAGTTTAAAAAGAAAAGTGCGGTTGACTTCAATAATTTTATAGACGAATCGAATTTGTTCGAGTACGAGATGAAAGGATACAAATTCACTTATTTTAAAGAAGATGAGAAAGGAAAAAAATGGAGCAAGATCGATATATTTCTGCTTGGTAAGGAAGTTATCGATAAATGGCCGTCGGGGTGTTTACGGGCACTTCCAAAGCTGTATTCTGATCACTGCCCCCTATTGTTGACATTGGTTGACAAGAATTTTGGTCCTAAACCGTTTCGGTTCTTCAATTCTTGGCTTGATCACCCGGAATGTGAGGACGTAGTAAAGAAGACTTTGGAGGGTTTTGTTAGTAATGGACCGCCTGATGTTAGACTACAAGGCAAGCTTAGGCGGTTAAAGGTGGGATTAAAGGAATGGAGAGAAGGTCTGAAAGAAAAAGAAAACGAAGAGATCGATGTATGCAAGAAGGAACTAGACGAGTTAGATTCCTTTATGGAGGAGAATGATATTGACGAAGCCGGTGCTTGGGCAAGGTATGAGTGTAAAAGAAAAATAGCGGAGACGGAGGACAGAAATGTTAAAGACCTTCGTCAAATTTCCAGATGCAAATGGAATATTGATGGAGACGATAATTCCAAGCTGTTCCATGGCCTTATTAATTGTAGAAGGGTGACAAACTCTATCCCCGGTTTAATGACTAACAACGGATGGGTGTCGAAACCCAATCTTGTCAAAAAAAATTGCTTTTGATTTTTTCAGAGACAGGTTTAAAGAGAATTGGAGCAACAGGCCCACGTTCGAGTGCTTAATTCAAAACAAGCTTTCGAGCGAGAAAAGTTTAGAGATGGAAGCGGTTTTCTCCAAAAAGAAATCAAAGATCTTTGTTTCGATTGCGGAGGGGAAAGGGCCCCGGGCCCCGACGGTTTTACCTTCAAATTTCTCAAAAGATTTTGGACGTTTTTTGAAGACGATTTTGCTGGAATATTCCAGAATTTTCATGAACATGGGACTATAAGTAAAGGTTGCGGGTCTGCCTTCATCACTTTAGTTCCAAAAGTTAAAGATCCAGTAAGTTTAAGCGAGTACAGGCCCATCACGCTTATTGGCCTCATCAGCAAAGTCTTATCCAAGGTTCTTGCCAATAGGCTTAAAGGGGTGGCAGGTAGTTTGATATCCGAGCAACAGACGGCCTTTGTTAAAGACCGGCTTATTCTTGACGGGCCCCTGATCTTGAACGAAGTTGTCAATTGAGCCAAGAAGAACAATAAGAAGACTTTTCTTTTTAAGGTGGACTTTGATAAGGCGTATGACAACGTCAATTAGGGTTTTCTTTTGAACGTGTTGTCTCAAATGGGATTCTCGGATAAATGGTGCGCGTGGATTTTCGGGATCGTATCCTCTGCTAGGTCGGCTGTTTTGGTCAATGGGTCTCCTACTTTTGAGTTTCAATGTACGAAAGGCCTCCGACAAGGGGACCCGATCTCCCCTTTTCTATTCTTATTTGTTATGGAGGGTCTTTCGTGTTTATTGCGAAGGGCGGAAGAAAGGGAGGTGATAAAAGGGCTGAAACTTCCCAATGATGGGCCCTCTTTGACCCATCTCCTTTATGCGGATGATTGCATCTTTATTGGGGAGTGGAGTAAGAAAAATGTAGAGTCGGTCATTCGATTATTGAGATGTTTTTTCTTATGCTCGGGCTTAAAGATCAACCTAAACAAGTCTATTCTCATGGGAACAGGAGTCGAGACTAGTGATCTCCAGGCAATGGCTACTTTGGCTAAGTGCAAACACGGTGCCCCCCCTTTTGATTACTTGGGATTGAAAATCGGGACCAACATGGGTAGGGTGAAAAGTTGGGATTTCATGGTCGAAATCTTCAAAAAGCGATTGTCAAATTGGAAGGCAGCCTCGATTTCTATAGGGGGAAGGGTGACACTTATAAAGGCCGTTCTTGAAAGCCTTCCTACCTATTTCTTCTCTTTGTATAAAGCGCCTTCGAAAGTAATTAATGTTTTAGAGGGCATCATAAGAAGGTTTCTGTGGGGAGGCACGGAAGATACAAAAAAAATTCATTGGGTTGCATGGGAGGATGTCACTAATCCCATTAACAAATGAGGTCTTGGTATTCATAAGTGGCGTAATCGAAGCGTGGCTATGATTTCCAAATGGTTGTGGAGGTATAGAAACGAACCGACGGGTCTTTGGAGAAGAGTTATTGATGCAATTCACTTTTCTAAGAGAAACTGGTATGCGCTTCCCTGCAAGTCTTCTCTTGCGAGCACTTGGTGCAAAATTGTGAAAGTCATTTCAGAGAATAAAGTAGCCGGGGTAGGGATCGATAATCTAGTTAAAGCTAAGTGTGGAGATGGTAGGAATGTACGATTTTGGCTAGACCCTTGGTTGAAAAACGAACCGCTAAAGTCGATGTATCCTATCTGCTTCAAACTGGAGAGCGACAAAAGAGCGTGGGTGAGGGACAAATATTGTTTTAACAGGAACAATTTTGATCTTGGGGGTGATAGAGGCCTGGTTGACGAGCTGAACCACCACGCTACTGAGGCTGATGATCTCAGACGCGAGCTGGAAGGAATAAAGCTAAACGGGGGAATGGATAGATGGGAATGGATTGGGAAGGAAGGCAAGACGTTCAGCGTTCGAGGAATAAAAGATTTTTTGAGAAGTAACGTGGGCAACAACAACAGGTTGGTGCATAAAGGATCTAAATGGATACCCACAAAAGTTAACATATTTTTATGGATACTAGGATTGGGAAGGATTCCAACCGCTGATGCTTTGAGAATCAGGAAGTGTGTTTTCGGCTCGACTTTGTGTATCTTTTGTGGGCACGAGGAAGAGACCAGCGATC
The DNA here is from genome assembly GCA_022545495.1 of Chrysanthemum lavandulifolium. NCBI lineage: Eukaryota > Viridiplantae > Streptophyta > Magnoliopsida > Asterales > Asteraceae > Chrysanthemum > Chrysanthemum lavandulifolium. Next base: position 189,178,833 of record CM040239.1, on the reverse strand, counting down.
ACCTATTCTGTGGCTACGAGTTGGCTTCGGAGGTGTGGCTACGGGTTAGTAATTGGTGCAAATGCCCACCTATCTTTCTGTTTTCTTCAAAAGATATCATCGAAACCCACAGGTGGGGGAATTTTGGTCGAAACAAGAGGAAGATAATGAAAGGGGTGGCTAGCGTTACGGCGTGGCACATATGGTTGGCTAGAAACAAAGCCAAGTTTAACAACACTAAGGCTGTGGCGAGGAAGATTGTTCAAGGCATTATGACTTTCAGTTTTCTTTGTTACTCTAATAGAGGCGGGAATCGTTTAACCACTTGGGAAGATTGAAGGGCTTTTGATTTCTGTATTTAGCCTTGTATAGTTATAGTTCAACATTACTGTTTTGGTAGTGGTTGTGTGTGTTTATAAAAGTCAATTTTCAAAAAAAAAACTCTATACATAGATTGGTGAAGAAATTCAATGATCGTAGTACTAAACTATATAATTTCAGTGCGACTAATATTAGTAGGTAAATTGCATCAAATTTAATGCAACATCATCATATATTGTACACAACTCTTTTTTAGCAGATATTGCACCAAGCTTTAAAGTTATAACTTCAACTAAAACTCCAAAAGTTTAATTTTTAACTTTGTGTTTATTTGATTAAAGTTTTTTGGTAAAAAATTTACATGAGAACTTTTGTACTCCAAAACATAATTGACCATTTTAAATAATTTTATTACAGTTATAGTACTATTATACATCAAAATCACAGAAATCAAAAAGGCATTTACCACATTGTGCTTTCTTGATTAATTTGTTATCTTTGGTAATGAACTAACTTCTCTTTGACTAAAAATGAATCTTGAAAACAAATTCTTTGACCACAAAAGTCAAAAACTATACTTGACAAAGAGTGGGGATGGTTTTTTTTTTTTTTTTTTTGAACTTAGGGGATGGTTACTATAATGGCAAAATATAATGTTGCTGGCATGGGTTGGTGGATGGCATAAATGCTGAACTGGTACACACCCTTCTTTAATCCCAAATAGCTGCTTTTTAATTTTAAGTTGCTCAAACATTAAAATATATATCATTCCCATCTTCATTACCAATAAATTAAAAATACTAGAACATGACCAGAGCATGTGAAGACAACCATCTTTTTTTATAAAAAAAAACAAACAAAATATATAACCACCATCATAAACCACCATGAACCACCACTAATCCTTATTTCCTAACAAGATCCTTCAAGGGTTCTTCTCAAAATTCAATCTTTATACTAATTAGCAAACACCCATTTCATTTTTAAGCCAAATTTTTATAAAGAAAAAAGTACTAGTTCACCATTCAAGACTTTTTTTTAACAGTTTTTTAACATACCCACAAGCTAAAATGTTCAAATTTATAAAATTTGAATCAAATTCAATAAAGGGTACCCAAAAAAACAATCTTTAATCCAATGAGAGGCTTATTTAAACAATGCTGTTACTTGACAGTTGGTTTTCTGTTAATGGTGTTAGTGGCAGCTGATGAGAAGGAGATCTTGCTTCAGTTTAAAGGTAATATCACAAGTGATCCTTATAATAGTTTAGTTTCATGGGATATTAATAAAGATCAATGTAAAGATTATAGTGGTGTGTTTTGTGATATTAATGGGAATGTAAATAAGATTGTGTTGTGGAACACTAGTTTAGGTGGTGTTTTGTCTCCGGCTTTAGCGAATTTGAAGGCTTTAAGGATTTTGACCTTGTTTGGGAATAGGTTTAGTGGGAATGTACCTAATGAGTTTAGAGAACTTACTACTTTGTGGAAGATTAATGTTAGTTCTAACGCGTTGTCGGGTTTGATTCCTGACTTTTTAGGGGATTTGCCGAGTATTCGGTTTCTTGATTTGTCGAAAAATGAGTTTGAAGGGGAGATTCCATTGTCTTTGTTTAGTTTTTGTGAAAAGATTAAGTTCATTTCATTGTCACATAATAAGCTTTCGGGTACAATTCCAGGTAATGTTAACAAGTGTTTAAATCTTGAAGGGTTTGATGTTTCGTTTAATGGTTTAAGTGGCGAATTCCCTTCACAAATTTGTGATATCCCGGGTTTAGTTTACTTGTCTTTAAGGAACAATGCGTTAAATGGAAGTGTTGAAGAACAAGTTTTACGTTGTCAAAGGTTGGAACTTTTGGATCTTGGTAGTAATCTCTTTAGTGGGATTGCTCCTTTTAGCGTAGTTGAATGGACAAATATGAGTTATTTTAATGTTTCTTATAACGGGTTTGAAGGACAGATTCAAGGGGTGCAAACTTGTAGTGAAAAGCTAGAGGTTTTTGATGTGGCCGGCAACGGTTTTCAAGGGCAGATTCCTTTGAGCATTGTTTCACAATGTAGTGGATTAAAGGTTTTAAACATGGGGTATAATAGATTAGATGGTCAAATCCCGGCTGAGATTTCGAACTTAAAAAGACTTTCGGTGATTAAACTGGGAAATAATTCAATAAACGGCGAAATCCCGGAAGAATTTGGGTCCATTGAGTTTCTGCAAGTTCTTGATCTGCATAATCTCGACCTTAATGGTGGAATTCCGGATTCTTTAAGCAATTGCCGGTTTCTTTTAGAACTGTAAGTTCAATTACACCTTATCCTTTCTTTGTTATATTGCATATCCGTAGGCAAATACTAATTTCGTTATGCTTGCAGGATGTTTCAGGAAATTCTTTACAAGGACAAATCCGGAGACATTGTACAACATATCGTATCTAAGAATCCTTGATCTTCACAAAACAACCTTACCGGACCTATACCGCCAACTCTAGGAAACCTCTCCAAAATCCAGACCTTAGATCTGTCCGAAAATTCATTTTCCGGGTCAATCCGTCTTCTTTATCAAATCTGTCAAACTTGAGTCATTTCAACGTCTCCTATAACAACCTATCGGGCCGGATCCCTTCATTTCCAGTCCAAAGTTTCAATTCCTCGGCGTTTTCTCATAATCCAGGACTTTGTGGTCCCCCTTCGGATCAATCTTGTTCTAGAGATTCGACTAATTCTGAATCAAGAAGACCAAAACTAAGCGTTTCCGCCATTATTGCCATTGTTGCTGCTGCATTGATCTTGGTTGGAGTTTGTCTCATAACCATCATGAACATGAAAGCTCGAAGAAGAAGCAGAGATGATGAGACCATGATCATTGAGAGCACGCCGTTAGCTTCATCAGAGTCTAATGTCATTATAGGAAAACTGGTTCTTTTTAGCAAAAGTTTGCCAACAAAGTATGAAGACTGGGAAGCTGGTACTAAAGCTTTAATCGATAAAGATTGCTTGATTGGTTCAGGAACGATTGGAAGTGTATATAAAGCGGATTTTGAAGGTGGGATTTCCATTGCAGTCAAAAAGATTAAAAATTTAGGAAGAATTAAGAACCAAGATGAATTTGAACTAGAAATCGGACGGTTAGGATCTCTACGACACATGAATCTTGTTATTTTTCAAGGGTATTATTGGTCATCTAGTATGCAGTTGATCTTATCCGATTTCGTCTCAAATGGAAACCTTTATGATAATCTACACGGGGTTGATTATCCCGGGACTAGCACTGGTGTCGGGAACAGTGAGTTGAACTGGCCACGAAGGTTTAAGATTGCTTTAGGGACTGCAAGGGCATTGTCATATCTTCATCATGACTGTAAACCTCAGATTCTTCATCTTAATTTGAAATCCAATAACATTTTGTTAGATCAAAGTTATGAACCAAAACTTTCGGATTATGGGTTAGTAAAGTTGCTGCCTTTACTCGATAACTATGGTTTAACAAGATTTCATAATGCAGTTGGATATGTTGCCCCCGAATTGGCTCAGAGTATGAGATTGAGTGACAAATGTGATGTGTATAGTTTTGGTGTGATCTTGTTGGAGCTTGTTACAGGAAGAAGGCCGGTTGAGAGTCTAGACGGACATGAAGTCGTTGTTTTGTGTGAATATGTTCGGGGTTTGATTGAAAGGGGAAAAGCTTCGGATTGTTTTGATAGAAGTCTGAATGGTTTTGTGGAGAATGAATTGATTCAAGTAATGAAGCTGGGATTGATTTGCACGACCGAAGTGCCTTTGAGGCGACCCAGCATGGCAGAGGTCGTTCAGGTTCTTGAGTCCGTACGGTCAGGGTCGGGATGATAGTCTGCATGGTATATTCTGAAATGATATCAGAAATTATTGTGACCATAGTAGGAAATTAGAAGAGAAATATTCTTTTGTATTCACTTTATGATTAACATTATTGATTATTTGCTGTAACTTGCATTCAATAAGATTAATTCATTATTGGTTAGCTGGCTCACAAAGCAGTATGTACGTACAGATCCAATGTGACAGTTTTCGAACTAAAATGCTACTAGAATGACTTATTCCAAGTGCAGTAAATTTATAGTTACGTTGCAATAGTATAGTTCACACTTTACGCATTCGAAACAATGAGCAAAAACATTTTATAAAATGAATTTTCTTACCTACAAAACATATAGGAAAACAAAAATTTCCAATGATTAATCACCTATAATACAGTTTGAGGGTAGGATAATGTTTCACAGGGTTCTGTAATAGAATATGAACAGATGATCATCTTACAGTTTTGTGAGGATATACACTTTCACGATATTTTCTTGATCCATATTCTATAACTAAAGGAATCTCATTCTGGTTCAAGCTTGTGAAACAGAACCTCAACAAAATCCAGGTTTAGCATTGATTTTTGCCACATTTAACAGATTATAGGCCCGCATGAGTGAATTTATACGTCCACTTGAGTCATGAGAAAAGTTATCAAATGTGGCGAAAATCATCTTATTGCCATTGTATAGAACAAGGAGTGTTCAGGATCTGTTTTATGAGTTATGATAAAAAATGATAATCCTTATAGTTATGAAACGAATCAGCCAACCTTTGTGAAACAGTGACTTATCAAAAATTCTTAACTGATCATCTGTTACTCTGTTTACAAAACTATACCTGTTCATGTTATTCTGAATTATCACAAATTCTTAACTGATCATCTGTTATTTCTGATATCATATTTGTGTCAGGGGGGTGCATCCGTGCATGGGATTTTTTTTTTCTAGTGTTATCCAAACTCATTATGCGTATTTGAGGTAAAATAAGAAATGATTCACCACTTTATTGTTTCTTAAGTATTATGCTATTAACACAAAATGAACAAAACCACACACTATTATATGAAACACTTATCATTAGCAGGTTACAAGTACTTATTTTTAAGGATAAGCAAACAGATAGAGGCATAGAGCAATCCCAAATACCCCCTTAGTTACAATACTATGCATACAAAAACTTCTAAATTAATACCATGACAAATTGTTTCTTCAAGAAGAACACAAAAACTAAACTAACTATATAACTACTATATAAGTTTGGCTTAAAAATAGTGTTTTCGAAGCTTTTATATAGCAAACATAGCTCATTCAAATCCAAAACAAGTGTAAACAAATAATCACTAATCAACCACAAATACATTCCATCAAAAGCAGAGCTATCATCGACGGACGCATGAATTTCTTATAGGGTATGCTCTAAAATATGCAAAGAAAAATTTCGCTTGTTATGGCACTCTTAGTGTATGCAGTGACTAACAGTGACACAATTGATGAGGTGCAGTATTTACTGAAAAATTATACAAATGCGAATATAATTTTTAGGACCAGTGATTTATTAAAAATCGAGGTTTGTATAAAAAATTAACACTACGTCAAGAAATTCCATGGGTGTCTGACCCCTTGACCCACCCTGCCTGTTCCCCTGAGTGTATGCACATGCATATAAACAAAAAGAGTAAACAATCATCCTCAAAACTAATTAATCCGAGCTAGTTGTACACTTGTACACTTGCTTAAACGCGAAACACGGCCATAACGCTTCTTATACATCTCAATCTTTTCTTCAAGTAACTTTATTTTCATTTTAGTATCATAAACTCTCCCAGAAAGCCTGTAAATCGGGTTCTTTTGTCTAGCATCATATTCCATTATCCAGCTCTCCACAAGAGCTTTTTCAGCATCGAATCCACCTCTAACTTTTGCACTTAATAAATTTCTAGTACCAAGATGCATGTTTTACTTGTAACGATTTTTTCAGCCTTGGATTTGCTTTCATCTGTGAAGGGTGCTTCTGCTGGAAAAAGGTTTAGAAAAGACAACATGGCGAACATTCACCCTCTGCACATATAACACACGACATTATTTTTTCTTGTTAATATATATATATATATATAAATCGATGACATAATATATATAGGAGTCGATAAATATAGATTAGAGACTAGAGAGTCGATATAATATCAAATAGAAAGATTGAAATAAGGCTTTGTATTCTTGATGGGCCGTGGGCTTTATTTAGTCCAGTTGTAAATATAGAATTTTGATGAGATTTGTTTAGGGGTGAGCGAAAAGATCGAAAAGATCAATAAACCGAAAATCGAAACCTAACCGAATCGAAAATAATCGAACCAACTAATAACCAAACCGAGTTTGCTAAAACCGAACCGAACCAAACTACTAATTTGGTTCTCGGCTTGATATGGGTTTAAGAATAACCTAAAACCTAATTCATATAAATATATATATTTTATATATTTATATATTTTAAGTATATTTATATATAAATAAATAATATTAAAGGTTATCATAATATAATAAAACACTTTTTATGCTTGAATTATATTATTTTGCTAAATATATATGTAATTATTATTATTATTTTTAAATAGTGAAATTCGGGTTATTCGAGTTAACCCAAGAACCGAACCGAATTATAATTCAACCGAACCGAACCGAAAACCGAATTTGAATTTGGTTTGGTTCGGTTCAGTTCTCGGGTTGACCTAAATTTTTTAACCGAATTAACCGAACCGAACAACCCGATAACCAAACCGATCAACACCCCTAGATTTGTTATACTTTGAACTAGTTATAATACTGCACACACGAGGTTTTGACAAAAAAAATTATTCTCAGACATCTTGAATATTGTGTCTTTAAAGGGAATTGCATATAATTATATAGTTATAACTTTCGTGCACGCACGGAGTTTACACATAAATCAAATTTATTTTAACATTTTAGTTTAGTATATACACATATAAAAATTTGCCAATGAAAATTGTGATATATGAAGGGTTTTAGACCATCGATTTAAAAATTAATGGATGAGATTTGTGGAAAACTAGAATGGGGGGTTGAATAGTTTTGCCAATTAAAACTCGTTTTAAACTATTTAGATCGACTTATGTCAATCTATTCGATGTGTGTTGGATGTTGATAAGCAAACAGAGAAGTATAAGTATGTAATGAAAAGATAAGAGTAAGAAGCACAAAACCACAACGCGAGTATTAATAGTGGTTCGCACAAGACACCTTCTCGCCTACTCCACCCCCGAGTCACCTACTGAGAGTTCGTAATCACTACACAACACCGACTCCTTATGGTGGAGAAACCTTCACAATGTTGCCTACTCTTTTTCCGGTGCTAGGCTAACCACCGGTTCTTTCACACCAAGGTGAACCACACCTACCACAACGTCGCCTACCCTTTATCCCAGATTAGGTTATACCGAGTTCCATTACAATGGAAGAACTACTACCCAACACTACACCAATTAACTAACCCCAAAGGAGATCTACTCCTTATAATGTCAACAAGGATAATAATATCCTTTGACCCAATACTAATCTATCTTGTACATCAAACACACCATATCGAATGTACATCTTAGGCACCTTTCACTAATGCCTTTAACTAGATCTTCAAGACACCCTTCACTAATGTCTCGCGACTTGACTTCTAGGCACCCTTCACTAATGCCTACAATACGGACGATCGACACCTTTCACTAATGTCTTCGCCTTGACACTTGAGACATCTTTCACTAATGTCTTCAACACTACACTTTAGAAGAAGAAAAGAACCATCAACAAGAGGAATTCAAGAGTCTTGATGATGAGGAAGTATGGCAACTCATGGACTTGAGCTTGCTTGACTTCAAAGGTGGTGATCTCGCCTTTAAGAAGAACCTAGAGGATCACACAAAACAAAACTACAAACATTGATCACTGATCCGGGGTTAGAGAGTTTTAAACTCAAGGAGAAAGTATGAGAATGGGGTGAGTAACAATGAAGAAATGGCTCACTATTTATAGAGAGAAAATGCCTCTGCTCCTCGGATCCCACGGATCCTCCCACAAGGATCCGCTCAGCGAAAGCTAGGGATCCGGACGCCCTCTTTACCCATGGGTATTTTGGTCATGGGTCATGGGTTATGGGTTTATCCATGGGTCTTCTTATTAGATACAATGTATCTCATGAGTGCAATGCACCTAGTCAAATGGGTATGGGTCAATACCACGGGTTGTGGATATTATCCATATATGACATAAGCATGATGTCATGCAATGGGTTATGGGTCAAGCTCTATGGATACAAGTCATGGACTTTGGGTTGTACCCAACTACATTCAATGTATTTGGTCAATGGGTTATGATACTTAAGTTTCTACCCATTTATATTACCCAATAAACTACATACTAGTTATGTGTATATTTTACCCAAATATGTAAACACTAGTTGTTGTACATATGTAATACTAAATCATAAAATCACTTATACTTGTTTTAGTGTTTTATGTAAAGCGTAAGTATGTTAGAAAACTATTGGCTCAAAACCATTTACGTATTTTATTTGTTTCGTTAACATGATTTTACGCTTGTTATCGACAAAACATTAGAAGATCGTAAAATATAAATAAACGCTTTTACCGCTTATTTGTATTAACAATCTCCCATTTTTTTGTTGACAAAACATAAAATTATTTTAAGGAAAAGCTAAAATTGTAAAAGTTTGAATTTGTAGTTTTACTTTTTCTCCCTTTTGTCGAAACAAAAGAGCTTCGAAGGAAACTAACACATTGTTTTAAGAAAACATGTGAAAATTTAGAAAGAAAGAAAAGTAGAGAGCAAGTAACGGAAATGATCTCGTTTTAACTCCCTCGACGAGTCCATCCCTATGTGAGGCGCCAAAAAATAATACTAAGCTAAGTTTGCAAAAGATTTCGCCTATGTGACGAATATGCTCCCCTTGATGATTGCAACTTTGCAAAGGGACGCCAAGAAATGTAATCCTAATATTGCAAGTGATTTTGCAATGTATTGCTTTGACAAAAGCTCCCCTAGCTTTAGGGTGTCAAAGTCTTCATGTGTAAATTGAATAACTACAAAACAAAGGTTAGAAACAGTATAATTCATAATTTCTGCAAATATGACTCAAGTTAGTAAAAAATAGTTTTCATCTCACGGATCCCACTCGTTCTTCTTGTAGGGATCCGTCTAGGTAAATTAAAGGGATCCGTCTAGTCGATGACCGATTTCAAGAATGGTGATATAACAAATAATGTTAACATCAAAGTGAGATATGAATTATACACCATAATCATATACTCACAAATATATAGCAAGTAGCATGTAATTTCATTTAATAAAACTAAAGGTATAATATACATGACTCTAAAAACTAAGAAAATGAACGATACATGACTTGGAATTACTAGACTTATCTAAGTAACGCTGATACTAGGAAACCACTAAAAATCCTCTAGCTCAAGTTTGTTTAGGTTTAATCTACGAAACGTTCGAGGAGGTGATAGAACATGAAACGTTGATCTTCTCGCACTTCATGTATCAAACTTTCAACATGTTGACAATGATAACAATCTTTGTCATGGCTAGGTAGTGGTGGTGCAAGAAATGAAATTGCTTGATGCGAAGGATCAAGTGAAGCGGGTGAGGAGCCTCAAACGACGGGGTATTGGTAGAGGCGCATTTGAAGATGGCTCGACCAAGAATGATGGTGGTGGTAGAGAAGTGTCAACTTCCATATGGTCGGGTGGTTGACTTTGATAATTTCTCATTATCCAAATGGGATTATATGATGGTGACGGCGAAAAGGAAGCCGGAGCTAATGTTGTCTCAACACCTTGATTTTGTATCATTATTCCTCCTAATGAGGAGAATGTTGCCGTGGAGGAGGATGAGACGGCCTAGGAGGCAAATCCTCTAAATTGTAGAGGTGTGGTGATGATAGTGAAGTTGTGAATGAGATAGCTCTAGGAACCAATGGTAATGGTTTAGTGGAGATGTAATTGTTTGCCCTAGGAGGTATGGTAGTGTTTGGCATAGGTAGTTTTGTGGGTACTATCCTTTTAGGGATTGGTTTGATTGGTGGAGGAGAAATCCTTGCATTTGTGGACTTGATCGGAGATGATTCGGTTGAAGAGATTTCGTACAACACGAGCAATTTTCTTGGGTGGTTCGTTGATGGATAAGTTGCTACTTGAGTTTTCCTCATAATGAGATGATTTCAAAAATGTTTCTTAAGTCTGAAATGAGGATGAAGATGATGACTTTAGAAGTCCTATCAACGTGGTTTATAAACCAAGGGATTTGGCAAGTGCATTCAAGACTTAAGCCACTAAAATTCATTGGAATGTGATGATTAACATGCACAAGAGTCAACTTGAGTTGTCTTGATCTAGGAACTCATTTAAGATGAGATGGAGTGTTTAAGTTAGAAAGATGAGCTTGAAATGATTGTTTTAGCTAGAGTTGGCATGAGTCATTATACGGATCCCACGGTTCCCTCCAACGAGGGATCCGCCTAGGCTAATCCTAGGGATCCATCTATCGCCAGCCTAAGAAAAGATAGCAATGATGTTTGTAAGGTCTAATCCCTATTTATTCTTAAGTGTTTCAGTTTATCTAAGTGTCTTAAATGAAAGGGTGCTTAAGTACTTGAGGGTAATGAGCGATGTAGCTAATGATTGCCTTTTATGGAAGAAATTGGAACTTTCATGAGTACCAATGAATGAACAAAGATGACACTAAAGATTTTTGAGAGTGTCAAGTGGAGCTAAATGATCCTAGAGATCAGATAGTGACTTAGGATAATGTTTTGGAGAATATCCTAAAGGCTTAAGATGGAAAAAATAGAAGTTGATCAATTTCACCAATTTTGAGGTAAGAATGATTATGATCAATTTTGCCATAATCGAAATATTTACAAAGCTAGATATGAGGGATCATGTGAGAAATGATGAGTGAGCTTGAGCGGAAGAGTAATGGGTTTAAGTGAAACGATAGATCTACAAGCGCCTTGATTGTGATCTAGGTGAGTTATGTGTGAGTAGGAAGGATCTACTTAACTTGATAAGGACTTAATTTTCCTTAAGACACTATGTCTAGCTTAGTGAGGTGTTCTAAGGACATGTTTGAAATACAATGTTTGCAATTGCATTTTCGCTTGCCGGATCCCACGGTTCCCTAAGAGTAGGGATCCGCTCTAGCACAACCTTTGGGATCCGTCTATCCGCTAAGCGTAACCTTTACTAAAGGTATGCAATGATTTTGACAATGCATTATATTTCAAGGTTAGTTAAAGAGGTTCTAACACTAAGATATCAAATGTAAAATGTTTTATTTCATGAAAGAAATTGGATTACGTTGATAAAGCATGAATACTAAAGATTGATCATATTTGAAAGATTACTAAGTTCCTTGAGCGTTTTCGCTAGAAGGATCATCAAATGGTTGATGAGTGTTTGTTGATTCAGGAATGAAGAAAGTCTTCATGAGAGATATGTTTAGAGGTTCCATCATCTTGTTCACAAGCACGCATAACGGACTTTGAAATTGAGGGTGGAAGTACATGATGTTATGATAAAGGCGTCAAGAACATTCCATAAGGGATGAGTTTGTTCTTGGAGCCTGAAGATTTACAATTCTCCTTGCGAAGAAGTAGGCGAGATTGTATGGTTGTTGTGTTAACAAACAATACATTATGTGAGCACAACAAGCGTGAAGGATTTCTTGATTTCCCTAAGACTCCAAACATTTTCCCGTAGGATGAGTGCGAGAGCCTTGTACCTTCCGGATATCCTTTGTACGATAATGTTTGGATCGAGTAATAGGTCGAGGTTTGCATATTATGCGCGATCGTGCTAAACAACAAGTCTAATCACACAAGCTAGCCACTTGTGAATGGCTAACCGTAATAGACTTAAACCGCTTAAAACACAAATACAATGAAGTCCCGGAGAATAGAATGAATTCCGGTCGCTTAGTCCCACGGAGACTCAATGGTGTGTCAAAACTAATTCAGATGATAGAGTGATCACTAAGGATAGTGATCAAGAATGTTTTGGATGAGAAATTACACCACCGATTGATTGGAATGGAATGGAATACGAATAGGAAAGCACAACAATCGATAAAAGAACGTAAACGTACGTTTAAAAACTACGTACACGTACAAAATAAAAAGTGAATCTAAGAAATAAAAGACCTAAAAATATAAAAATAACATTTTTGGAATCCTAAAAATAAAAGAAAATTATTAGAAAAAGAAAATTATTTTTATAACTATTTAATTAATTATTATTAATTAAAAACTATTTTAACTATTTAATAAATACTCTAAAATAGAAGAAAATATGAAATAAGGCTAGAAAAATAAAATTATGATTGAGAAAAATCTAAAATATTATAAAACTTATTTTAAAACTAAAAATATATTTTTCACACTTTTATCTAATTATTACTAATTAATTATTATTTAAAATACACTTAAATACTAGAAAATATAAAATAAACCTGGAAAAATAAAATTTTAACTTGGAAAAATCTAAAATATGATAAAACTAATTTTAAAACTAAAAGATATTTTTATGCTTTTAATTATTTATTACTAATTAATTACTATTTTAACTATTTAAAATTATAATAAATACTAAATAGATTAGGAAAATTATGAAACTTTTCTAAAAATACTATATGATGACAGAAAACTAAGAAAATAGAAAACAAGATTTGCTTATTAATAAGCTAAAAAGAAAATTCAAAAGCTAAAACCTATTAAATAAATGCTATCACCGATTTTAAATTGATCTTTTCTGATTTTCTTTTGAAAACTACTTACTACTGATATTATGAAACTTTAACAAACACAAAATTTTACAAACTACAAATAAGTGAATTACAAGTTTATGATCACAATGAAGATGCTTATGAGCTTATTTGGTGAAATAAGCTCAAACAAGCTAACCAATGAAACAAAAGCCAAAATAAGATGCAAGTAGGCTAATGGTACTCAAATGAAGCTAAAAGACAAAGATAAGCACACCGAAAAGCTATGAAAAGCAGATAAGCTCTTATGCTAAAAACAAATGGGACAAGATAGAGGCTTATTGCAATTCTACCAAACAAGCTAGAAAATGAAAAAGCAAACTTGGAACCTCAAGAGGGCTAGGTCACTATCCAAAGAACCAAAGATCACAAGCTAAAACCAACAATTAAGCTCTGCAAGCTTTTCAAAATGGTGCCATTCATCGTGCATGTGGCATGGTTTCGTAACAAGTATCCACAAAAGCTAGAAAATAAGCACTTTATAAGTCGATTCAAAGAGATCTATTATTTTTCTAATTTTGTTTAGCAACTGATCTTTAATATCCCAAGAGCTTTTAAGCTAAAACTTAATATTAAGCACACGTTGAAATCCCAAAGTTTATTCAAAATCGACTAAACGAGAATTTGACTTTTGAGAACAACTAAAAGTTGACCAAGATGAACTTTGATTTGATCTTAAGCATCGAATGTGATGTATTAAGGTTTGTTAAGACTAAATTGAGCAACACTAACAACTTTCCAACACAAAATCATGATCATGGGACTTAAAATCCCAACAAAGGACAAGACAGATATGATTAAAAGGATTTTTGACTTTTAATGAACAAACATCGGTTTTCTTGACTTGCTTGAGATATTAGATACTAAAGTGACAAAGAACAAGCAATAATACTGTCTTAAACAAACTCTAGCACAATCAAACAAGATAAACCAAACAACACTTATTATGACTGTTTTGAAGATTTTTCAAAGCAAACCACAAATTTAAACCATAAAACTGATTCAAGACCATGAAATATCATATATTAGAACTGATGAAGCATGAAACAACAACATTAACAACAAGAAACTCACTAATGAAGATTATGATGTTTTTACTGTCAAAATAAGATTTTATAAACTACAAATTTAAAAGAACAACACACCGATTTTAATGATCAACTAGACTTAACTATAACTAATTAACACAAAGAAATGTAAATTTAAGCTTATGAACAATTACAACAAGAAATGCCAAGATAATCAAAAGTGCTTACAAATGCTTATCCAAGTGAAAACCAAGAACCAATGACCAAGACCAATCCTAATAGCTTTCCACAAAGCTTCTAACCCAAGGCCATCCACACCACCCTCGCCCAAATTGTATACACCATTTCCATGAGATTTTGATTTTTCACTAATTAATTTGTATTTTTGTGATTTTCCTGCTTTTTATTCTAAAATGATTTTAAAGGTCTCTAATAGCTTAAATAAGCTATATAGAGCTTATATGTGCCTATTCATCCTTACCAACAACTAACAACAACATTTGAACTATCATGAGATTTTGCATAAATATGAAATTTTGCATAAACTTGAAATATGATTACAACTTGAAACCGATAATTGAAAAGTTTTACAATACATCTGAAATAGCTAGAACAAGATTGAAAGCTTTAAAATTACACTAGAATTCTTTAAATGATAAAAAACGACATTAAGAAATTAAAGTTACTCTAGATAGATAGATACATTGCATCCCCACATGTCTCTGAGTAAATCCCATCAATAATCTTGGCCATTGGTGTAGTCAAACAGATCCTAGCCATCAAAACTGATTTTGGCGCCAATTTTTCTTCGAGCGAGGTGTTCGAGCCATTAATGTGTTTGGTTTGAGATAATTAAGAGTATTTGGTGTTAGTGGAGTGGAGGGACAAGGTAAGGAGGGGTTGAGAAAGGAGGAAACCATGACCGGTTTTGGGATTCACTTGGGAGAGGAGGTGAGCAGGCGGTATTTGGTGGATTTGGCGCGTTGACTGTTTGACCGTTTGATATTATAAGGGTTCAAATGGGTTGGATTTGGGCCAAGAGGTTGGATTTGATTGGGCTTTGATATTGAAAAGGATCCGTTTGGTTTGGTAATATACAAGGACCAAATATGCAAATCTGCCAAACATGAAGGACCAATCTTGCAGATTTTTCAAAGCTCTCACAAGGACCATACTTGCCATAAATGAATAGTACAAGGACCACTTTTGCATAAAATTCCGATTTTAGATATCCAAGGACTAATTTTGCAAATTTTCAAACTTTAGGACCTTTCCGCCATTTGACCAAAAACTCATTCAAGGACCATTTTTAACAATCTTAGAATATTTCAGGGACCTTGAATGACAAAACTTCACATTTTTGAATTCCGTGGACTATATTTGACAACTTTTGAAACTTGGGAGACTAAACCGCCAATTTTGCAAACTTGAATCATTTTTCATCCGATTTTGATATTTTGCATTTAAAACACATAAAACACCGATTTGTGATATTTTGATCTTTTGATGTGTTTCGAGTGTTTTCGATGATTTTGCGCTTAGATTGTACAAAATGACGAGTATTTAGACACTCATCAATCCCCACATCGAGATATTGCTAGTCCCTAGCAATGATTTAGATCTTTAATGGATTTTAAAACTCTTTACCAAAAGCCATCACTCGGAGTAGCCAAATGTTTTGATTCAAGTAAGAACCTTGGTACAATGATAACCAAATGATTTATTGGCAAATCATAAACCATATAACGGATTTGATGTGTCTTTACCGGCCGTTTGCTCGGACTAGCCAACTCTTAGATAAATTATCGAATTATCTTTGGTGAGTCAATACCAATTATGGTTTTTCCATCGCCTTTACCACAAGCCATAATCTTGCGGGCTAGCCAACTCTTCACTTTTTAGGATATGGTGAGTGAATACCATACAATTTTGGGCAAATTGCAAGCCGTAAACGGATTTGATATATCTTTACCAAGAGCCGCTTTGCTCTGGATTAGCCAATCCTTTTGTTTATTAGACAAAGGCGATCGATAACCAAATGAGTAAAAATTCCAAAACGGGGAATTAGGCGGTATAATTATATGATAAAATTAGTGAGAATTCCCCACACTAGAAATGAATATTGCCTCAATATTCAAAGTAACTGTTATGCCAAACCGAGAACGTAAAAGGAAATACTACGGCCATTATTTAGAAAGATTTTTTTTTTTTTTTTTTTTTTTTTTTTTTTAGAGATATATATATATAACATGTGGGCATCACCCCACACTAAGGTGGTAGAAATGGGTAAGAAGTCGAAATATGGGTGAAAACCCATATGGTGTGTGCTATTGTTTTTGATTACCGAGTCGCTAGCTTGACTCGATCCCCGCATTCATTGGTTCATGGGAATGTTTGTAATCCGGACAACCACAGGAGGAATGTCCTCTCCAAAGTAATGCTTCACCGATGACCATTTACTTTAAAATTTGGACCATCGAGTTGAGATAACTCAATGGTGCCATAAGGATAAACCTTAGTGATAGTAAATGGACCGCACCAACGGGACTTGAGCTTTCCAGAAAATCTTCAATCTTGAATTGAAAAGAAGGACTCAATCACCAACGTTGAAAACGCGGTTCTTGATTTTAGAGTCATGAATCTTCTTTGTCTTTTGCTTGTAGATCAAAGAGTTCTCGTAAGCTTGATCACGAAGTTCATTTAATTCATTCATTTGAACTTTTCTATGATCACCACCGTCTGAATATCGAAATTGGCATGTTTTAAGGCCCAGTATGCCTTGTGCTCTAACTCAATCGGAAGATGACATGCCTTTCCGTATACTAGCTTGTATGGAGTACACCGATGGGTGTTTTGTAAGTCAGACGGAAGGCCCAGTCGCCATCTAGTTTATCCGACTGTGATGCACGATTTTCGCCATCGTCCTTTCAAGGATTCTTTTAATACCACGGTTTGAAACTTCCACCGCCCACTTGTTTGGGGTGGTATGCGAGAGAGACGGTGGGTAACACCATACTTTGCATGACACGATCAAATTGGTCATTGCGAAATGTGTACCACGATCACCGATTATCGCTCTCGGAGTTCCAAACCTGGCAAAAAGAGATTTTAAAAACTTCACAACAACTCGGGCATCATTGGTGGGTAAAGCTTTTGCTTCAACCCATTTTGACAAATAGTCAACAGCCACGAGTATGTACTTGTTTCCACGAGACGAAGGAAATGGCCCCATAAAGTCAATACCCCATATGTCAAATATCTCACAAACTTGAATGGCATTTTGCGGCATTTCATTTCTTTGAGATATATTTCCGTGACGTTGACAAGCGTCACAGGCTTTGAAAAATTCGTGGGCATCCTTATAGATTGTGGGCCAATAAAACCCGGAATCAAACACCTTCTTGGCGGTGTAGTTTGGACTATGATGGCCCATGTGGTCCAAAGATGGCAAGTCGTGAGAATGTCAATAGCTTCCCGTCCATAAACACACCGTCGGATGACTTGATCCGCACAAATTTTGAATAAGAAGGGTCGTCCCGAAATAATGTTTAACATCCTTGAAGAATTTGTTCTTCCGTTGGGTCGACATCCCTTTCATTAATGAGGTTACCCGCATGGTAATTTGCGAAGTCAACAAACCATGGGGTGGTAGAATTTCCACTAAAAGAAACCGCATTGAGTGTCTCAAGAGGAAATGTTTCATTTATTTCCTTTTCTCGAAAACATCTTGGTGAGGGTTTTCTAATCGACAGATGATCGCCAGCCTAGATTCTCGGCTCCTTTTTATCACGTATAATGATATCAAATTCACGGAGGAGGAGAATCCAACGAAGCAATCTCGCTTTGCATCTTGTTTTGCAAAGAGATATTTGAGCCGAGTGATCCGTGATACACCACGATTTGGTCAAGATTAAGTACGGCCGAAACTTCTCAAATGCATACACCACGGCTAGTAATTCTTTTTACGTGGTGGTGTAATGAGTTTGAGCTTCATCATAGTTTTACTTATGAGTGGATAGGTGAAAATGCTTGTTTCTACGTTGCCCTAAGACCGCACCGATAGCAAAATCACTTGCATCGCACATGACCTCAAAGGGTAAATCCCATCGGGAGCAACGAGAATGGGTGCCTCAGAAGTTTTTCTTCAATGTTTCAAAAGCTTCTATGCACTCGGTGAGAAGATAAAAGGAGCATCCTTTTCAAGAAGATGGGTCATAGGTAGGGCGATTTTAGAAAAATCTTGTATGAATCTGCGATAGAAACCGGCATGACCTAAAAACTCCTAATACCTTTGACGGTAGTAGGATGAGGTAATTTAGCAATAACATCTACTTTTGCTGCTCTACCTCAATCCGTTCTTGGAAATCTTATGGCCAAGGACTATGCCTTCTTTGACCATAAAGTGGCTCTTCTCCCAATTTAGACAAAGATTGGTGTCTTCACACCTTTGAAGCATTTTTCTAAATGGGAGAGACATGTTTGAAAAGAATCCCCAATGACCGAGAAGTCATCCATAAGCACCTCCATTGTTTCCGATCATGTCGTGGAAAATGGCCATCATACATCGTTGAACGCGTGTGTGCATTACATAAGCCAAAAGGCATACGCTTATAGGCAAAAGTTCCGTATGGGCGGTGAATGTGGTTTTCTCTTGATCCTGCGGATCAATGGGAATCTGAAAGTATCCCGAGAAACCATCAAGGAAACAATAGTATTCATTCCCTGCTAATCTCTCAAGCATTTGGTCCATAAAGGGTAGAGGAAAATGGTCTTTACGGGTGGCGTCATTTAACTTACGATAGTCAATACACACACGCCATCCCGTAACCAATCGAGTTGGAATTAACTCGTTATCTTCATTAGTGACAACAGTAATGCCACCCTTTTTCGGAACACAATGAATTGGGCTGACCCAAGGACTATCTCGAGATAGGGTAAATCAATCCCGCATCAAGAAGTTTGATAACCTCTGCTTGATAACATCATGGATTTTCGGATTCACTCGTCTCGATGTTGAACTGCCGGTTTAAAGTCATCCTCCATTAAGATTTTATGAGTACAAAACTGTGGTTGATACCCTTAATATCGGAGAGTTTCCAAGCAATTGCTTGCTTGTGTGACTTCAAGACCTTTATGAGAGCTTTTTCATCTTTACTCAAATCTCGAGAAATAATGACGGTAATTTATCATCACCTCAAGAAATGCATACTCGAGATGAGGAGGTAAGTCCTTAAGCTCAACCTCAGAAATTCTTCGCTTTTCTCAACCGACTTGACTTCCTTGTTATGAAGTTTGATGGGAGGAGAGGAGGAGAAGTGTCCTGATTTAACAACTTCTTTAGAAGAATATCTCCTCAGATTAATCTCATTTTGATTAATCTCATCGGGATAGAATCACTAGGGTGATGATGGATCATCATTGAGCAACTTCTCAATAAGAAGTATGTCCCCTCAATGTCAATTGGAGCGTGATCAATCTCCCAGGAATGTAATCACTAGCCAAGTATGCTTCAATCTCATCTAAGATGAAGTCGCCTCAAACGGAGTGAGAGAAGGAGTAGAATTGGCTATGATAGGTTGAGAAGATGTGGTGGGATCCCACTCACGTAATTATGAGAATAACCAAGAACTTCGAGAGTACTCTTCGTAGCAACATCAATGATATCTATTCGGTTAACCGACTCGTAATCATAGTTTGCGGAGTACCTCAAGTTTGATCAAGGTTAAATACTTCATTACCAACACGCAATGTGATTTCTTGCTCAAATACATCAATGAGAGCACGCCCGCTCTCAAGAATCCTCGACCAACAATGAGAGGAACCCGATGATCGGCATCAAAATCAACAACCACGAAGTCACCGGAAAATGGAACTTTCCTACTTTATTAAACACGCCCTCGGCAATGCCAAGAGGACGGGATATTGAACGATCTCGCAAGCTCGAGAGTCATGCATGTAGGAGTAAGTTCCTAAGAGAAAGTTTCTTCCATATCGAATAAGGCATCGGGTTGATGCTTGCACCAAGATCTCGCTAAGGCAAAGCATTCAACCATTCCCGGAAATACACAAGGTAAGAGAAATTTTCCAGATCTCCAAGTTTTCTCGAAGCTTTTTAGAATAATCACGAAAGCGCTCGTTAAGAGGAGTTTTTGCCATTTCAAACAACTTTTCCTTATTGCTTAACATGTGTTTGAGAGTTGATGCAAACTTGGGCATCAACATGATAGCATCCGCAAAGCTTATGTCAAATGTAACTCTTGGAAAATTTGGAAAATTTATCCATTTGATGACCGGCTTTTTCATGAGCTTTGCTCATTCAAACGTGATGGGTAAGGAATAGAAGATTTGGATTGATTTTCAACAGAGCTACAGGAGGTTCAAAACAACTCCTTGATTAGACTTGGGTTTCGGACAACTTGAGGTTGGACTACCAAGGTAGGACGTGCGGTACCGTGGGCTTGAATAATGCACCTTGTCCGTTGTTTCCTTGGTAACTTGACTCATTGCCCAGGAGGAGGGGGCATTGGAATCGAGGTCCATTGTGTGTCGGAGGTTCACTTTCCACTACCTTGGGAGAGAAGAAGAAGAAGAGGTAGTAGGAATAGTAGGTCCATCATATGAAACACCACTGGTTGTGATCGCCTTTGCATCGCCCCTCGGGTTAGCGATCGTGTTGCTCGGAAGTTTTCCGAGCCCGAGGGTTGATCATTTAAAGACTTCTTAAGATCAACAACTGACCGACCAACAACCTGCTCATTTCATCTTGGGATTTCATGAATTGCTTCAAGAACTCATCGATGATGGTCCCGGAGGAATAATGGCGGGAGGAGCCGGAGGATAATTTGAGGTCGTATGTTTTGATTATGACCAAAATTCCTTGATTAGGATTCATATTCCCATGAAATTGATTCCTCGATTGAAATTGTTTTGATTAAGGTTCCTTGATGTTGGAAACCTTGATTGGGTCCGGATAGAAATTACCTTGGTTTTGATAACCTTGGTTCATTCTAGGTTGGTTTTGATTCGGTTTTGCATGTTGTGATTCTCGTTAAACCGGTGGTGCTCGATTAGTGTTAGCACGGTAGTGTGGTTCATTTTGAGGACGGTATTGATTACCTCCTTGTTGTGAACTACCGGCTAGAGCATTGGCTTCAAATGGACTACCATCGGTGGCGTGACAATTATAGTATGCATGAGGACCACCACAAGTAACACAACTATCGACTTTCTTCACTTCACCATGTGTTGGTGTCTCGAGTGAAGGAGACTTTCTTTGGTTAGCAAGAACCAAAGCTCGAACAATGTCTCGTGAGTTTGTCAATCTTAGCATCGGTGCTAGATGTACTCACGGGGATGAAGAAGAAGAAGGTCCAACATGAGACCGATATGTCTTTGCTCGGAAAGGACGGACCGAGATTTGTTCTCAATGATTTGCAAGGCCTCTTTGGTGGTCTTGCTCAGAAATTACCTCCGCGGAGGCATTCAAAGAGTCTTGATTAGTCCGATTGAGACCATTATAGAAAGTATCCATTTGCATTAACTCGGTAAAACCATGATGCGGACACTCATGAAGCAACTCTTTGTAACGATCCCATGCCTCCCGAATGATTCATCAAATCTCCGAGAAAATTTCATTATCTCATTCTTAAGACTTGTGGTTTGGGATGGAGGATAGAACTCGTTAACGAACTTGGTGACAAGATCCTCCCATGTCTCAATAGAACGAGGGGTTGTTTCTCAAGCCAATACCGGGCTTGTCCTCTACAGAAAATGGGAACAAGAAGCTTGATAGCTTCATGGGACATTCTTGTACTTGATGGTAGATGCAATCTTGTTAAACCATCGAATGTGTGCATGAGGATCATCCCGCCAAAACCATAGAATTGGCTTTGGGTTACCAGATTAAGCAACCGGTTTTGAGCTCAAAGGTATCGCCCACGATGGTCGGAACAACAATAGCATCTCCGTAACCCTCGATGGGTGCTTGGAGCAGCTCATTCATGGGTTTGTCTTCCGCCATTTCGGCGTGAGGTGGTGGTGGTAGACGCCTCGATCACGGTCAAGGAGCCGAACGCCCCACGCTCACGAGGAATCTTTCCAAGTTCGAAAGTGGACTTGTAGAACTGGAAGAACGAGCGCATGCACTAAGTATAAAAATCAATTTTCAAAACAAATGAGGCAAAACGACAAGTGAACTTAACCAATAATCACAAATGAAATGGCTTTGAAAAAGGTACACCAAATCACAAGGACACAATGGCAAGTTTTAAACGATGTTCTGGAACTTATTATGGTCACACCCCGCTAGTAGGTGTATCGCCTTGATTTGCGGTGGTTGATTTTTATGTATATATTAAGTACCACCGAAAAGACGAGGTAAGATTTGTGCCGATGGGTTTAAAAAATTTTGGACAATATTTTGGTATCGCCTCGCTTAACCAAATCGCATCGCTTTTAAGAATCACCTTAAAGACAATACAAGATAGAAAACGCTACGATTGTTTTGTTGTTTTATATTTTTTATGTTCTTAACACTTTAGGAAAAGTGTTAATGAACTTTTGATTTTCTTATAACTTTACAAAAAAAAAAAAAAAAAAAAAAAAAAAACTTTTACAAATGGTGGTATATGTGCAAGAATGGGTCCGAAAATGGCTAAACACACGCTAAAGCCTCACCGCAATGGCGCTTAAAATTTGATCTGTGCTAAACAGTCAAGTCTAATCACACAAGCTAGCCACTTGTGAATGGCTAACCGTAATAGACTTAAACCGCTTAAAACACAAATACAATGAAGTCCGGAGAATAGAATGAATTCCGGTCGTTTAGTCCCACGAGACTCAATGGTGTGTCAAAACTAATTCAGATGATAGAGTGATCACTAAGGATAGTGATCAAGAAGGTTTTGGATGAGAAATTACACCACCGATTGATTGGAATGGAATGGAATACGAGAATAGGAAAGCACAACAATCCGATAAAAGAAACGTAAAACGTGACGTTTAAAAACTACGACACGCACAAAATAAAAAGTGAATCTAAGAAATAAAAGACCTAAAAATATAAAATGACATTTTGGAATCCTAAAAATAAAAGAAAATTATTAGAAAAGAAAATTATTTTTATAACTATTTAATTAATTATTATTAATTAAAACTATTTTAACTATTTAATAAATACTCTAAAATAGAAGAAAATATGAAATAAGGCTAGAAAAATAAAATTATGATTGAGAAAATCTAAAATATTATAAAACTTATTTTAAAACTAAAAATATATTTTTCACACTTTTATCTAATTATTACTAATTAATTATTATTTAAAATACACTTAAATACTAGAAAATATAAAATAAACCTCGAAAATAAAATTTTAACTTGGAAAATCTAAAATATGATAAAACTAATTTTAAAACTAAAAGATATTTTTATGCTTTTAATTATTTATTACTAATTAATTACTATTTTTAACTATTTAAAATTATAATAAATACTAAATAGATTAGGAAAATTATGAAACTTTTTCTAAAAATACTATATGATGACAGAAAACTAAGAAAATAGAAAACAAGATTTGCTTATTAATAAGCTAAAAGAAAATTCAAAAAGCTAAAACCTATTAAATAAATGCTATCACCGATTTTAAATTGATCTTTTCTCGATTTTCTTTTGAAAACTACTTTACTACTGATATTATGAAACTTTAACAAACATAAAAATTTTACAAACTACAAATAAGCTGAATTACAAGCTTATGATCACAACAAGATGCTTATGAGCTTATTTGGTGAAATAAGCTCAAACAAGCTAACCAAATTAAACAAAAGCCAAAATAAGATGCAAGTAGGCTAATGCTACTCAAATGAAGCTAAAAGACAAAGATAAGCACACTGAAAAGCTATGAAAAAGCAGATAAGCTCTTATGCTAAAAACAGAAATGGGACAAGATAGAGGATTATTGCACTCTACCAAACAAGCTAGAAAATGAAAATCAAACTTGGAACCTCAAGAGGGCTAGGTCACTATCCAAAGAACCAAAGATCACAAGCTAAAACCAACAATTAAGCTCAGTGCAAGCTTTTCAAAATGGTGCCATTCATCGTGCATGTGGCATGGTTTCGAACAAGTATCCACAAAAGCTAGAAAATAAGCACTTTATAAGTCGATTCAAAGAGATATATTATTTTTCTAATTTTGTTTAGCAACTGATCTTTAATATCCCAAGAGCTTTTAAGCTAAAACTTAATATTAAGCACACAAAGGAAATCCCAAAGTTTATTCAAAATCGACCAAACGAGAATTTGACTTTTGAGAACAACTAAAAAGTTGACCAAGATGAACTTTGATTTGATCTTAAGCAATCGAATGTGATGTATTAAGGTTTGTTAAGACTAAATTGAGCAACACTAACAACTTTCCAACACAAAATCATGATCATGGGACTTAAAATCCCAACAATGGACAAGACAGATATGATTAAAAGGATTTTTGACTTTTAATGAACAAACACCGGTTTTCTTGACTTGCTTGAGATATTAGATACTAAAGTGACAAAGAACAAGCAATAATCATCTTAAACAAACTCTAGCACAATCAAACAAGATAAACCAAACAACACTTATTATGACTGCTTTTGAAGATTTTTCAAAGCAAACCACAAATTTAAACCATAAACCGATTCAAGACCATGAAATATCATATATTAGAACCGATGAAGCATGAAACAACAACATTAACAACAAGAAACTCACTAATGAAGATTATGATGTTTTTCTTGTCAAAATAAGATTTTTATAAACTACAAATTTAAAAGAACAACACACCGATTTTAATGATCAACTAGACTTAACTATAACTAATTAACACAAAGAAATGTAAATTTAAGCTTATGAACAATTACAACAAGAAATGCCAAGATAATCAAAAGTGCTTACAAATGCTTATCCAAGTGAAACCAAGAACCAATGACCAAGACCAATCCTAATAGCTTTCCACAAAGCTTCTAACCCAAGGCCATCCACACCACCCCGCCCATTTGTATACACCATTTCCATGAGATTTTTGATTTTCACTCATTAATTTGTATTTTGTGATTTTCCTGTTTTTTATTCTAAACTCGATTTTAAAGGTCTCTAATAGCTTAAATAAGCTATATAGAGCTTATATGTGCCTATTCAGTCCTTACCAACAACTAACAACAACATTTGAACTATCATGAGATTTTGCATAAATATGAAATTTTGCATAAACTTGAAATATGATTACAACTTGAAACCGATAATTGAAAAGTTTTACAATACACCTGAAATAGCTAGAACAAGATTGAAAGCTTTAAAATTACACTAGAATTCTTAAAATGATAAAACGACATTAAGAAATTAAAGTTACTCTAGATAGATAGATACATTGCTTCACCTCTTATTTATAGACTTTTAGCATCCCACATGTCTCTCGAGTAAATCCCATCAATAATCTTGGCCATTGGTGTAGTCAAACAGATCCCAGCCATCAAAACCGATTTTGGCGCCAATTTTTCTTCGAAAGGTGTTCGAGCCATTAATGGGTTTGGTTTGAGATAATTAAGAGTATTTGGTGTTAGTGGAGTGGAGGGACAAGGTAAGGAGGGGTTGAGAAAGGAGGAAAACCATGACCGGTTTTGGGATTCGTGTGGAGAGAGGTGAGCTACAAGAATGCTGATTTGGATTTGGCGCGTTGACCTGTTTGACCGTTTGATATTATAACGGGCCTGGGTTGGATTTGGGCCAAGGGTTGGATTTGATTGGGCTTTGATATTGAAAAGGATCCGTTTGGTTTGGTAATATACAAGGACCAAATATGCAAATCTGCCAAACATGAAGGACCAATCTTGCAGATTTTTCAAAGCTCTCACAAGGACCATACTTGCCATAAATGAATAGTACAAGGACCACTTTTGCATAAAATTCCGTTTTTAGATATCCAAGGACTAATTTTGCAAATTTTCAAACTTTAGGACCTTTTCCGCCATTTGACCAAAAACTCATTCAAGGACCATTTTAACAATCTTAGAATATTTCGGGGACCTTGAATGGCAAAACTTCACATTTTGAATTCCGTGGACTAGATTTGACACTTTTGAAACTTGGGGACTAAACCGCCAATTTTGCAAACTTGAATCATTTTTCATCCGATTTTGATATTTTTGCATTTAAAACACATAAAACACTGATTTGTGATATTTTGATCATTTTGATGTGTTTCTGAGTGTTTTCAGATGATTTTGCAGTTTAGATTGTACAAAAATGATGAGTATTTAGACACTCATCAGTGCGAGTCAAGTCTTGCGGGGAAGGTATGTGTGAACAATATGGACTATTTTCTTCACGAAAGTTGAAGAGAGAATCAAGAGACCAATCTTCGGTGAAAGCACATTGTCCATGATTTGGAATTTGGAGAATTTGAGCAAATTGCCCAAGGGTTAAAACAAACTTTTGGTTTTTGATCCAAAACCAAAGAGATAGAGAACGATCCTCGTTACGAACGAGTTCAACTTGACGGAAGAATTCCATTATGAACCTTGGACATATTTTCTCGTTGATTTCGAGAAGGCATTCTAGTCCTATGGCTCGGAAGGAGGTATTGATACCTTCTTCGAATTGTAGAGAGGTGTCTACAATACGTCCTTCGTAGAAGTGACGGTTTTCGAGATTATTGAACGCACGGACATGATTGCCAGGTGTGTTGGGCTCAAGGGAGATGTTTGGAGTATAGACGCTAGTGAGTGAAAAATCAAACTCCTATTCATGCGACATAGTGGAACCTATATGTTAATACAAATATCGTCACTAAACGTTATTTATATTTTTGATCTTTACCTAAGTTTTGTTAACGACAAAAGTAAATTTAATTTGTATAAAGCTTAAAGCTTGTCAAGTTTAATAGATATTAAAACAAGCTTTCTCAAACAATATCTTCATCATTTAAAGCATTTACATTGTGACTAATCATATCTTAATATGAGTCTAAATGTATGATAGTAGTTTTAGAATGTTTACTTATGTATTTGCATATTTCTAAAAGTAGAAAACAACACATGACATCATGTGATGCATCATGGAAATCATTGGAAGATTTCATTAGATATTTTATGTGGATTTGTACTCTTCATATCTTACACAATCTTACATAGATATGGTTGACTTTGGCAAAGATATTGATATCTTGTCGCCGGACCGCGGCACTAAAAGTTATAACGGTGGAACCCTTTGAGGGTCCGGTCCGTGGAGGCTCGATGGTTTTGGCTATAAATAGCAAAGCCAAACCAAGTAGTTTTTCATCCCTTTCTATCATACTCTCTTACATATCTTCTCTCTAACCTTTCTAACTCGTGTTCATATCATATTAGTGATCTCTTTGTAGCAAAGAAGATCAAGTCACATTCAAGCTTCAAACAAGAAGTTGGAAGTCTTGTTTGTTTAGTGTTGTATGATCTTGTGTTGATTCATACTTCATTGTTGTATTAAACCATCATAATCTTGTGAGTGTGAGTGGTTAGTATTTTAGTACTCAAAATACATGTGTGTGGGAGTGGTTGTACCTTGGAAAGAACTCGACATCTAGCTTAGTGTCGGAAATAGTGTGTTAAGTGTAAAGGTTTTCTCCGCCGGTGAAAGGAGCTTGTTGACTAGTGAAGTTAAACTCGAGTGTGAGACTCGGGGGAGTGGAGTAGGGCAAGGAAAAGAGTCCTTGTAGACCGAACCACTATAAACAACTTGTTGTGGTTTGATCATTTCTTTCCTTATTTACTCTTTACATATTGCTTGCATATTTCATTAACATATCTAAGATCAATATCAATTGATCTTTCAATAAGTTTCAAAACAAAGTTTTTAATTGGTAAACTATTCAACCCCTTCTAGTTTTCTACACTATAGAAAAGATGAGTTAATAGAAAGTGTTGTTTTGTAGTCAACCAATGATTATCTAACGCTTTTACTAGATTTTTATTAACAATGGTTTTTAACAAAGAATGATACTTAACTCACTTAATGTTTGACATTCTAGTGGAATATTACTTTTAGAAAGAAAGCGGTTTTATTTTGCATGAAAAAGCGTTATCCGTGAGTACGGTTCCTTTCATAAAGGATCCGCTAGTATATCTTCCGGATCCGTGGATCAGTAGTAATGAAGCATATTTCTTGATAAAACATAGGTTTTAGATCTTATAATTTTATACCAAGATATGTGTTTTAGCCTACATTTTCTTTTAGCATGCATACATGGCTTCTAATATATTACGAGAGAATGAAATAAATAAAAAGAAATGGTAAACACATTATGATAATAATAACCTAGATAAACTAGACTATTAGTAATATTTCATTTCAATGCTAAGAATGATACAAAGGAATGGGTATTCGACCCCAATGTAGATTAACAAAACAAAGTAAATGTCTCCGTATGAGAACTTCGTCATAGGGAACACAAGAGAGATGAGTGTTAAGGTGATGAGCACGAGTGATGTAAACCATGTTGATGACGAACCTTCTTGAATTCGGTTTGAGATGAGATGAGATGAAGAGGAAGATGGAGTTTTGAATGAGAGTTAATTTTGAAAGTGGAAGATTTGAAAAGTGTGGATTTGATAGAGTGGTCGACGGATGGTTTATTTATGGAGAAGGAGGATTTTTTGAGATTTGTGTTTTGTTTTGTTATTAGAAAGATATGATTTTTGGATTAAGTCAAATAAAACATGTGTTTTATATACCACAACTTTAGATGAAAAAGTAACACGATGTGAGAAAAACTTCATAATGAAGCTACATGTAATACATGTATATGCACAAAAGATAATCAAATAAATACCTAGGTAACCATACTTATTTATCAAGCTAATGTCATTTAGAGATAAGTGGAAAGTCATACCTCAAATGCACTTAGGAATGTCTTTACAAATGACACAACAAATGTCGAAGACAATTACAGACTCCTTTAGGCTTAAGATACCTTCTTAAGGAAGGTATTCTTGTTACCAAGCAATTCCTATGGCTTGGTAGGTGTGAGCTATAACTAAGAAACATGATAAGGAAGATTAGTACATTTAAAATGAATAATAAATAATAATAAAAATGTTGTCATCTAATCAACATCTAAACAAAGAGTTTTAAAAGACAAGGTGTTTGTTTTTATGAAAAGCCTTCTTTGTAGTTTTCAATTAACTATGGATCGTATCAAGTTTTTAAAGTACAATATACTTCAAGAAACTTGTAACTAAGCTCGATGCCAATTGTGGAAAACTAGAAGGGGGTTGAATAGTTTGCCAATTAAAACTGCTTTAAACTATTTAGATCGACTTATGTCAATCTATTTGGATGTGTGTTGTATGTTGATAAGCAAACATATAGAAGTATAAGTATGTAATGAAAATATAAGAGTAAGAAGCACAAAACCACAACGCGAGTATTTATAGTGGTTCGGCCACAAGGACACCTTCCTTGCCTACTCCACCCCCCGAGTCACCTACTCGAGAGTTCGTAATCACTACACAACACCGACTCCTTATGGTGGAGAAACCTTCACAACGTTGCTACTCTTTTTCCGGTACTAGGCTAACCACCGGGTTCTTTCACACCAAGGTGAACCACACCTACCACAACGTCGCTTACCTTTATCCGGTGCTTGGCTAAGTACCGAGTTCCATTACAATGGAGGAACTACTACCCAACACTACACCAATTAACTAACCCCAAAGGAGATCTACTCCTTATAATGTAAACAAGGATAACAATATCCTTTGGCCCAATACTAATCTATCTTGTACATCGAAACACACCATATCGAATGTACATCTTAGGCACCTTTCACTAATGCCTTTAACTAGATATTCAAGACACCCTTCACTAATGTCTTGTGACTTGACTTCTAGGCACCATTCACTAATGCATACAATACGGACGATCGACACCTTTCACTAATGTCTTCGCCTTGACACTTGAGACATCTTTCAAGAATGTCTTCAACACTACACTTCTTAGAAGAAAGAAAAGAACCATCAACAAGAGGACTTTAGTCTTGATGATGAGGAAGTATCGCAACTCATGGACTTGAGCTTGCTTGACTTCAAAGGTGGTGATCTCGACTTTAAGAGGAACCTAGAGGATCACACAAAACAAAACTACAAACATAGATCACTTGGATATGGGGTTAGAGTTTTAAACCAAGGAGAAAGTATGTGAGAAAGGGTGAGTAACAATGAAGAAATGACTCACTATTTATAGAGAAAAATGCAAATGTTCCCCGGATCCCTCCCACAAGGGATCCGTCTAGCAAAGCTAGGGATCCATGGGACGCTCCTCTTACCCATGGGTATTTTGGTCATGGGTCATGGGTCATGAGTTATGGGTTGATCAGTGGGTCTTCTTATTAGATACAATGTATCTCATGAGTGCAATGCACCTAGTCAAATGGGTATAGGTCAATAGCATGGATTGTGGATATTATACATATATGACATAAGTATGATGTCATGCAATGGGTTATGGGTCAAGCTCCATGGATATAGGTCATGGACTTTGGGTTGTACCCAACTACATTCAATGTATTTGGTCAATGGGTTATGATACTTAAGTTTCTACCCATTTATATTACCCAATATACTACATACTAGTTATGTGTATATTTTACCCAAATATGTTGGTTATTGGATTTCACATACACATCAAACCATAACACAAAGTGGGCGTATAAAGGTGAGTTCTAGAGAGAGAAAGTTAGAGGTTTAGGGAACTTAATGAGAGAAAGAAAAGATCTTATTATGAGCTCCAACTCTCTACCTTGGAAGGTAGAGAGTATTTATAGTCTTACAATAAACGCCACACAACGGGGCATGGATCGGGCATACTGATGGGTAAAGACCCGTCAGTCCTCCACGGTGTTACTTAACTAAATACTACTTAGCTTAAAATAACTACGACTACGAGCTTTTAACGATTACATATACTTGAGGTGACCGACTCTTTAATACATGGAATTTCTAATTCCTAACAATCTCCCTAAGGAGGTCACCTCAAACATATACTAAAATTACATAGAATACAAACAGATATAACATTAACAATTGTTCTTGCATTCTTGATGTAGCACTTTGTTCAAGCTCGTAGACAATGATTCTTCTCATTGCATGTTTGGTTAATCCAAGTGGAGGTCTTTATCGATCCACGTGATAATAATTTTGAGCCAACTTTTGAGATCATCACAACAAAAATATATGAGTCATCCATTGTGGTGTTGGTATTATGTGATGTTGTGACTTTTGGACCGACATGCTCACATTATGGATCATTATATCTTCTCATCGAGTAGTGGAAGCTTTCGTTGATTCATGATATTGGCGCAGCAGTAGAGCGAAGCATGGAGTGAAAATATCGAGTCATTGATGCACTTATCATGATTTCTTTTGAGATGAATATGTAGTGTGAGCATGCGGCTATGGATTGACCGCTTCATTCGATCACCGCAAACGTCGGGTGTACCGCATAAAACAGCTTAGCAATAAAGCGCATCTAAAGTGTCTTTGATCACTTTCGTTGAATTGAGGTACACTGCCCACGGTTCCTCGCTGATCGCGACAATCACCGCCGCGTGATCGTATAATTCGAAGAATTTCCTTGATGGGTTTCGCAATGCTCTAGTCGTTCTCAAACCAAAACGTCTCTAAGAAGACAACACGGAGTGAGTGAACCAATGAATAGAGATTTCGATTGATGAAAGAGATTTGAAAACAATCGTATCGCACAATAGAAATTGTTTTTGCAATACAACGAAGGTTTTAATGAAAATCAATTATCAATCATAAACACCTTTTGATTTGAAATATTAGTACACGGTCGATGTGCTAAAGAAAAGAGTTTTTAAGCACAATGACCGGTTTTCAAAGGTATCCGTCAATCCATAACTCGAACTGAGATTGATTCAAAAGATTGAATCGCTCCATTGTTTCTGTGGCTTGTCACATGGTTGATCTATTGAATAGATCTCACATGCCACCCACCGTGAGATTGTTTGATGTTGGCTCCGAGAAGGCTTTCCATCTTCATTGTGAATATGTTTTCATATCACTCGGATGTTCGGCAATACCACAAGGATAATGCGTAGGACTCAAGATATAATCTCTCTTCCACATTATGTGAAAAGAGAGTCTTCATTGAAAGTGTCCTAATGAGATTTATAGATGATCTCGTGGCTCTAGACTCAATTAGTGCATATTTGGATCCCAGATCGGAGACTAGGGAGAGGTCTCTTCTTCAATATCAACAATCTCTAAGAGAAAGTCGATAGATAATGTAGGTTCCCCGTGAGAATGAAACAAGCCCTTTTAAGAGGAACTTGAGTGGTTTGGGAAGATGTAGTGCATAGCGTCCTTGGGTCCATGACGTCTTGTCTTCAATACCGATGTTACCATCGGTAGCATATGAATTGTACCCGGTTTCGCCCTATGGTTGAAGAAATGGAGGCTATTTCTTTTCACCCTTTTCTCATTCAATTATTTTCATTCTTCAACCCCGGTGCTTACCGAGACTTCATAGCAAGAACCTTGTTGGGTTTATTCCAAGACTTGCTGCGTCTCATCCGCACTCTTCCCATATCTCATTTTCTCCTTTTATCATCATACCTAAGAACTCTACACTAACTAGTGGATAGTCCTGGTAGATCCCTCCGATTACGGCGGATCATGGGAACAAATACCTAACCTTATCATCCTTATATCACCGTACATAAAGTAAAGTTGGTCGGTCTATTTGGTATTGTTCATCCGCCATTTGGAACCAATTGAAAACCATTTGAAAATCGGTCCGGATACTTGTGATATATTATCAAAGCATTTTGTACTGAATTGTTTTTGATATTTTTAGAATAAGAGCTCCCTCAACATGTGCATCAAATGTTTGAAATCGCTTTTACACGGAGGCAAGAGAAAGAATTTAACTTTGATTACCATTTTCTAAAGATATCAACTTCACTTCCCGATCAAAACAAGTAGATAAAGCATTTTCGTGAAGGATGAGGTTTTCACAATTTTGCTCCCTCAATATGTGCATTAAGATTTGAAAAGATTTTGCACATACTAGAGGAACATGCACATTGATATAAATTGATCACGTTTGGATCTTTGTGGTTTAAGATAGATGCTCCCCTCAACATGTGCATGGAAAATTTGAAATCGTTTGTCACATGTGGGAAGGAGAGCTTGTTCATCCTTATAAAACCATTTACCGAATTATCGGTTTAAATCTAATTTAAATCACAAATTCTCCCCGACATAATTATCAAATCCTTTGAGATTTGTGATCTCTTGTGGATTTAAATTAATTTTGAAAGCTTTTAAGGAGAATTGTGACTTGATTATGAAAGCGCTTTAAGCGATAAGGATCGGATTTTAAGACTTTAAACTCCAATGATTAAACATGCATAAATATCTTTTGAAAACAATTGAATGACAAATAACTTTTGATTTAATTGAAATCATTCTCCCCTCAATCAATGACATAGGTTGTTGATTGAGATAGATATTTTGACAAATAAGTCCAGATGATTATCAAAATAGAGTCCAAGTTATTTTTCAAAACAATTTAGTTTTCAAAGAAAAATGTTTATATAATCGAGCATGGAATTTGAGAACATGATAAAGCATGGCTCGTTCTTTCTTTGAAAAGCGGGTTCTTGCTGAAATGACAATAAACCATTGTTTCTCTTTCTCCATATATATATATATATATATATATATATATATATATATATATATATATATATATATATATATATAATATGAAAATTCGAACAACATCTAAAGTCCCGTGTCATTCTTTGAATGACAGCACAAAGACCGTAGATATTATCGAACTGAGAAAAACATGACAAATTGACAATATTTTTTGAAGATTTTTTCGACTTTTTCAGATTTTTATGGATTTTGAAAGTTTTATATTTTTCTATTTGATTTTTGAGGGTTTTATAATTTTGTATTTTGTTTTTCGAATAGATATATACAAGAGATAGATGAAGATAGACCTTTAATCCTCGTCTTCCTCCTGAAGACGTTTGAGTGTTTCTGGTTGAAGGCTTTTCAAGCCAAGTCGTGGAAGAATAAACTCAAAACGTTCTCTTGGAAGAGCTTTGGTGAAGATGTACGCTAACCGGTATTTCGACCTCACAAAATAGAGTTCCACCACACCTTTTTCCACTTGTTCCCGATGAAATGATGTCGAATGTCGATATGCTTAGCTCTTGAGTGTTGAACGTTATTGCATGAAAGAGCAATAGCACTTTTATTATCACAAGAAAGAGGATTTTGTTGAATACAAAGCCATAGTCGATTAATTGAGATCTCATCCAAAGGATTTGAGCACAACAAGATGACATGGCTATGTATTCTGCCTCTATAGAGGAAATAGAAGTACTCATTTGCTTCTTTGAAGACCACTCACAAGCTTATCACCCAAAACCGAGCACCTCGCACGCATTTGCCGACGAGTATCTTGACATCCTGCATGATCAAGCATCCGCATAGGGTCGTTAGTGACATACCGGTGTCCTTGGTACCAAAGTCCCATATTGATGGATCCTTGAGATACCGAAGACCCGTTTAAGCGCTTCAAGGTGCTTTTTAGTAGGCTTAGCCTCGATATCTAGCACACATGCATACATCGAACAAGATGTCTGGTCTACTAGCTGTGAGGTACATCAGGGATCCAATCATACTACGATATTTTGTTTGGTCTACCATGATCCCTGAGTGGTCCTCATCTAGTTTAGTTCGTTCAATCATGGGAGTGTCAACAGGGTCACTTGAATCAATCCAAATTTCTTTAACATTTCATTTGCATATTTAGATTGATTTATGAAGATGCCTCCGGGACTTTGTGAAATTTGTAATCCCAAGAAAAATGACATTTGTCCCATCATTGACATTTGAAATTTTGAACCCATCTCATTTGAAAACGGTCACACTCATTGGGGTCGATCGAGGCAAAATGATATCATCAACATAAATTTGAACATGAATTAAATGTTTGCTCGATTTCTGGTGAACAATGTTGGATCAATGCTCCTTTCTTTGAATCCGGTAGATAGAAGAAACTTTGATAGTGTATCATACCATGCCCTTGGAGCTTGCTTTAAGCAGAAAGAGCCTTCTTCAAACGATAAGCGTGAGAAGGATGCTCTTGATTCACAAATTCTTCAGGTGGGCGACGAGACTTCTTTAAGATCTCCGTTCGTAAATGCCGCCTTTACATCCATTTGATAGACTACCATGTTCTTACTAGCAAAGATTAGCCAAAAGATTCGATTGCCTCGATTCGAGCAACAGGAGCAAAGATTCTTCAAAGTCAATACCCTCCTCTTGACGGTATCCTTTAGCAACTAATCGAGCCTTGTTCTTCAACACATCACCATGCTCATCAAGTTTCACTTTGAAGATCCATTTAGAGCAATAATCATAGCACAATCGGGGCGGTACTAACTCCCATACATCAAGTCGATCAAACTCATGAATTTCTTCTTGCATGGCATTGAACCAACTATCTTCATTCATGGCGGTTTTAACATCTTTTGGTTCGATCTTAGAAGTCTTGAGTTGAAGAAGCACCATAAGGCATCGGTTGCAAGTTGTTTCCGTGTGGATCTTGGACGAGAGGATTTCAATGGTGTTGTATAAGGGATGATCGTGAGTCCATTTTCTAAGGTGTTCATGTGGAAGTTGTTGAGGGACCGAGGTAGCAGAGTCGATGTCTCTCAAGAAGATGGTTCGATGATGATTCGTGAGCAAATATGTTTTCAAATGGAGCATCTTCGGGAGTAGCAAGGGATTAACTTCATCATTGATGCGAAAAGTTCCATGATGTACATTCAAGATTGATGACTTGTTGATGAGATCGAGTTATTAGCGGCGGTGCTTCTTGACTTAATGATATTGAGGATCAAGGATTGACTTCATTCTCGAGGATATGAGCGACCTTTGTTGTGGAATTGTCGGTTCAATAGCACTTGGCTCATAGAGTTCATCAAACATTGGATCAAACAATTTCTTCAAATCATCTTGATTGGAGGTACATAT
This sequence comes from Chrysanthemum lavandulifolium, assembly GCA_022545495.1. Taxonomy (NCBI): domain Eukaryota; kingdom Viridiplantae; phylum Streptophyta; class Magnoliopsida; order Asterales; family Asteraceae; genus Chrysanthemum; species Chrysanthemum lavandulifolium. The sequence continues at coordinate 189,142,733 of CM040239.1, read as the reverse complement.
GAAATAGTGGAGAGGAATTTGGTACAAGGGATGAACCAATGGGACTGTTTTGAAGTGCGGGTCTGAACTTGATTGTCCAGAGCCATTTGACCGTCACTCATCAAACGTGACGTGAATTGTTTCCATGATATTTGGGTTCTCTTGTTGTAGATTCGGTATCCTTTTCATTTGATGCATAACCCACAAATACTCCAATGTCTCGCTTTAGCTTTAAGTTTGCCTAAATCTTGGCCCTCATTAGTTGGATAACACAATGCACCGAACACACGAAGGAATGAAAGATTAGGTTTTCTGTTGTGTACAAGTTCATATGGAGTTTTCCATGAGCGGTGTGAATCGAGGATCGATTTTGGGTGTAACATGCGATGGCGATGGCTTCACCTAGAGAAACATGGAACTTTGAGTAAATCGGCATTGTCCTTGCGGCTTCCACAAGAGTTCGATTTAGTCTTTCAACTACACCGTTACGTTGAGGAGTTCGAGGAACACTTATTTGATGACCGATTCCAATACTTTCATAAAACTCACTAAGTTGTTTGTTAACAAACTCGGTTCCATTGTCTCGTGCGGATGATTCTCGACCGTTTTGTTAAGACGAACTGCAATTTGTTTGATGAGTTTGATGATGATATCTCGAGTTTCATCCTTTGTCTTTAAGAACTTTACCCGGTGAATCTAGAGAAATCATCAACCACAACTAACACATATTTCTTCCCAAAGATATTCTGCACTCTCATGGGTCCACATAAGTCCATGTGAATTGTATGAAGAACTTCTGTGACAGAGTTAGTAGGTTTGGGTTTATGGGCATACTTCTTGCTTTTTCCCAATTGGCATGCTGAACAAAGATGATCCTTTTCATACTTTAGTCTAGGTAAACCTACAACTAAGTCCTTTCTGGAGAGATCATTGATGGTGCCGAAATTCAAGTGATTGAGACGACGATGCCATAACCATGACTTTGTTTTCGAAGCCTTTGACAACAAGCAAATTGGAGAAGACTTCATCATATCATCGATAGAGATGGTGTAAAGATTTGAACCACGAGTTCCTCTTAGCAGTTCCTTACCATCAAGTTCTCTAACAAAACAAGTATGTTTTTCAAGGCTACTTCTAGATCGTAATCACGAATTGACCAACAGAGAGCAGTTATGACCAAGACCTTCCAGATAGTATACTCTAGAGATAACGCTATCACCAACAACGTAATCTCCATAACCCATAATTGCACGAAATGATCATTTCCGAATCTAATCGTGTCGATGAATTTGCTCACGAAGTTCATGAGCATGACCGGTCTCCAGGTCATATGCTTGGAGCGACTGAGTCCGTGTACCACGAACGATTTGAGCGATCTGCGGTTAAACACGGACAAGAATGGATAAGCGGATAATTGGGATCCCCATGCAAAATGGGTTCCATTTGGCTAGTAACAATGATTGGAACACCCACATCAGAAATGGAAACATTTAAATCAGAGATAAAGGCAATGGACTCATTAGTAATAGATGCAATACTGGGGTTCGTATTTGACCTATTCAAAGTATGTTCACTTCTTAAAGGGATAGTTCTACCAGTAGGCATCCATTTTCTAGTGGGCATTGTCTTAGCATATTGAGGACAGGACTGATTAGCCTTTTGACCAAAAGGTATCCATCTATATCCTATCTTACTGAAGGTTCTTCCTGTGGGTTTCCACTGTTTTCTAGCTTTCTTTCCATTTTGCCTTTTAGCCTTCTTAGCACGTTTTTTAGCATTAACGCTTTTCACGGGACAATTGACGACATTAGGCAAAACATTTATACCACATTCATGATTAGTAATGTAATTCAAGCAAACATCATTACAAGGTTTGCAAATAGTATCAATTGAATTAATTACGATGCCTAAGGCTAATACTAGAATCAACACGATTCGTTTTATTTGGCTCAAACATAAAGTTCCTAGGTTGTTCTTCTACTCTTTTCCAGTGCACATTCTTAGCTTGCGAGGTCCTATTCTTCCTTGTATTGTCTTGAGACTTTGACCTGCTTCCCTTAATGTCACTAATTACTCCTGTAGAGGGAATGGGAACATTAGTTGGTTTTACTACTCTTTGCTTCACCTGTTTAGATGTTCTGGGATCTGAACTACATGCAGGCACACTAAGGTTCACTCTCTTATCACTAGAGTTACTAGGATTTGAACTTCTAGAGGGCACACTAGAGTTTTCTTTCTTAGCATTCACAGATCTGAAATCTGAACTACTTGAAGGCACACTAAGGTTCACATTCAACACATTGGGGATCGAATGAATATCATACTTGGCACTAGGCATAGAACATGGAATCAAAGGATTAACTCTCTCACCTAATGACTTAGGGCATATTGTGATTAAGCACTCTAGAATTTCTTGAGATCGTTTGGCATATAAGCATGCATGCCCAATTGCATTATCAAGTGGTTTCTCTAACTTATCCTCTTCAACAATCTCACGAAGACATTCTAGGCATTCCTTAAGTGATGAGAAATACGTTTGAATTGCATGTTTGTTATTCCTAAGATGAGGAGGAACATATTTCTGAGACAAAGCATATTTATTAGAAACAGCACCTTTGATACATCATTCTCCCGTTTGTCATTGGCATCTTCCCTTTACACGACTCTTGATTCTCAATTTCTTTTTGCAACGAGGTTATTTTTCATTATTTTGTTACGAGTGACTTTTATTGACTCAAATAACTCATTGAAATGACGTTTAACCTTTTCATTTCTTCTAGAAAACTCTCATTTTCCTTTTGTAAAGCATTAACGAGGTTTTGAAGATGAAAGTTTTGAGAATTCCGAGAATCTAAAGGAGGAGGCATTTGGGAGTCATCACATTGTTCTTTTCACCCTTTAACCGAGAAATTTAGGCTTTCAACTTTACGATCGTGTTACGGTGAGCTTGAATCATTCATCACGTTTGTTTATTTCAAAAGCGCATCAAACTCGGAACATCCGAGGATATCTTGATATTTGAGGTTTTAACATTTTCTTTGAGATGTTGATATTTAAGTTGTAAATCAAAATGTTCAACTTCTAGTTTAGAAAGATGTTTTACCAAATTATCGTGATCATCCTGCTCAATTTTCTCACTTAGTTCAGAGTTTTTGATTTCAAGTTCAATGACACGATCATGGGAGACTTTCAAAGCAACATACAATTCATGAAATTGAGAAGCAGTAATAGAACAGTTAGTGGCAGTATAGAACACATCTTGAGAGATACACTCAGAAATCAAATTCTCATTTAAGGTATGCAAGTTCTTTCTCTCAATTTCATTATATTTTAGTGCTTGCTCATAGTCATTAACCTCAACTATCATTGCATCAAATTCCTTTTCCATTCATTTAATATCTGTTTCTATCCCTTTTTTAAGACTCTCAAAATGATCTTTTAGAAGTTTAAAGAAAGGCATGACTTGATTAAATATCATTCTTTTGTTTGTTCAAAACCCTTTCCCTTGATTATCCGATGGGTGTGATCCTTTTCTTACATGTTTTCTCAAAATCGACAAATAGTTGAAAAATCACATATTGGTGATTAAGGTCTTGCTCTTAGTGGCAATAGTCCTAGGAACTAAATGCATTGGTGTATTAGGAGGATACACAGTCGCTCTAGGCATTTTCCTAAGGGAGGTTGGTTTCAACAATATTTTTTTACGCTTATCTAAGTCCATTTTCGAGCAGTTGTTCGGGAGTTAACAAAGTCTGAGGCTTAAACTTGTTTAAGGCAATCCAATTCTCCTTTTTGTAATCATGGGGTGTGATAATTACTTTCTTTTCTTTACATTTTGGATCATCTAGTTTCTTGTTCATCTTTTCCCTAGTGACTTTATCTGATTTCTTATCTTCCTCTGAGCATTCAACGCAACTAGGTTTCTGTCTAGGTTTAAGGATTTCATTACCATCATAAATTACCTTATGTGCAATTCTAGCCTTTTTAATGACCTCAGGATTAGGTTCCTCAACAAGGGCAATGCTATGCTTGTCGCTTAAGACTCTATGCTTAGTGATCATGTGAGCAGTCTGAATGGTGTTCCCTTGTATGTACAACTTGTTTTCAAGTTTGTTTTTCAAAGTTTTCAGATTAGAAAAATCTTTCAAGAGTTTTGATTCCTTAGCATTAAATTCTTGCTTAAGCATTTTCACATTTTCTTGAAGTTCTTGTTTTGCTTAGCAGCTTTAGAAAGATTTTCTTGCAAGGAATTTAACTCTTGTTTTAATACTTCTTCTCTAAAATTACTTTTCTAATGATTGTACGCACTTGGTCATCCATTTCCGCTAACGAGTGGTCAACTCAAATTTGGCACGTTGTTCATAAATAGCAACACGTTCTTTATAGGCATTCGATTCGAGAGATGACGAATCATCGGGCCACATGCGGTGAATTCATCAAAAACATAATCATCGTTGTTGCGAGAAGATGCATTACTTGGTACAATCTCACTTTCACTTTGTTTCACATATTGATCATATGAGACAACATTGATATTACCCATATTTTCAATATCGACTCAATAATTACGTTGATTGTACTTTGTTATGTATCTTTTGCTCATCAACTTCATCGTATAATTTTAATACCTCATAAATGAGCTTATCTTTGGATGGACCACTTGTGGAGATGAAGAGACTTTAGGAGAGACCATTGAAGAAATGCTAGCCATGAAGATGGTTTGTGCGGTGGGTTCTTCATCAACATCAGTCGTATGCATCACAATCGCCTACTTGAAAGGCATTCGATGATTATGGCTATCTCCGAATTGGTTGCTCATCCACATCTGCATCATATGTCTTAGCATTTCCTCACCAAGAACAACAACTCCTCTTCATCCAAAGTCGCACCATTATCCCGAGCTTGCACAAGCAACATCTTATCCTCAAGTACTCAAGATTCGAGGCGTTTTGGTGATGTGTTCCTTGCAATGTGTCCTCACCTCCACAATTGTAACATTTGATTGGCTTTTCTTGACCCTAATTTCCATTCCTTCCTCTATTCGATTTGCAAGATAACCTCTACCTTCCCATCTCGACATTGGCTTGATTATGTGGATTGGAAGCGTTATGAGATTGTCGTTCTTGTTCGTCTTGTCGTTCTTGAATGGCTGCACCATAACCTTCCCATCTCGGCGGTGGCTTGATTATGTAGATTGGAAGCAGTTATGAGATTGTTATTGGTGTGTGGAAGAGAGTTCATGTTTTGACTAATCGAAGAGCTAGTTGATTAATGAAGTTTCCCACGTGTGCATCGGCATCGACTTGTTTGAACATAGGATCGGGAATGAGTTTGTGATTACCATTACCCATGGGTATGACTTGTGAGGCTTTGGTTGTGATTCCGATGTTTGAGTAGAAGGCGGTTGAGTCATTTGAAGAGCTTGTCTCTCCACGGTTGGTTTTGAACCGATTAGAATCCCTTTTTCAAACATAGCATGTCTCTCATTACGAAGGAGGAAGGCATAGAGTTGCTCATAGTTTGTATTCTTCAATCCTTTAGTGAGCTTCACGAGTGACAAACTTGTGCCATTCGGGATTCATGTTGTTCACAAATTTTGAGTTCGGTGAATGTTAGGCATAGTCATTCGATGTTCCTCATATTATTAACAAGCTTGTGGAATCTCACATAGTACTCATAAACACTCTCATCTCGGTTTCATCTTGAAGTGTTCAAATTCATCATATAGTTGTGATTCTCATCTTCCATAGTTAATTCGAACACGAGAGAAGCATCTTGATATTATCCCATATTGCCTTTGCTTCGTGTTGTGATTGATCGACTTGTAGATATCTTTTGGAAGACCTTGAAGTACGATGTTAGAAGCCACGATATAACATCGAATCTCTTTTTCTCCTTATCATCGAGCTCATCATATGTCTTTGGTGCATCAATTCCATAGATCATTGTTCCATCTTCATTTGTATCAATTAAGTCTCTAGTCGTCTCAACCCGATATGGTCCTTCATCAATGGATTTGAGAATGTTGACTCAATTTTCCTTTCCAAGACAATACAATCGATTCGTTGAGCCCAAGAGTCGTAGTCGGTTACATCAAGCATGGGTGGGCGAGTATCTAAACCATTGCTTGAACATCCTCGGCAATAGTGGAGATGATTGTAGGAATGTTGGTAGACATGATGACAAATTAAACGGGATTTTATAACTCTATGATTAAGCCGGAAATAGATTCTTTACGGGATTTTACTAAATCAAGAGAAACCGTATTCAAAGAATATTACCCAAGTCGCTAGGAAATCTTGAACCAAGTCGCCAACTACTAAGTCGCTATAATCCCAAGTCGCTAACACACGGTCAAGTCGCTATATAACAACTCGCTAAGATTCAAGTCGCTAGCAAAATTTTGACAAAGAATTCGCTAAGATCCAAGTCGCTAAAATGTCAAGTCGCTAAATAGCAACTCGCTATGCACCAAATCGCTAACACCAAGTCGCTAACGAACAAAGTACAAGTCGCTACCCGTAGTGGAGAATCCACTAAGTGTCTTTGTTTGTCGACTTGTCTCACTAGACAAGTCGCTAACCCAACTCGCTAAGACTTTCAACTACAACTCGCTACCAAGTTGTAAAGCAAGTCGCTACCAAGAAAACTTTTCCGTGGCTCAAGTCGCTAGCATGAAAACACATAAACACCACTTTTCAATCCAAAACAACCCAACCACTATGATTCAAACCTTCTAAATCAAAACCTAAACACTTGAAATGATTCTAAACACAAAAGTACTACCAAAATCCAAACTTTAACACTAGAGATCAACCAATGATGCAAAAACCACTAAACTTTTTCAAACTCAAAACCACCTAAAACCACTAGAAATCCAAAGATATGTAAGATATGATCTAACCATGGCTCTTGATACCAATTGTTGGTTATTAGATTTCACATACACATCAAACCATAACACAAAGTGGGCGATAAAGGTGAGTTCTAGAGAGAAAGTTAGAGGTTTAGGAACTTAGTGAGAGAAAGAAAAATCTTATTTTGAGCTCCAACTCTACCTTGGAAGGTAGAGTATTTATAGTCTTACAATAAAACGCCACACAACGGGTGTGGATCGAGGCATCTGATGGGTAAAGACCCGTCTGTCCTCCACGGTGTTACTTAACTAAATACTACTTAGCTTAAAATAACTACGACTACGAGCTTTCTAACGATTACATATACTTGAGGTGACCGACTCTTTAATACATGGAATTTCTAATTCCTAACAAAATATGTAAACACTAGTTGTTGTACATATGTAATACTAAATCATAAAATCACTTATACTTGTTTTAGTGTTTTATGTAAAAGCGTAAGTGTGTTAGAAAACTATTGGCTCAAAACCATTTACGTATTTTATTTGTTTCGTTAACATGATTTTACTTTTGTTATCGACAAAACATTAGAAGATCGTAAAATATAAATAAACGTTTAACGGCTTATTTGTATTAACAAGATTAAACTATAATCTTAAGCAAAGGTGAAAGAGGAGTATAGTCTTTTAATAATTAATCATTAACACACATCGATAATACATATTTATATCCTCGTTTTCTCTCTTACTCTTTATTATTCACTACTCTTTTCTATCATCCAACAACTTTGTTTCTCTCTCTCAATAATGCAAATCTGGATCCACAGTTGTTAAGATCTAAAATTTTTCTTTTTAACTTTACTTTCTTCATCTAAAATTGAATATTAAACTCGATTTTATTAATGAGCGTTTAAAACTACATCGTAATTTCATAACTTGAAGATACGGATAATGGTTTATAGCAATCAAAGCTGCAATCGGTGATTTTGAGAAAAAAAATGGTGTTAAACATCAACAAGAACAAATGTGATGACGGGGAACAAATATAGACATTCTTTGTGCATAAAATATCTATATGTGCATAAATTTTCTGATTCTTGTGAAAAATATGATTTGGTGGGTAATCGTGAATTGTGCAAAATAAAAACGGTTTTGTTCATTGAAAATGGGATAAATTTTCTTTAATTTTTTTAGGAATTTAGTAAAAGTGCGATACGTTTGGGTAATCATGTGTTGTGTAAAATAACATTGCTTTGTGTATTGAAAAATAGGCTAAATATGCATTAGTTTTTGTAGGCGGTTAGTAAGCGTGCGATCAGTATGGATAATCGCGAGCTATGTACAATAACATTGTTTTGTGAATTAAAAAATGGTCTCTATGTATAGTACTTTTTGGAGGAAGTTATTACAAGTGCAATACAATTTGTTTAATATGTGTTATGTGAAATAACATTGTTTTGCACATCAAAGGCTAAACGTGCATTAGCTTTTGTAAGAAGTTAGTAAAAGTGTGACATGATTTGTGTCACACCTCCAAATTACTGTTTTGCGTGAATGGAATTCACGAGGGATTGATTTGTCATAGCATCACAATCACAGTTATATTGAGCGACCTAAAGTGTCGTTTGGAAAATACATCGCTTGATTTAATAAAATAATCGAGTTTACAAAGTATAGGTCCCAATTGAAATCAACTTGTGCGAAAAATAAGTTTAGTACAGTCAAACGATGTTTTTAAAGTGTATAAATCCCATGTGAGACGCGTCGTCATCGCGACTCTATGATAAGTCCACATGCATGCCATGAAGTGTATGCCTTTAATACCTGAGATAAAACATGCTAAAAGTGTCAACACAAAGGTTGAGTGAGTTCATAGAGTTTGTGTTGAAATGTAAAGCCTTTCAAAAATCGTTTATGCGGCAAAGGCATTGTAAATCCACTCGGTTCAAATTCGCCCATACAAAACTTGCAACTTGTGTGTTTACAACCCACCGCCAAAATATGTATAGTTTATGTTCAAGCACATGATGTCAAATAAATTCACAATAGTACCTAACTCGATGTAAAGCTGTTAGGAATTAGAAATTCCTATTATTAAAAGTCGGTCACCTCAAGTATATGTAATCGTTAAGCTCGTAGTAAGTAGTTCTTTTTAGTTAAGTAGTAATTTAGTTATGTAACACCGTGGAGGACAGACGGGTCTTTACCCAGCTGTATGCACGATCCCGACCCAAAGTGTGGCGAGTTATGTAAGACTATAAATACTCTACCTTCCAAGGTAGAGAGTTGGAGCTCATAATAATATCTTTCACTTTCTCTCACTAAGTTCCCTAAACCTCTAACTTTCTCTCTAGAATTCCATCTATATGCTACTTTGTGTTATGGTTTGATGTGTATATGTGAAAAGTTAATATCTAACAATTGGTATCAAGAGCCATGGTTTGATCATATCTTGCACATCTTTGGATTTATAGTGGTTTTAGGTGGTTTTGAGTTTGAAAAGGTTTAGTGGTTTTTGCATCATTTGGTTGATTTCGTGTGTTAAAGGTTGAATTTTGTTGGTACTTTTGTGTTTAGAATCATCAAAAGTGTTTAGGTTTTCATTTGGTAGCTTGAATCATCTTGGTTGGGTTGTTTTGGATTGAAAAGTGATGTTTATATGGTTTTCATGGTAGCGAGTTAGTTCACGGATAAGTTTTCTTCGTAGCGACTTGCTTCACATAATTGTAGCGAGTTCTGAGGTTAAATCTAGCGACTTGATCTAGCGACTTAAAGTACAAGTAGTGGACTCTCCACTACGGGTAGCGACTTGTGGTAGCGATTTGGTGCATGTGAGTTGCTCTTTAGCGACTTGCATTGTTGGCGACTTGAGTAGCAATTCTTGCCAAAATTTGGTTAGCGACTTGGTTCGTAGCGAGTTACTACTTAGCGACTTGCTATTACATTAGCGACTTGGGATTCTAGCGACTTGGTTGTCTAGCGAATTAGTTCCTAGCGACTTAGAGCTTTATCATCTAGCGACTTGAGTGATTGTTTACGGTTTTCTCTTGATTTTGTAAAATCCGTGAAAGAATCTATTTCGGTTTAATCATTGAGTTATAAAATCCGTATAATCTGTTAACATGTCTACCAAGCGTCCCTACTATCATCTCCCATGTCGAGGATGTACAAGCGGTGGTTCAGATACTCGCCCACCCATGCTTGTGAGGCGATTACGACTCTTGGGCTCAGCGAATCGATGTATTGCCTTGGAAAGGAAAATGGTGTCAATATTCTCAAATCCATTGATGAAGGACCATATCGAGTTGAAACAACTAGAGACATACTTGATACTAATGAAGATGGTACTCCTATTTACGGTATGGATGGACCTAAGATGTATGATGAGCTTGATGATAAGGAGAAAAGAGATTTGATGCGATATCGGGGCTTCAAACATTGTTCTTCAAGGTCTTCCTAAAGACATCTACAAGGCGATCAATCATAACTTTGAAGCAAAGGCGGTTTGGGATAATGTTAAGATGCTTCTCGGGTTGAGAACTAACTATGGAAGACAGAGAATCCCAACTCTATGACGAATTTGAGCACTTCAAGATGAAACAGATGAGAGTGTCTATGAGTACTATGTGAGATTTCATAAGTTAGTGAATGACATGAGGAACATCGAATGACTATGCCTAACATTCACTCAACTCAAAGTTTGTGAACAACATGAATCCGAATGGCACAAGTTTGTCACAGTTGTAAAGCTCACTAAAGGATGAAGAATACAAACTATGAGCAACTCTATGCCTTCCTCCTTCGAATGAGACATGCTATGTTTGAAAAATTGATTCTCAATCGGTTTAAAACCAACCAGGAGAGACAAGTTCATCTAATGACTCAACGACTTTCTACTCAAACATTGGAATCACAACCAAAGCATCACAAGTCATACCCTTGGGTAATGGTAATCACAAACTCATTCCCGATCCTATGTTCAAACAAGTCGATCTTGATGCAGCGTGGGTAACATCATTGATCAACTAGCTCTACTCATTAGTCAAAACATGAATTCTCTCACAAACCAACAACAACCTCGTAAGCGCATCTAACCCACATAATCAAGCCACCGTTAAAGATGGAAGGATTGTGGTGCAACCGATTCGAAAGACAGTATGATCGGGGAAGGGGTGGTCTTGGTAGAGGATATGTGGGCAATCGAGAATCGAGGAAGGAATGGTAACCAAGGTCAAGCTAAGCCGATCAAATGCTATAAGCGTGGTGGTTAGGGACACATTGCAGGAACTGCGCACATCTCCAAAGCGTCCCCATGAACGCGATTACCGGAGATAAGATATTCTTGGCACAAGCTCGGGACAATGGTGCTTGCGTTGGATGAAGAGAATTGCTTTTCTTGCCGAGGGCAATGCCAAGACCTATGATGCGAGATGTGGATGAGCAACCTATTCGGAGATAGGTCACAATCATCGAACGCCTTTCAAGTCGTTGGTTGTGATGCATACGACTACGATGTAGATGATGGACCTCGCACACACAATCTTTATGGCTAGCATCTCTCCAATGGTTTCTCCCAAGATCTCTTTTTCACCACAAGTGGCCCATCCAAGGACAAACTCATCTCGGAGGTATTAAAGCTATCGATGATCTTGATGTACAAGCAGATGCATGACAAAGTACAACCAATGAAACTATTGAATCAAATATTGAAAATATGGGTAATATCAATATTGTCCCATACGATCAATACGTGAAACAAAGTGAAAGTGAAGTTGTACCAAGTGATGCATCTTCTGAGTCAACAATGACTATGTCTTTGATGAATACACTGCATGTGCTCTGATGATTCCATAATTTACGAACTAAATGCCTATAAGGGCGTGTTGCAATTTATGAACAACGTGCTAAATTTGAGTTGACCACTCGTGGCGTGAAATGGATGTCCAAGTGAGTACGATGAATTAGAAAAAGTAAGTTTAGAGAAGAAGTATTGAAACAAAATTAAATTCCTTGCAAGAAAAACTTTCTAAAACAACTAAGCAAAAACAAGAACTTCAAGAAAATGTGAAAATGCTTAAGCAAGAATTTAATGCAAAGGAATCAAAACTCTTGAGAGATTTTTCTAATCGAAAACTTTGAAAAACAAACTTGAAAACAAGTTGTACATGCAAGGAAACACCATTCGATTGCTTCACATGATCACGAAACATCGTGGTCTTAAGCGATAAGCATAGCATTCCCATTGTAGAGGAACCAAATCCGAGGTAATCAAAAGGCTAGAAATGCTCATAAGGTGCTTTATGATGGTAATGAAGTCCTTAAGCCTAGGCGAAACCTAGTTGCGTTGAGTGCAATGAGGAAGATAAGATTTTAAATGAAATCACTAGGAAAAGATGAATAAGAAGCAAGATGATCCCAAATGCAAAGAAAAACATAATCTTCTCTCCTCATGATTACAAGAAGGAAAAGCGGATTTCCTTGAACAAGTTTAAGCCTCGACTTTGTTGACTCCCGAACAAGTCTTCGGAAAATGGATTTAGATAAGCGAGAAGTCGAAAATATTGTAGAAACAAACCTCCCTTCGGAAAATGCCTGAGCAAGCTGTGTATCCCCTAATACACCTATGCATCTTGTACCTAGAACAATTGCCACTAAAAGCAAGAAATTAATTAGCCAATCGTTATATTCCAACTATTTGTTGATTTTGAGAAAACTTGCAAGAAAAGGATCACTCCCATGGTATAGCGAAGGTGAAAGAGGTTTTGAACAAATGAAAGAATGTTATTTAGCGAGGTCATGCCCTTCTTTAAACTTCTAAAAGATCACTTTGAGAGTCTCAAAAAGGGTGAAGGCGATATTAAGGGTATGGAAAAGGAATTTGATGCAATGGTTCTTGAAGTTAGTGATTATGAGCGTGCACTAAAATATAATGAGATTGAGAGAAAGAACTTGCATACATTAAATGAGAATCTTATTCTTGAATGTGTTGCTCAAGATGTGTTTTTCACCGCTTCAAATTGCTCTATTAATGCTTCCAAATTTCATGAATTATCTGTGGCCTGAAAGTCTCCCATGATCGTGTCATTGAGCTTGAAAAACTAATTCTAAACTAAGCGAGAAAATTGAGCGGATGATCACGACCGTTGGTTAAACATTTTTCTAAACTAGAAGTTGAGTATTTTAATTTACAACTAAAATATCAACATCTCAAAGAAAATGTCAAAACTTCAAATATCAAGACATCTTGGATGCTCGAGTTTGATGCGGTTTTCAAATTAACAAAGCGTGATGAATGATTCAAGCTCGATCCAACACGATCAGAAAGTGAAAGCCCAAATCTCTCAATTAAAGGGCCAAATGAACAATATGACAGGCTCCCAAATGCCTCCTTCTTTAGATTCTCGTAATTCTCAAACGTTTCATCTTCAAAATCTAGTAAATGCTTTACAAAAGGAAAGCGAAAGTTTTCTAGAAGAAAATAAAAGGTTAGCGTCATTTCAATGAGTTGTTTGAATCAACTAAAGTCACTGTAACAAAAACAACGAACAAATAACTTCATTGCAAAGGAAATCGAGAATCAAGAGTCGGGTAAAAGGAAAATGCCAATGATCAATGAGGAGAATGTTGTATCTAAGGTTCACTCTGGTAATAAATATGCTTTATCGTGACATATGTCCCCTCACCTAAGGAACAACAAACTTGCCATTCAAACATATTTCTCATCCTTAAGGATTGCTTAGAATGCTGCGTGAGATTGTTGAAGAGGATAAGCTAGAGAAACCTCATGATAATGCAATTGGACATGCATGCTTATATGCCAAACGATCTCAAGAAATCTTAGAATGTTTGATCACAATATGCCCAAAGACATTAGGTGAGAGAGTTAACCCTTGATTCCATGCTCACTTGCCTAAGGCCAAACATGACATGCACTCGATTCCCAATGGTTTGAATGTGAGGAGTAGTGTACCATTGAGTAGTTCAGATTTTAGATCTGTCGATGCTAGGAAAGAGAACTCAAATGTGCTGATCTAGAGTACTAATCTCGATACATCTAGCTTTATGAAAGTGAACCGTAGTGCACTGCATGTAGTTCGAGATCGGCGCATCTAAGCGGTGGTGCAAGAGTAGTAAAACAAACTAATGTTCCCATTCCTCTACGAGATGTCGGTGACATTAAAGGAGCGGTCAAAGTCTCAAGACAATACAAGGAATGATAGGACCTCTCAAGCTAAGAATGTGCTTTGGAAGAAAGTAGAAGAACAATCTAGGAACCTTAAGTTTGAATCGAATAAAGCGAATCGTGTTGATTCTAGTATTAGCCATAGGCGTCTTGTAATTAATTCAATTCGATACTATTTGCAAAACTTGTACCGATGATTGCTTGAATTACATTTCTAATCATGGTTGTGATGTCAATGTTTTGCCTAATGATGCTAATTGTCCGATTAATAGTGTTAATGCTAAAATTCATGCTAAAAAGGCTAAAAGGCAAAAGCGAAAGAAAGTTAGAAAACAATGGAAACCACGGGAAGAACATTCAAATAGAATAGGTTTTATTGGATACACGTTGGTCATAAGACCAATCGGATAATGCCCACTAGAAAATGGATGCCTCTTGGTAGAACTATTCCCTTAAGAAGTGGTCACACCGTAAGCAGGCTAATATCGACACTAGTATTGCATCAACTCACAATGATTCCATTATCTCACCTTTATCGATATGAATGCTTCTATTTACGATGTGGGTGTTCCAACTGTGCTACTAACCAAATGGAACCCATTCTTGCATGGGGATCCCAATTATCCGATTATCCATTCTTGTGCGTGTTCAACCGCAGATCGTTCAAATCGATTACGTGGTACCGGACTCAGCCTATTCCAAGCATATATTTGGAGACGGTCATGACTCATGAACTTCGTGAGCAAATTCATCGGGATCGTTAGATTTGGTAATGATCATTTCGATTGCTATAATGAGTTATGGAGATTATGTTGTTGGTAATAGTGTCATCTCAAGAGTGTATTATGTGGAAGGTTTAGGCCATAATCTGTTCTCTCATTGGTCAGTTTGTGATTACGATCTAGAAGTAGCCTTCGAAAACATACCGCTTTGTTAGAGATCTTAACGGTAAGGAACTGCTGAAAGGAACTCGTGGCTCAAACCTTTACACCATCTCTATCGATGACATGATGAGGGCATCTCCAATCGCTTGTTATCTAAGGCTTCAAAACAAAGTCATGGTTATGGCATAGTCGTCTCAATCACTTGAACTTGGCACCCTCAACGATCTTTCCGAAAGGACTTAGTTGTAGGTCTACCTAGACTAAAGTATGAAAAGGATCATCTTTGTTCGACATGTCAATTGGGAAAAAGCAAGATGTTTGCCCATAAATCCAAACCTACTAACTCACATGAAGTTCTTCATATGATTCATATGGATCTATGTGGACCAATGAGGGTGCGAATATCTTTGGGAAGAAATATGTGTTGGTTGTAGTTGATGATTACTCTAGATTCACCGGGTCAAGTTCTTAGGACAAAGGATGAAACACCGATATCATCATCAAACTCATCAAACATTGCAGGTTCGACTCAACAAAACCGTCGTAATTATCGAGCAGTACAATGGAACCGGTTTGTCAACAAACAACTTAGTGAATTCTATGAAAGCATTGGAATCGACCATCAAAGAAGTGTTCCACGAACCCCTCAATGTAAGCGGTGTAGTTGAAAGACGAAATCGTACTCTTGTTGAAGTTGCTAGAACAATCTTGATCTACTCAAAGGTTCCAATGTTTCTCCGGGTGAAGCTATTGCCCTGCATGCTACACACAAAATCGTTCACGATTCACACTACTCATGGAAAAACTCCATATGAACTTGTCCACAACAGAAAACCTAATCTATCTTCCTTCGTGTGTTCGGTGCATTGTGCTATCCAACTAATGAGGTCAAAACTTAGGCAAACTTAGGCCAAAGTGACATTGAGTATTTGTAGGATATGCATCAAACAAAAGGGATACCGAATCTACAACAAAAGAACCCGAAATATCATGGAAACAATTCATGTTACGTTTGATGGTCGATCGGTCAAATGGCTCCTGGACACTCCATTTCGGGACCCGCACTTCAAAACAGTCCCATTGGTTCATCCCTTGTTCCAAACTCCTCTCAAGAAACTCCTTATGTACCTCCTTGAAGATGATGTAAAGAAATTGTTTGATCCAATGTTTGATGAAGCAGTATGAGTCTACTACTAATGAGGTCTTGATCCACAACAGAGGATGCACATATTCCGATGAATGAAGTCAATCCTTTAGTCTCAATATCCGTAAGTCAAGAAGCACTGCGATCCTTGATCTCATCAACAAATCATCATTCTTCAAATGTACATCATGGAAATGTTTCGGCCTCAATAATGAAGTTAATCCCTTTGCTACTCACGAAGATGCTCCATTTGAAAACATATTTGCTACTCCCGAATCATCATCAGAACCATCTTCTTGAGGAGACATCGACTCGCCTACCTCGGTTCCTCAACAAGCGCCACATGAACACCTCGTAAAATGGACTCACGATCACCCTTAGACAACATCATTGGAAATCCTTCTCGTCCTGTATCAACCGGAAGCAACTCGCAACCGATGCCTTATGGTGTTTCTTCAACTCCGTACTATCTAAGATCGAACCAAAAGATGTTAAAACCGCCATGAATGAAGGCAATTTGGTTCAATGCCATGCAAGATGAAATTCATGAGTTTGATCGACTTGATGTATGGGAGTTAGTACTGCTCAGATCGTGCTATGATTATAGCTCTAAAATGGATCTTCAAAGTAAAACTTGATGAGCATGGTGATGTGTTGAAGAACAAGGCTCGATTAGTTGCTAAAGGATATCGTCAAGAGGAGGTATAGACTTTGAAGAATCTTTTGCTCGGTTGCTCGAATCGAGGCAATCGAGAATCTTTTGGCTAATCTTGCAAGTAAGAACATGGTGGTATATCGATGGATGTAAAGACGGCATTTCGAGCAGAGATCTTAAAGAAGTCGTCTCGTCGCCCAACTGAAGGATTTGTGAATCAAGAGCATCCTACTCACGTTTATCGTTTGAAGAAGGCTCTTTACGGTTTGAAGCAAGCTCCAAGGGCATGGTATGATACAACGTCAAAGTTTCTTCTATCAACCGGATTGACAGAAGGCGATTGATCCTACATTGTTCACCAGAAGTCGTGCAAACATTTAACTCATGTTCAAATTTATGTTGATGATATTATTTTTGCCTCGGTGACCCAATGGAATGTGATCGTTTTTCTAATGAAATGAGTTCAAAATTTCAAATGTCAATGATGGGACAAATGTCATTTTCTTGGGATTACAAATTTCACAAAGTCCGGAGGCATTTTCATAAATCAATCTAAATATGCAACAGAGATTTTAAAGAAATTTGGATTTGATTCAAGTGACCCGCTGACACCCCCATGATTGACCGAACCAAACTAGATGAGGACCTCTCGGGGATCATGATTGACCAAGCGAAATATCGGAGTATGATTGGATCACGATGTATCTCACGCTAGTAGACCGGACATTTTGTTCTCGTGTGCATGTGCTAGATACCGAGCTAAGCCTACTAAAAAGCACCTTGAAGCGATTAAGCGGGTCTTCGGTATCTCCAAGGAACCATCAATATGGGACTATGGTACCGAAGGACACGGTATGTCTCTAACGGCCTATGCGAATGCCGATCATGCGAGTTGTCAAGATACACGTCGGAATCGATAGGAGGTGCTCGGTTTTGGGTGATAAGCTTGTGAGTGGTCTTCAAAGAAGCAAATGAGTACTTCTATTTCCTCTACGAGGTGAATACATAGCCATGTCATCTTGTTGTGCTCAAATCTTATGGATGAGATCTCAATTATCGACTATGGCTTTGAATTCAACAAAATCCCTCTGTCTTGTGATAATAAAGTGCTATTGCTCTCTCATGCAACAACGTTCAACACTCAAGAGCAAAGCATATCGACATTCGACATCATTTCATCGGGGAACAAGTGGAAAAAGGTGTGGTGGAACTATATTTTGTGAGGTCTGAATATCGGTTAGCGGACATCTTCACCAAAGCTCTTCCAAGAAAGCGTTTTGAGTTTATTCTTCCACGTCTTGGTTTGAAAAGCCTTCAACCGAAACTCTCAAACGTCTTGGGAGGAAGACGAGGAGTAAAGGTCTTTCTTCATCTATCTCTTGTAAATAGTTATTCGAAAAACAAAATAGAAAATATTAATCTCTCAAAATCCATAAAAATTTGAAAAATTCGAAAATTCTTCAAAAATATTGTCATTTTGTCATGTTTCTACGGTTCGATAATATCTACGGTCTTTGTCTTTGTCATTCAAAGAATGACACGGGACTTTAGATGTTGTTCAATTCTTTAAAAAAAATAAATAAAAATAAAATAAAATAAATAAATAAAATTTTGGGAGAAAGAGAAATGGTTTATTGTCATCTTGAGCAATAACCGGTTTTAAAGAAAGAACGAGCCATGTTTTATCATGTTTTCAAAATTCCATGCTCGGTTCTATAAACATTTATCTGCTTGAAAACTAAATGCTTTGAAAAATAACTCAATCTCTATTTTGATAATCATCGGGACTTATTTGTCAAAATCTCTATCTCAATCAACAACCTATGTCATTGATTGAGGGGAGAATGATTTCAATTAAATTAAAAAGTTATTTGGCATTAAATTGTTTTCAAAAGATATACATGCATGTTTTATTAATGGAGTTTAAAGTCTCAAAATCGAGATCCGTGTCGGTTAAAACACTTTCACAATCAAGTCACAATTCTCCTTAAAAGCTTTCAAAATCAATTTAAATCTATACGAGATCACAAATCTCAAATGATTTGATAATTGTGATCGGGGAGAATGTGTGATTTAAATTAGATTTAAAGCGATAATTAGGTAAATGGTTATAAACGGATGTACATGCTATCCCGCCCACATGTGACAAACGATTTCAAATTTTCAATGCACATGTTGAGGGAGCATCTATCTTAAACCTTTGATTTGAAGCGTGATCATTCATCCCAATATGCGGGTTCCTCTAGTATGTGCAAAACTCTTTTCAAACCTCGAGGCACATATTGAGGGAGCAAATCATGGAAACCTCATCCTTCCCGGAATGCTATACCCACTTGATGCGTTGAGGAAGTGATGTTGATATCTTTAGAAAATGGTAATCAAAGAAGTTAATTCTTTCTCTTGTCTCCGTGTGCAAAAAAAAACATTTTCAAATACTTGATGCACATGTTGAGGGAGTTCTCGTTCTAAAAATATCGAAAACAATTCGGTACAAAATGCTTTGATAATATATCACAAGTATCGAATTGATTTTCAAATGGTTTTCAATTGGATCCAATGACAGACGAACAATACCAAATTGACCGACCAACTTTACTTTATATACGGTGATATAAGGATGATAAGGTTAGGTATTGGTTCCCATGATCCGCCGTGAGCCGAGGGATCTACCAGGACAATCCACTAGTTAGTGTAGAAGTCCTTAGGTATGATGATAAAGGAGAAAAATGAGATAAGGAAGAGTGCGGACTAAGGCGAGCTAGTCTGGAATAAACCCAACAAGGTTCTAGCTATGAAGTCTCGGTAGCTTGAAGGGTTGAAGATTTAAAAAGAATTGAATGAGAATAGGGTGAAAACAAATAGCCTCCATTAATTCAACCTTAGGCGTAAACCGGGTTCACTTCATATACTCTTGATGGTAACATCGAGATTGAAGACAAGGCGTCATGGACCCGGTGGCGACCGCACTTCAACTTTCCAAACCACTCAAGTTCCTCTTAAAAGGGCTTGTTTCATTCTCACGGGAACCAACATTATCTATCGACTTTCTCTTAGAGATGGTTGATATTGAAGAAGAGACCCTCTCCTAGTCTCCGTTATAGGATCCAAATATGCACAATTTGAGTCTAGAGCCACGAGATCATCAATAAATCTCATTAGGACACCTTCAATGAAGACTCTCTGTTTCACACAATGTGGAAAGAGATTATATCTTGAGTCCTCGCATTATCCTTGTGGTATTGCCGAACATGTCGAGTGATGTGTTTACATATTCACAATGAAGATGGAAAGCCTACGGAGCCAACATCAAACAAGCTCTGGTAGGTGGCGTGTGAGATCTATTATAGATCAACCATGTGACAATGAGAAGAAACAATGGGGCGATTCAATCTCTTGAATCAAACACGGTTCGAGTTATGGATTGACGGATACCTTTGAAAAACCGGTCTTTGTGCTTAAAACTCTTTTCTTTAGCACATCGATGTGTACTCATTTTCAAACCAAAAGGTATTTTATGATTGATCATTGATTTCAATAAAACCTTCTTTGTATTGCAAAAACAATTTCTATTGAGCAATACACGATTGTTTTCAAATCTCTTTCATCAATCGATGAACTTAAAATTATTTGGTTCACTCACTCCGTGTTGTCTTCTTTGAGGCGTTCGGTTTGAGAACGACTAAAGCAGTCGCGAAACCCTGTCGAGGAGATTCTTAGAATCCTACGATCACGGCGGTATTTATCTTGATCAGCGGGGCAGTGGGCCGTGTGCCTCAATTCAGCGAAAGTGATCAAAGACACCTTCGATGCGATTTATTGCTAACTGTTGTACACGGTACACCCGACGTTTCGGTGATCGTAATGAAGCGGTCAATCCATAGCCGCATGCTCACACTACACATTCATCTCAAAAGAAATCATGATTAGTGCATCAATGACTCGATATTTTCACACCAAGCTTACGCTTCGGCTGCCGCCAATATCATGAATCAACTAAAGCTTCCGCTACTCGATGAGAAGATTTCATGATCCGAATGTGAGCATGTCGGTCCCAAAGTCACAACATCACAAAATACCATCACCACAAAGGATGTGTCGAGATTGTTGATGGTGATGATCTCCAAAGATGGCTCAAACTTATCATCACGTGGATCGATAAAGACCTCCACTTGGAATAACCAAACATGCATTGTAAAGAATCAATGACTACGAGTTTAAGTGCAAAGGACTACATCATGAATGCAAGATCAATTGTCAATGTATTATCTAATTGTATTCAATGTAATTTTGGTACATGATTGAGGTGACCTCCTTAGGGGAGATTGTTAGGAATTAGAAATTCCGGTATTAAAAGTCGGTCACCTCAAGTATATGTAATCGTTAAGCTCGTAGTCGTAGTTCTTTTTAGTTAAGTAGTAATTTAGTTATGTAACACCGTGGAGGGCAGACGGTCTTTACCAGCTGTATGCACGATCCACATGCCCAAAGTGTGGCGAGTTATGTAAGACTATAAATACTCTCTACCTTCAAGGTAGAGTTGGAACTCATAATAATATCTTTCACTTTCTCTCACTAAGTTCCTAAACCTCTAACTTTCTCTCTAGAATTCCATCTATATGCTACTTTGTGTTATGGTTTGATGTGTATGTGAAAAGTTAATATCTAACAAAACCATAGAACATAATCAATAGCACGACTCAATGTATCGATGAGTCAAGCGATTTAGAACATTATCTGACGTAGAACTATAGCACATAATCAATAGCACCGACTCAATGTATCGGTAGTCAACCGACATAGTACTTTATCTGACGTAGAACTATAACACCTAATCAGAACAATTGATATAATACAACATTCGAATTTGAAGCGATGGTGATCATGATAGAAGTTATCCATAAAATCTAATGTACTTATGAAAAATAGTTAAGCATGTATCTCCCCAAAATAGTCCAAAATAATTAAAATGGGGCTATGAAAACTCATTTGGTACAATGATGCGATGGCAAAGTGAGTACACGAAATGTAGCGTGAATCACTAAACTTGACCTATTATGAATGATATGATACATAATAAGTTATGATGTAATGTTATGCATGCAATTAGTATGATATCTATACCACTTGTGAATTTTGAAAATAATACTTATAAATGAAAAATAATTCTTATAACTTCTTGACAATTTATAACCTACTTTACAAGTATTTATATTGAAATTGTTAGGAATTAGAAAATTCCATAGTGAAGAGTCGGTCACCCCAAATGTTATCTAGCTTAAGTTAGCTCGTAGACTTGTCGTTAGTCAAGTTATTTAGTAGTTTATTTATTAGTTTGTAGCGTAGAATAGTTTAGTGCAACACCGTGGAGGAAGGACGGGTCTTTACCACCGTATCCACGATCCACAGGCCGATGGGAGTCGTATTTCATGTAACTATAAATACCCCTTCCATCCATGGAAGGGTGGTGCTTCAATCTAATATTCCACACTTTTGAGAACCAAGTCTCTAGCAAGAAAACACCCAACTCTCTAACTTTCTCTCTCTAATGGCAAACATGTATTTTGATCATCCAAGACCACCCGAATCATCAACACAATAATATTTGGATCCTAACAATTGGTATTAAGAGCCAAGGTTATTGTGTTGTCTTTGATTTGTGTGGTACCATGGTTGTTTGTGTTTATTTATTTTTATGGTTCGAATCTCGTGCTTAAAGTGTTTTTATTCCATTTTGATTGGTTGGTTAAAATGTTTTTGTTCTTTGTTTTTGGTGATAACGATGTTCGTGTTATGAATATCTTTTATCTTGGTCAACAAAGTCTGGTCCCAACGTTTTGTACACATCATTTTGTGTCTAAATTTTATGTCCAAACAGTCTTCCATGATTTTGTTACCAATATCGTGTAACTCTTGTGGTCAAATGGTCTATTTTTCTGGTCAAGCGGGCATACAATGAATCTCTTATGCACTTTCTTGGGTCTAAATGAAGTCTGTTTTTAAGACTATGTTTTTACGCAAAGTTTTTACGGGTTGCTATGAATATTCATGCTAGCGACTTGTATAATCGTGATAACTTGTCCTTGTGGTACTTTTAACTTTTGAGTCAAAAAGTCATTAGCGACTTAGCTAGCGATTTAACACAAAATGTCGGATGCATGAATTTTTATAGCGACTTGTCTTTACAAGTCGCTACGACTTGGCCTGGCGACTTGGCTGTGGCGAGTTAGTCGTGGCGAGGTGTGTAAAATGGTTTTGCGACAGAAAGATGAGATGAAGGAAGATAATGACCACGACTACAACAACAAATACCATTTACAATATGACTCACGACCTCAATCAAAGCACAAAAACCAATAAGACCTCGGTACTTTAATTACATCATCAGCCATGAATTCGAAAATTAAAAATTATAATTAACGAATGATCTCAGTTGTTTCGGGGTTACTTCTCTAAGCACTTCAGAATTTCAAAACCCTCGAACACACTCATCACAGATCTATCTTTGACTCTGACTCATAAAGAAAAAATCATTATCAACTCAGCGAAGAGTAAAAGGGTTAAACAAGTCAAGATCTCACAAAATCAATTCTATCAATATCAATTGTTTGAAGCTTTTATGTCATTTGTTATTCGAACTCAGAAATAAGAGAAATAACATGAGTGTTATTCCCTTTGTGTTCTTCTTGGTTCGCTAAAACTTAAACAACACAAGTTAAATCTTACCTACCTCACGTCCTTTCGATTGACCTTGTTTTCATGATGATTCGTAGCCATCTCTGTGGCTGTTTCATGACCCTCCAGCCAACCCTGTGGCGAGGTCATATTGAACTATGATCAAAAGAAGAAGATTGAAGTGATGATAAGTGATGATCCGTCTCTGGTTGGCTTCGTATAATGGGAGCAGTGAACAGGAATAAAAAGGTGGTTGAGTTAGCAACTGAGATTGAGATGAAGTACGTGTGTTTATGAGATCGGTAGAGTTTGGAACTTGGATTCAGGATGTTTTATTTTGGGGGCGGACTGATTTGAGATAAGGATTAGGGTTTGGAAAAGGTAATTTGTCTGCACAGTTGTTTAGTATGAGAATTTTTAGGGTTAGGAGATGTATAACTCATGCGTTTTATATACCGCTCATTTAGGGTATTAAGTTGTTTCTATGGTGTGACTTTTCTTCAAAAATGGGCCCTAATTATGGTTGACCGAGTATTGGATTTGCTCGTGTTGTAATTGGGGTATAATATTGATGTGAGATGTCATCACATAATATTGGATTGAATGTTATGTTTGGGTTAATGGACCGAATATTGTTCTTGTGCTTAGTGTTGGATCCGCTCGTGGGATTTGAAACAAATTTTCATATGAGATGGTGGTAATACAATTTGTTCTATCCAAATTTGACTATCTCAAAAATGTGGATTCATAAGTGGTGATATTTCTCGTGAATGAATGGAATGACAATGACTAATACCGGATATGGGTTTGAGTTGTATATGTGATGACTTGAATATTGGATGATGATCTGATGAGCTTCCTTAATTGGATCGTTTTAATGAGAGTTGACAAAAATGAGATTTGATGATATGAGTCGTATGAGATATGGATAATGATGAGATTGGTTGATGAGATTTGTCGATATGATTTGGAGTGATAATGTGATTTGATGTGCTATGTGGCTTGATACTTTGGTTTATGCATTTTCACGAAGGATATTTTGTCACGGCTTGAATTGATATTGGAACTAGGATGACTACGGGGTTGTTTGTTCGGTATTTCTTATTTGGATTTGAAGTGACGTTTTTCGGGCGCGTTTACTTATTTTCGTCTTCTTTCTTTCTACCCTTCCGCGAAGATGACTTGTTTGGGCATTTAATGAGGGTGATAAAGACTTGGCTATTTAATTACGGTTGTGATTCTTTCTTGTTCAACCCACAACGTAACTATCACTTCGGTGTCTCCTCGATTGAGAATGTCAAGAGGTTTTGTACGGTGGGTACACGTTTCTTGTTCACGAGGATTAGTACAAGTTTAAGTAACAAATGCGGGAATGTTACGTCTCGTTCAAGTTTGGCATATCGGGTTTACTTCACCACGTGGTCACAACAACAGCCGACAGAATGCGTGAATGATGTGTTTACCAGAGTGTCTATTGGATGGTTGATGATATTGGTGTTGTTGGATTATGGACCGTTGATGAACCGCTGCATGTTCTCCTAAAACAAATATTCACCGAAACCAATGTTGTCATAACACATTCAAGCTGACATTGTTTACGGTTACATCTTGATTTTGTAAATCCACTAAAGAACCTATTTCTCGGTTTAAATCATGGACTTGTAAAATCCGTGACAATGGAAACATCTGGTAATAATAGCGTGCATTTCGGATCTATCTTATGGTTTATTCTTGGTTTTGTAAAATCCAGCGAAAGAATCTATTTCTCGGTTTAAACCATGGAATTGTAAAATCCGTAATGATAGAACCATCACGGAGAAAGGAAAGTGTAATTCTAGATCTTATTTGATCTTTGGTGCTACGGTTTTTGCTTCAAGAAGGGATAAAAGGTGTACTTCATGAATTGGATGTGTGTTTGGATATTCGTCATGGCAGTTTGGTTACTTCTAAGTTTTACGGGGTTATGCTCTTTTAACCATGGTCAGGATGAAACCATTATCAAAGTTCATTTAAAATGTCAAAGAAGGATAGATTTGAGCAGTTAAGAAGATGTGACATCGGCGTTAATTCAGTATTATTTATTTGAGGTTGAAGTGAAACATCACGGGCAAGTGTACTTAGTATCTGAAGGTATCGGGGATGGATGGATGAAGATTCTTCGAGATCCTTGTTCGAGCTTATTATCAAAAACGAAGACTTGGAAATCTAGTTATTGTTGGGTGTCTTTTACCTTTTCTTTTACCACTTGGGGGAATTGGGCTCATACCACCACAAAATAACTATCACTTTAAGGAGTTACGTTGTAGTGCTCGATGTCACATTCAATTGTGGATTTTCAAGAGGTGGATCGTCTTATACTCGATGGTTGGTTGGTTGAAGAGTATAGAGTAATTAGAGATTCAATGGAGCATGAATTCTCGCACCGCACTTTGTTACATATGTGCAAGTTTAAGTCACGAGTTCGGGTTAGTTTACTTCAAGGTCAAATTCATCATATTGGGTTATCTCCATCATTTGTCACGACAAAAAGCCTCTTGAATGATAATGGGGTTGATTACATGTTTTGCTAAGAGAATTGAAAAGAGAGATTATGGCGTACATTCACATCAGTTCAGGCCTCGTTCTCCAAAGAAAAGAAATGTATACGTTTCGGTTCGCATTATCTTTGAAAGAAGAGAAATCTTCTTATGACGTATGAACACAACAGTTCATGCCTCGTACTCTAAAGAAAAGAAATGTGTACGTTTCAGTGCGCATTATCTTATAAAGAAGAGAAATCTTCTTATGACGTTTGAATACTTCAGTTCAAGCCTCGTACTTCAAAGAAAAGAAAGGTGTACATGTCAGTGCGCTTTATCTTCCGAAGAAGAGAAATCTTCTTATTGTGACCATTCTCATCAACATGCTTCATACTTTTTCCATGCGCTTCAGTCATCAAGTGAACCGGGCTATCACTGATTGTTTTCTCATTCCACTTGCTCGATTATAATGAAGATGGCGACATCATGTGCTGATTTTGCGGGAGAGAAGTGTGCATAGAACATTCAGATGACTTTTGTGACATTCGGTAAATTTCCACATTTTTAAATTTAATAATATGTTATTATTTATTATTACGAGCGATTTTGAGCAAGCATTAGCTCACTTGAGATAAATAAGGGAGGTTATCCCTTTGCTTGGAACAATTTAAACTAATTATGAATAGCGAAAATGAATATTTTATATTTTACGGCCACTTATGAGTTTTTCTAACTCAACAACGAAGTTATCTCACTTTATTAAAAACACGAGCTACTTTACGAACCGACTAATAGAAAGTATGGTATTATTCTAATAAACACCTTTTGGAACAAATATTAATGTTTTATATTCTTTTATAAAAACACACTAAAACATATTTTTACGTTAATCGTTTCCAACGTGTAATGAAATATTCAATTCACGTTTTAAAGCGTAAATAAAATACCAAAACTTTCCACTCTTTTCTACTCTCATTGTGTCGCATTTTATGCAACGATACACAATCCAACTCGTTTTATCGTATTTCGTATATACATTTCTCGATATGGACTTATTTTCATTCGATTAGCAAACCTTAAATTTTTTCTAGATCGACTTTAAATAATAAATTATATTTATTATTCCCAAGTTTAAACTTCGAACTTTCTTAAACCTAATTGAGCTTGAAAGCGAGAGAATATCTCGTGAAACACGAAATCTCTGAAACAAATGAGCTTGCGACTTTAAACTCTTGAATTAATTTGATTTATCAATTAATTTAAATTAGAAAATTATACATGTGAATACTCATTTTATCGGAAAAATTATTTGGACATAATGGCGCAAGTCTCGTATTTTTAAGCGGTCGTTTGCTTACGCCAAATGGGCCCCCAAGGGTTAATTATAAAGGATTATCAAAAGTTTTAAAAGACCCGATTTTTACACTACAACCCACAATTTTCTTTTGTCCACCTTTGGTCCTCTAAGGGTATAAAGACCTCAAAATTGGTTTCTTCTTTGATATATCAACACCACCGGAAAACCTTTTTCGTGTGAAATCATGATTCCGCCAACTTCCGCCCCCATTTCTCTCCACCGATGCATAGATCGTCTCCCCCACATCATTTCTGGAGCATTTGGGTGTATAAGGAGCTCGTTTGGGTTGTTTTTGAAGCCCACCGCCGCGCGTCACCTCCTGCCGCCGCTCAACCACCACCCTCCTCATCTTCCTCTCCCGTTTGGTAAGGCCCACGCGCCCCTTTATTCTTCATATCCGTCATTTTTATTAAAACCCTAAGCGAGTTTAATTAATAAAAACGTTTTTATTATAAAACCTAACTAAAAATTTAATGTTTATAACTAAAACGTGGTGGATCTTTGTTCTTGGCTCTCAACTCGCCATGACTCGTCCGAGTCAGTTGACTCGTCCGTGTCAACTCACGAGTTGAGTTGACTCGGACCCGTATCTTGTTTATTTCATGTTATTATTATTTCCGAGCATATATTCGTCCTTGTTATTATGCTTTGCGAAGTTTGGTTGGGTTTTTGTTCTTGGCCGATTGTTATATGGGTTCGAATGGGCTGAGCCGTGACTCAAGGGAGTCACGGCATGGTGATGTTTGGTGGTTATTGGTTAGTCATGGGTTTAGATTGGTGGGTTTGTGTTAATTGAACCTTGGGAGGGTTTTAGTGGTGATGATGGTTAAGTCGTGACTCAAGGGAGTCACGGCCATGGTTGAGTTTTGTTTGTTTGAGCCGTGGCATGTGGTAAACAAAATTTTGGCCGATTATAATTTTAGCCGAAGTCGGGAAGTCGTAAAAATAAATTTGGATAAATATTGTTGATGTATTTATTGGTGAAAATATTTGGTAAACGACACTTTCGGTAAGTGTCGTTATGTGTACCACGATACACGAAGTGTCGTGGGGACTTGGATTATATTTTAGGCTTAAATAAAACTTATTTCGAGTCGTTGACAAGGTTTAGGAAACCTCGAATTGGTCGCGATCATTAATATCGATATATATTGTTTTGGAATTGAATTATTTATATTCATTTTGACGTCGATCATTCCATTTAACGTTTATTAACGTAACTCATTATCTTTGTTTTAGTCGATGACGTTTGGTTTATTGGATCACTACTCGGGATTTGATATGGGATTTGTTTCTGATTTGGATAACTTGACAAAACGAATATTTAATGGATTAAATATTTTGGATTTGGAAATACTTATTAAAGCCTATGCTTGGATTTGATTATTGGATTTGGACATTATTGGACGAAAACTATTAAAATTTGACTTGGATTATTTTGGACAATAATTTGTAGTTGTATGAGCATTTATTGGACATTTTGGACTTGAGACGATACAATATATTAGACTCGTAAAGAATTTAATATATTAGACTCGTAACAAACCTAAAATATGCAATAAACACTTGTTCAACTAATAATGACTTGTCAATTATAAACTTATCGAGAAATATGTTTTGCAACATGAGTTTTAATAAAGTCACGATGACTTGGGCACGTTATATAAATGGACGTGTCATGCCGAAATTTATAAAAACGTTATAAACTTATATTTTAAACCAAATCCCTTTTTATTGTTATGAAACTCGACAAACAAATCCAAACACGTATTACTTTTAAGTAGTAAAACTTTATTGTTCGAATTGCAAATTGAAACATAACCTTGTTCATTTATACAAACTATTTGGGAGCAAGGGGTAAACGCCGAAACGTACTAATTGACTTTCTCTATCGATATTGTCCTTATCGCTATATCCTTTACTTCTTTTGTCATTCCTTCTCGACTCAAGTACTCGTCAATATTTTTCCTCATGTGTCGATCATACATTCCTCATTGGCGTGAGAATAATGAGTCACTATCTGAGTCAACTCTTATCGAAAGTTTCATATAAGTTATTCCTCCATCTTTTCCAAGAGCCAAGGCGTGCGAATTACCTTCGCAACTCGTTTCGATCATTATCGACAATCAAAATAATTCATGAAACTTCACATAAAATATTATAAAGCAAATATTTATAATATTTATTTTAAAACTCAAGCATTTTAACGATCCAAATATGTGGAAACTTTTGCTTTTGAACTTCAAACACTTTCAAAACACAAACCTTTGGTAAACTTACAAGCGTTGTTTTGAATACAAGACTTAGACTAAAAATCATACCATACTTATCTAGGTTGCGTGTCGGAGCCGTGCACATTTATTACTTGATGTTTGTTGTGATGTCTTACATTTCTGCATACCAAGGTGAGTTTTCATAGCCCCGATTTATTCAAGTTTTTACTCATTTCAAACCTACGGGGGAGAATACATTGCACAACATTTTTATTACGATACCAAGTATGATAAATTCATTTACATTGCTTAAGTTACCGCATTGCCAATTGAAAGTCCCCATTTCCTGAACATGAACCGTTAATCATAGAAGCGAGGGTGAGTGGATAGATCTATCGAGGGTGACACCTCCATCCGGGTTGGTGAATCCCAACTAGTTATACGGATGCATTTCATTTAATAACATTATTGAGTTGTCTGGCAAACACTCTGTTGGGGCCTACATTATGAGCAGTCTAGTTTCGGTGTCATGGGCTTATAGCAATTGTAACATTTTATGTGACATGATTGTCATACACTGTAACATTTTATGTGACAAGATTGTCATACTGTAACATTTTATGTGACATGATTGTCATACGATCTATACTTGCGTAGTCGTATAAAACATTTACCAAACCTATGATTTCTCACCAACATTATTGTTGACCGTTTTAGCAATGTATTTTCGGTAACTAAGGTATACTCATCATGGCATGGTTAAGGAACCCCTTTTAGTCATGGCCGACTTACATCATTGTACATTATGGCACTTTCTTTCAAAACCATCGTTTGGACTTGTAATATATTTATATTTCCATAAACTTTATAAACTTTTGGGACCTATACTTTGTAAACTCGATTGTTTTATTAAATCAAGCGATGTTCTTTTCAAACGACACTTTAGGTCGTTCAATATACTTGTGATTGTGGTGCTATGACGATCTATCCCGAGAATTCTATTCCACGCAAAGCAGTAATTTGGGGTGTGACAACTTTCACTTATTTAATCAAGAATGGCAACTCCGTATGCAATTCTTGAGGGAGAAGAAGTGTGAATTTTTGCATGATTGATTAATATTTGAGAATATATGGTCAACGGCTCCTAACTCATGTAAGAACCGAGCTTCTTCTTATCGGATCATCTTTACATGGAGTTTCTTCTAAGAGCGGTGGTTGACATCTTCACTCGGATTGATGAGTTTATCGACAAAGTGCTTCCGGTTAATGCTTCGTATACATCAACATGATGATTCGAACAATCTCTCGTTCTTGTTTGATGTGATTGGTAGTTTGGTGTTACCATCTTGTGTGTTCGTTGCGGCTTTGATTCTTGATTTCCTTGATGAACATCTTTACATTCTTGTTTGATTGGGAGGATCTTAATTAAGGGATTTGCAAGATGTAAGTTAATTGGGATGCTTTTGGTGATGTTCTTGTGTTTTGGTGAGTCGAAGATGTTAACTATCTATTCCCCAACTGCACAATCTTGAAGAAGGTCGAGTCTGATCATTCTACATTTTACGCTACATGTTAGAAGACTAAAGGCGAGTTGCATA
Organism: Chrysanthemum lavandulifolium; assembly: GCA_022545495.1. Taxonomy (NCBI): domain Eukaryota; kingdom Viridiplantae; phylum Streptophyta; class Magnoliopsida; order Asterales; family Asteraceae; genus Chrysanthemum; species Chrysanthemum lavandulifolium. The sequence continues at coordinate 189,111,673 of CM040239.1, read as the reverse complement.
TAACGATCTAAAGACTTCTTCTTAATCGGGCATCTATCAAACAAATTGTCGGTTTAGGGAGAGCACTAATTGGGAGAGAGTTATAAGTCGATTCAATCCTAATTAGACTTGCTCACATTCTTTATGATGACTCCTCGAGGCGTTGTTATTGACTATTTCGTATTGGACATTTGACACAAGTTGATTACTTCGGAGTTAATCATTTATCACTTATTTGAGATTGAAGTTGACTTTCACAAAGGCGTGTTCTTATTTGATATGTTAGGTCACTAGTTTTACAACACAAGCTTATAGAGAAAGAGATGAAGGCGGATGAACAAGCTAAACACACACACACACGTAATAGTATGAAACCGGTTAAGGAAAGAGTGAGTGAAGAGAATAACTTGAACAACCAACCTTCAAATGAAGGTTATTACAATGTATTTATAGGCAAGGAGCTAGGGCAACACTCCTCTCCTTCCCTATTCCTTATTGGGCTTGGATCAAGCTTATGGGCCTTCTACATAAGCTTGACCTTAAACAAACATAAAGGCCATAACAAAGCTACCTATTACATATGAAATATAAATACTTGAAATCTTGTTTAGGAGTGATTCCAACAATCTCCCCTCAAGTATATATGAATGTAAGCGGTGAAGGCGTTGATGTAATAGTAGCTATGACGTCTTCTGGCATTCTTCTTTCTTGTGAGAGGAATTGCCTTGATTCGAACAATCTCCCGGTGTAGAGATAGTTATCTTTGAGCGGTTAAGCTTCACGTCATCTTTAACTTTGTTCTTTGATCATTGTTCTTTGTGGTGAAAGTGATAGTATGTTGTTATGCGCATCGATGCCGCCTCAGTGCCTTATTTGCTCCAGTGTCTCCACGTCATTCTTCAACATGCTCACACGCTCTATGACGTTGGAATTCAATCGATGAAGTTCTCTAAGTCTTTAACTTTGTAGATTCTTTGGTTGAGCGAAGAATCATTCGGCCAGTTGTGTTGCTTTTGAATAGAACTTCCATTAGTGATGATGTTGGCGTGAGCATGAGAAGAATCAAGACGATCATTCCGCTCGAGCTTCCATAAGAAGAAAACATTGCAAGCGGTTAGAAATAAGCGGTTTCGGCTTACAAGTTTGAACTTGAGAGTGTTATGACATAGTGTGAAAACACAACTCTAATTCTTACAAAGGCCGTTCTGACTGGAGTCCCACAAGTGAGATAACGCGATGTGCAGAAGTACATCTACAGATTCGAGAGTCGCTAAGGTACACGAAGCATCACTCACGATCAGAGACCGTTTGAGACACACTCCAGCGTAATCCACGGGAGTTACCGGTGACTTCTTTGTCGGCTGTTTGATGTTGACCTGGCGGAGTTTCCATTCAATCACCGAGGATCACGGATGTGAACCTCTCATAAATGTTCTCGACAGTTGCTAAGATCCGTGAAGGACTCGATATGAACCACGAATCACGAAGATCTTATTTGTTGATCAACAAGTGATTAAATGTCAAGTGTTCTAAGAGATCTTTTGATGAATCTCGTGGCTCTAGACTCAATAGTGCGTTTTGGTTTTCTGGCGGAGACTAGGAGAGGGTCTCCTTTTTCAATACCCGATCTCTAGAGAAAGCCAATAGATTATGTAGGGTTCCTGTGAGAATGAAACAAGCTTCATTGAGAGAAACTTGAGTGGTTAAGAAGGTTTAGTGCATGCGTCCTTTGGGTCCATGACGACTTTTAATCTTCAATACCGGTGTCACTAAGTGACAACCAAGAGTATATGAATTGAACCCGTGTCCGCCCTAAGTTGAATAATCGGAGGGCTATTTCTTTTCACCCTTTACTTTACATTTCTTTTGATTCTTCAACTCCTTCTTTCTCCGATTCTCATTTCTCCTTTTTATAATCTTTCCTAAGGACTTCTAACACTAACTAATGGTAGTGTCCTTGGGTAGATCCTTCCGGCTCTGGCGGATCATAGGACAGTTATTCTAACCTTAGTCACCTTATAACTCCATGACTAACCTATGTTTGCCATTATAACCTTTGTAAGTTAAAATATCTCTCAAAGGGTTTGTGAATGAAAAACATGTTTGAACCACGTTGAGAGATAAGTTTTGCATAAATACTCCCCCTCACATGTGCTTAATAGTTTTAATGGTTAAATTCACGGTGAGGAAAGAGCGCGACTTTATGAATTGATCCACTAAAGATAGACAATCTCCGCGAGACACGGTTACGTTGAATAGTTAAAGAGTTACATTGTCGACTTTTAGGTGACAACTAGCTCTAATCACTACCTTGAAGGTGTAGACAAATCTCGAAAGATTGTCATACCGTCGAGTTCATGTCTATCAAGAGCTTCTCGAATGGTACCTTCTACTAAGACAAGTCCTTTGCGAGACACGTTTACATCACTAGCGAACTAGCTTGAAATTATTACCCGTCGAGGACAAGTCTTTTCGAGTTACTAACAGTTTAGTACAATCAATTCGTAGGTTAAGTCCGAGGTACATGATTCATTTGCATTTAGAACAACATATTTCTTATCACACAATTTCTCCCCTCAAAAATGGCATAAAATGTTATTTTTGACGGTTGAAATAAATATGACCATTTTGAGTGTTGGGAAGAGTGACCACTTGTGAACAATTTGTGAACAAAGTTTTAGTTCAAATACTCCCCTCAATTAGTGATATAAGCGGTTGAGGTTTTGGAAAATCTTATGGGGAAGTACTTGTCTTTTGAGCAAAACCTTGAATAATGAAAGGTTTGATAGGTTTACTCAAAAATAAGAAGCTTTCGCTTCTTTTATAAGGATTGTGGTCTTGAGGCGTACCACGTGGTCCTTTCTTGACAATTGCGGGTTGTACTTTGTTATGTGTGCACAAGCCATACACATATTAAATCATTCATCCAAAATTTTATGAAGGAAACAATTCAAGGGGTACCAGGAAGTGCATGATGTTCCCGAGTGCGCAGGCGTTGGGCCGGTGATGTTTATCACGGGTCTACCACCAACATAGCTCTCCAAGCGTCTCGGCGATCCTTCCGAACAACCGTTCATCAATCATGGTGATGATCCTTCTCACATCCCTTCTATCACGAGAGTTCCGGCGCTTAGGATTCCCAACTTCAGCGATATCCTTCAATCATCACGCCAATCCATCCCTAACCATCTTCAAGGTATGATCCCGAATTTATGGAGCTCACTTACGCCATTAAGCGGTTTGCGAAGTTCATCTGCGGTAAACAATGCCGAAAGGTTTCTTGATGGCGTAAGTTGTTTGAGTGGTTGATGTCGGGAAGATCAAGGCGTGGTGGAGTGAAGTTTACGTTTACGATATGATTCAACGACCATCCGGATATCTTGACACGTTCTTTGATCACAATCGTCTAATGAAGATGAGAACCGACTTGATAAATTCACGTTGAATTTCGATCGAGAATTGTCTCATACGACCACATGCTTTGGCAAGGTACATGTCTTGATGTCGTTGAGTGACAAGTTCTCAAAGTCGACCTACGAATTCATAGTCTTGTTCATCTTGTCGTTTGACTATGATATTCTTCAAGAATGTGTAGTCCCATTTAGACTTGAGATCAATGTGTTTGATGGCCACGATGTTCTTTGAGCAATACACTTCATGTTGAGACTTGAACCAGGTGACACGTAGTAGATTCTTTGAGCAATACACTTCGTATGCTTGCACTTTGTCGAGAACAAGTGATTTGCACGTTCCTCGATAGCTATGCGTTTGAGTAGGTAGGCTGCTGGAATGGAAGAGTCAATGATGTAGCGTATTTTCGTGAACCATTGCCACCATGGAGAAGAAATTCAGTGTCCATGTTGAAGAAATATCGAAGGAATCCACGGTTCATCTGGTTGGCGATTGTTGGTAGAGGTTTGGTCCGATCGGTGTAGTATGGAGGGTTGTTCCGTTTAGTGAAGTCGATGTTTGCTTCGGGTTGAGCCAATCCATGTTGTTAGACATGGCTCGAGCAATGTTTTCAAGGTGATATTCAACCTCGATTGCACTTTCGAAATGTTTTTCAATGAAGGAATCGTCATTCTTGATGCGCTTCAACTCGGTTCGTCATCTTCTTCACACGGAATCGTTCTTGCAAGATTTTGCATGCTCCAGTGTACTACCGTCTACCAATTCTTGACCTTCTTCGTGGTAGGAGTGTCGTTAACAAGAGTAGCAAACCAATCAAATTCTGCGGTTTATCGTCATCAAGCCATGATACGACTTGGTGAGTCGTCTTCTTCTTCTTTTAGAAGGCCTTGATGAAGATACCGTTTCGCACTTGTTTGGGTGAGGTGGGTTGTTGTCGGGGCTCAAGGACCTCTTCATCGTCACCACCCGTGTACTCAAAGTAATCTCTGTTTTGTGAGTCGGGGTGGTAACTCGAATCGTCCAGAGGTTTATCGATGAAGACCGAGGTGGAGGAGACTTTGTTGAGAGGAAGTCCGTGATGGAGGAGGTGGCATAGAGTGGATTTACCGGATCGCTCGACGTTTGGGTGCGAGTCCTTATCCTTATCATCGTCATCTCTTGGTCGTTTGGTTTATCGGTGACTCCTTGCATGATGATCCGAGTTGATAGTCAGTAGGATTTCGAAAAATTTAGCTTCATCCGAAGTAAGCGTTCCGATCTCTTTGACATTTGCATCACAAGTTTAGCTATTAACTCGATTCGTAGAGATCGACTTCTTGGCCCATTGTATGTTTAACCAATGCTATGATGTTAGGGGTGAGTTGTCGGAAAATACTTCTTTGTCACACAGGGACGATGTCGAGAAGAAACTTGTGGGTTTGATCTCTTCTTGACGTCTCAGTTCCTTTTGGACTTTAGGAATGATATCACGAAGATACTTATGAGTGTAACCTTCAATCATTTCATTCGGTTCCCCCACGATGACTTCTCATGAATTCACGAATAGCTTTCCTATCTTTCCGCATCTCGTCATTCTCATCATGTAAGAATTGCATTTGTTCAAAGATACCAATTAAGTTTTCTATGAAGCATGTCCTTCTGTCTAACTTGTTTGTGACTTTCAATTCTTGCATGTGTTTGAGAAATCCAAGATTTAGGTGGTTTCTTCAGCGATTTGGATGATGATCCGGTTGATTTTGTTGATGGTGGTGGTGATGAGTGAGATGAAGAGTCGATGATGAGGAGACATGAGGAGACTTCATGTCCTTAGGAGTTCGAGGTTTTCTCCTTTGAGTGTGTTGGGGTGTCTAGAAGAAACTTGGTATAATCATCCTCGTCATCTTTAGACTTTTCATCTCGGTTTCTGTTTTTCAAAATCATACACAATGGTGTCTTCAATAGGCGGTTGTTGTTGCAAGAGTGGTGGCACGGATCCCTTATCGGGTTGATTAACCGCATCGAGGATCCGGAGAGGGTGGCGAGACCACTTGATCCTCGGGGCCACCCATTTGTTCTTTAGCAAATTCACCTTTTGAATGTGTCGGACATTGTGAAACTTTTTCGTATGATTTGTCCAATTGCTCTTCTTCATCTTCTTGAGCTCATCATAAGGTACAATGGTGGAGTCTTCCCTTTTTCTTGGACACGGTGGAGGACTTTGAGGTTTTGTCACCGAGGCGGTGTTTGGTTGCGATAGCGAGTAATGAACCTCTTCATCCGTCTCGGTATCTTGAGCTCTCATCCTAAGTTGTCTTTGAGGTTCAAGTGTGGGAATAGGTTCGGCTTCCTTTACGGAACAATCCTTATAGAAGGAGCTTTCCTTTTAGAAACCTTCCTTTGACTCATGAGAACTTGTTGTGCTTCTGCACTTCCTCTTACGTTTCTCGACGGTGTTCCGAAGATTTTTCGTCAAGATGACCAACTTTGCCTTGTCGGCGCTTCGAGATATCTCTTATGCGTTTCGAGCTTCGACATCTTGATTAGAAGGAAATCGCAATCTGACACCTTGTTTCTTTGTGGGCGTTCCTTGATTCTAACGGTGAGAATGGGTTCCGTCAACATATCGTGATTATGCGGGTCATTGAGCCTCTTGGGAATGTCCGGGTGAAGTCCAAGTGCTCTGGATCAACAATTTGGTATATCGATGTAGGAATCTTTGAGCCAAGTTTGTTGAGAAATGACATCATGTCATCCCAAATCGAGCTTCAATAGCGATGTGTTTCATGTTGACAAATGCCCAAAATATTTGCGGTTCTATGAGCTTAGGATGCTCATAGCCGCTATCACGACCGAAATGAGACTTGGTGATGATCATGTAGAGTGTTCTCCATGGTTGAGGAATACTCTTAAGCTCTACGTGAGAGTGCTTGGTGATTACTCACGTAGCCTCATCATAACCGATATTGATTAAGAATTGAGAGTTAACTCTTGGTGGGTGTGGCATAAAGTTTGGTTGGATTGACTTGAGGAATAAGGAGAGCGGCCCTTATGTCTGCGGTGTAATGGTGACTTGTTTGTGGTTTAGAGTCACCGTCGCGTGATCCTTCCTTTGACCCTTTCCATGGTGTTCCGAGCTGTTGGATGTAGATCTCGTGAGGCATTGCGAGAATGTGTGAGCATGTTACGATATGGATGAGTCCTCGAATGTCAATAGCGATTAAGCATGAAGACTCAGAGCAAGTGAGAGTCTTGAAGTCAACTCGGAGATTATTCTTTCCAATCTTCATTGGGTAGCCATTAGGGTAGATGTCGACAATGGAGAGAACATTTGGTGCATCCATGTTTGGTTGAGCGACCATGTCGTGATGCGAAATAATATTAGCCAAAAGAACCAACATATCGAAAGACATAATGTTAGTCAACGGAAGGTCTTATTGTCTAGTTATTTAATGTACAACGTTAATGATTATTCTGAGTCCTAAGTCACTTGTATGTCCAATAGTCTAATGGCGATCGTGAAATGTTTCGTGAGTTAGTTAACTTTAAGTTTTAAAGTTTATGTTATCACTTATTGTTCACAACATATCAAGCGTTTTGGTTTATTAGTGACATTATTGGATTCGTGACGTTATGATAAGTTTATTAACAAGTTTTGTACACGTAACAATTCATAATGAAGGTCAAAATGGCTTAGCGTGGGATTGACAAAGTTACGCGTAAGCGATCGCGACATGGCGTGGTAAAGCTTATCGTGAGGATCCTTTCTTCTGGCGTGAAGAAATGTTGCAGCGTGGGAAAAGGGGACCCTGGCGTGCAGAGCTTACGGCGTGGGCGTATAAGAACCTTACGCGTAAGGCTTACTCGTGAGTAGACCTTATGCGTGAGGTCACTGTTTACGCATATCCTTCACAGGATACGCGTAGTCCCATTGTAGAACCTTACGCGTAATAGTTATGCTTAGGTTTTATTTTACGCATAACATGACTACGCGTAGGGTAATCCTTATGCGTAGAGAGTCTTATGACCTTGATTCTGAGTGTTTAAGCGTAGCAAAGCCTGAAATAAATTTATCAACTCATCAATGTTCACATAAAACAACAATTTATCACGAGATAACAACATCCTAGTTCATGTTTAAGCATTACGGCGAGAAACTCATACGCGTAGTCTAAACCCTAGTCTTACGCGTATGAAATCTAGCCATGGAATGTTCACCGTATTGATTCTGGTAGCTCTAGAGTGTTGATAGCTACTTTAGGCCAAGTTATAACATCCAAAACGTTGTGAATCAAAAATACCCAAACGTTATGAACCTTAAACCCTATTTTCGAATTGACAATCAATTTGAGTTTCTGGGTGGTTTTCAACAATGGAAATGATCAATTCAAAGCCTTATGACCATATCCCAACATTCATTTTTACCAAAAGACTTCTCATTTAGAAAACCCAATTAAGTCATATGAACCCTAGTTTTCAAAATTCATCAATTTGAGTTTCTGGGTGGATTTTGATGGTAAAAATGTTATCCTTGATGCTTAAGAAACGGTTTGAGACCATCCATTTTACCACAAACATACACACAATGATTGTGTGTTCATACGCTTATCGTAGAACACATAATCACGTAAAAGTGTTTTAGCCGTAGGATTTGAATGAAATAAAAACCTTTGCTTAGAAACATGTTTTACACAAGAAACTACTTACAAAATGAAGATCAAAAGCACAGATTTCTTGAGTGATTGTTAGGCGTAGGATCTTTTGATTTTAAGAAAACGAATGAGGAGTGAAAGAGTTAGGTGGAGTTTTTATTAAAATAGACTTTACCATTTTGACAGTTTTGGTCCCTCCACCATATCTTTTTCAAACAAAGCCATTTAACTTCCATTTTGGTTACCAAACATAGGTTTTAGGAAAGAAACTTGACGACACTCCCCCTTGACTAGATAAAATATTGAAAGGTTATTAATTTTAGTCCGAGGAGTGTCACATGTACCAGGAAATTTACCACCGTTTGTAAAAGAATCAACCGAGATGTGATAACATGCAAGTACACAGATGTTTTGAAGCAGTTAATAGATTATTTTCCCTCAACACTTGATCGGAAAATATCTGAATTTTGAGAGATAAAAGTTTTGTGGAAGAAATGTACTTGCCATGTTGAAAGAAATAAAGATTGGGAGAATATTTTTGTTGTTTTATCTGATTTTCTATTTTTGTATTTTGTTTTTTTTTTAAAGATTTTATTTATTTACAAGAGAGATGTTTTGGTGTTTGACAGGTTTTTAAGACTGTTTTAGGAGGTCATCCAATTCCTCTTGAGTCAAACACCTCATACCAATCCGGTGGACCAACTCATTAAACCTAGCGGGAGGCAAGGCTTTTGTGAGAAGATCGCAATTGGTATTCTGTACCCCAAAGTATAATTCAACGGTGCCTGCTCCACGTGATCCTTGATGAAATGATAGCGAGATCGATGTGCTTTGATTTCGAGTCTTTGAATCGAGTTGCGAGATTGCAATGGCACTCGATTGTCGATACATCGGATTCATCAAATACATAACCATAGTCTTTGAGTTGTGTTCTCATCCAAATGACTTGAGCGCAACACGCGGACATGGCTACATATTACGCTTGATTGATGCGGTGATGTACAATCCGCTTCTTTGATTGCCAAGACACCGGTTTATCGAGAAATTGTAGTGCTCTGAGTACTTTTCCTTGAGTCTAGGCATCCTGCGATGATCGTCGAAAAGCGATTAGTTCAAAACCGAATCCTTCGGATACGGATCCCCAAATTAATGGTTCCCTTGATGTATCGGAGGATTCTTTTAGCCTCGAGAGGTGGGTTTCAGTTGGTCGCGATCGATAAGCGGGAGCATAGATAAGCGGCAAAGACAATGTCGAGTCGCTATTTTGTTAGATACATGAGAGACCCAATAATACTTGGTATTTGGTAGGGTCAACCAATTTCCATGTAAATCGACATCTAATTTCTTGGTATGAGCCATTGGTATGGCATAAGTATCACGGTATTCATTCCAAATTTGTTTAACAGTTCAAGGGCATATTTGGATGACTCAAGAAAATACCACGGGTGATTGATGAACTTGTAGTCCTAGAAAGAACGTAAGTTCACCCATCATGGACATTTCAAAATTTTTCTTCATGAGTTTTGCAAAAGCGGTTGAAAACTTTTATGTGTTGACCCAAAATGATGTCATCCGTAAATTTGAACAATTAAGATGTGTGCCCGTGATATTGTATAAAAGAGTTGGGTCAACCGAGCCTTTGGTGAAATTATTGGCAATGAGGAAAGATGATAGCTTATCGTACCATGCCCGAGGGGCTTGTTTGAGACCATAAAGGGCTTTGTTCGGTTTGTAAACATGGTTCGGGAACTCGGGATCAACGAATCCATCCGGTTGGTGACATAGACCGTTTCTTTAAGTTGCCCATTGAGAAACGCCGGTTTGACATCCATCGATAGTGTAGAGGGTTGATGTTGGTATACATTGTGCGATTCGATGATTCAAATGGTTTGTTGAAGATTCCGCAACATCCGTGTAGCGATCTCATGAGCAAACGGGTTGAAGAACGCATTTGGATCAAAATCTGCAGTGGGGTACTTCATTCGAATATCATGTTGGTTCATCATTGTTGGAAGCGGTGTGTTCAATGTTGTGTTGGAGTCAATTGGTGTAGGTGCATCTTCAACGATGAGTTGTTGTAGCAGTGTATCGTATAGGAATATTATCGGGTTGTGCAATGAGAAACAATGGATACACCAGAGCACGCTCATCAATATCATCACGTAACGTAGGAGCAAATAACCTTTCCATTTGTTGACGAGTTAATGAGGGCTTTCTTGGTGATGATGGGGTTGAGGAAGTTTAAACGGTTGTGACGGGTTCTAAGTCATTATACTCGAAGCCATATCCGTGAGTTCATCGAAATGAGCATGAATCGCTTCCATTACCTCCTTAGTTCGACGATTCCGCATTCGGAAACCTTTAGAATTGTCACAAGATCCAATAAAGACTCCAATATCGCCTTTGGCTTTGAGCTTTCCAAAATCATCACGATCATTATTCGGATAGCAAAGGGATCCAAATACATGAAAGTGTTTGAGGTTCGGTTTATAGTTGTGGACAAGCTCAAAAGGTGTTTTGTTGTGGCGTTTTGTGATCATAGAACGGTTTTGAGTATAACATGCGATGAATACGACACGCCCATAAGTAATCCGGAAGTTTAGCATTGATTAACATTGTTCTTGCACTTCCACTAACGCTCGGTTTCGTCTTTCAACAACTCCGTTTTGTTCGGTGTCGTGCAATAGATGTTTGATGTCAATTCCTACTTTCTCATAAAATTCACGAAGGGTTTTGTTAACAAATTCGGTTCCTTTGTCTGCTCGATGATTACGACGGTGTTGCGGAGTGAACTCGTATCTTTGTGAGAAAGGTGATGATCATTTGTGGAGCTTGGTCTTTGCTACGAAGAAAGTAGACCCAAGTCCATCGAGAGTAGTCATCAACAATTACTAAGATGTAGCGTTTGCCATTGATCGCTTGCACACGCATCGGGCCACACAAATCCATGTGAAGAAGATGTAGTACATCTTTGAAGCGTGTTCCACCTTTGAAGGAAAATGAGCACGAGTGCTTTTCCCTTGTTCACAGTCGAGCAAAGGTGATCTTTTGAATACCGGAATCATGGGAGTCCTTCAACTAGTTTGTGTCGAGCAAGGTTGGTGATGGTTTGAAAGTTTATATGTGAGAGACGACGGTGCCATAGCCGTGATTTTGTTGATGTTGCCTTAGAAAGTAAGCAAATGGGAGAGGAAGCAACCATGTCTTGCATAGAGATAGTGTAGAGACTAGAATTACGCGAGCCGGACATAAGGTCATTTCCTTGTAGATCACGAATGAAACAAGTTTTCTCCCGAAAGCAACCTCCAAATCTCCATCACAAAATTGACCCATCGAAAGCAGATTGTGACCGAGGCCTTCCACATAGTAAACCCCGCCGATTTCGATGTTCCCATTAACGTAATCTCCGTAGCCCATGATGGTCGCAAGTGATCATTGCCGAATCGGCGGTGCCAATGAACTTTGCAATAAAGTTTGATAACAGCTTAAGGTTGCTGTCATGTGTCGGGAACATCCGCTATCAACAATCGAGAGAATGATCTCAGTATCACCGCATTACACATGCACGACACGGATGGAATAGAAGTAGATGTGGAACCCGAAATGTTAGAGGGTTCCAAGGTGAATGTTAGACATACACACATTGAGAATTTTAGGCATCCATTTAAATCCTAGTGTGTTATATATCCATTTCGCCATTTATAACTACTCTTTGCTTTAGTCTTAGTGATAACACTAGGTGGTACTACATTCTTGGGAGGTGAAGCGGTAGCTCTTGTGATAGCAATGGTTGCCTTAGAATCTAAGGAAGGTGGTTTACCAAGCACGACTTAGAATGATTAGTGGGCCTAGAGGTATTCCGATTCTTAGGATTTTGTAATCTAGAGATTATAGCTTTAGCAACACATTTGTCATGACAATCGAATTCATACGCTTTTGACAAATAACACAAGGTGCATCGATGAATATCAAAATACTTAACGGTTTAGCATTCGTTACATCACTATTTGTATTACATTTGCCGACGCAACATCTATAGTGGAAGTAACATGAGTTTTATTCAGAGTCCTAGGGTGTTCTTCTACTTTAGCATTCCTTATTGATCTTTTCTTAGGTCGCAACTTCCTATTCTTCGATTGAGTGCTCCTAGGTCGTGAAGTGCGGACGCTTGGAAAAGATGCAACTATTCTGTTTCAAGAGAGGGAAACACATTAGCTAGTTGTGATTTGGCAGTGGGAATTCTAGGTTCACGATTACTAAGTGTGACTGGTGCTAATCTCTTAATCACAAGAGGCGGAAGTAGTTCATACTTTCCTAACTTTTCCGTAACTTAGAGATGGTGTGAATCGATCTTGATTTTCGTAACTAATATTTCTAGCAAAATTCATGACATCTCTAGTGTGAGCAAGATAGTGATCAAGTTCGTTTGATGCTTCAAGTCGAGTCTTTTGAGTAAATCAAATATGACACCATATTCTGCTTAACTTTTAAAAGTTCTTGTTCATATTTTGAGATTTGACTTTTCAAAGACACGCTTTGATCATCCATTGTTCAATTTTAGGATCGAAGATTTTGCACTCAATTGAGCGATTTTCTTTTGAAAACTAAGTTGATGATTGTGAATATCTTTTCACACCAATGAAGACGACGCTTTGCATTGTAAATTTCCGTGTAATCGCTTATTTTCGCTTTTAAAGACTCGATCCGAAGCACATTATCGGTGTTCTCAATGAGCATAACAGTTTCAACAATATCGCAGAGATGTAATCGATGCAAATGGCAAGGCATGAAGTAACACAACATTATGGATATCAAGACGATAACATCTTCCAAGAGTCGATCAACATCTTTTCTCAACAGTTTTTTTTGCTTTGTGTTAGAAATAGATGTTTCGCTTTCTCGAAAACGTTTTCATTACCCCAAGTTCCTTATGAAAATCCTTTTCCTGTGCAATTGCACAACTTTTCAAGTTTTTAACATTAGGTAAAAGATTTTTCGAAAAATGTCTCTTTGTTCTCGCGCAGAGGCGATTGAAAATGTTCAACTTTGATTTCGGAGCGATATTCTATCTCATGTTGTAAAATTTTGAGGTCACCATGAAAATGTCAAAATATCAAGGATTTTTCGATTTTCGTGTTTTGAGTTTACTTCACTAATGGAAGGTAAAGGACCATAAGTTTGTGCAAATTCTGTTTTGGGATTAACATTAGAAGACTCGGTGTTTTGATGATAACCCTTGGTGTGTTAGAATAATCCGTTGGTGTGACGAAGTGACCGCTTTTATAATTAAAAGGTTTGTTGTAAACAACATTTTTAATTTCGATCGACTCGCCTTCTCGCATCTAATTCCTCTTGACGATGATATTCAACAACACTCATGACATTATTATCAATTTTGTATTCGTGACCGGAAACTTCGTGAGTTGGTTTGAATGTGTTTTAGTGAAAGCTTTGGTTTGTAATCGCCTAGATTTTTCCATATCCATTTGGATTAGGTTTTAAGGTAAACTTTTCAATAGTCATTCTTGATTCACCATGTTTGTAAACAACAGTTTTAAACTCTTTAAGTTTGTTTTGCAAACCGAGAATTTTCGCAAGAAGGTCATCTACCCGATTCGTTGAATGCTTTTTGTATGCGGAGAACTGCTTTTGACAATTTAACAACTCAACCTTTAGCTTTTGATTTTCCAAGGTGAAAGCGTTAATTTGCTTTTTATGTTCGTGTTTCGATGTTCTAATTCGGACAACAAAGCATTCTTCGAGGCGGCTAGATCACGATCTGTCTCTCTAAATATTTTTCGCTTTGATGAGATTTTGCAAAGCGGCTTCAAAACCTTTTCACGGTTTTCTTGAGTTTTGAAAAGTTGAGTTGCATTTGTAAGCATTCAAAATCCTTGGTTAATAAATGCATTTTACTTTTTAAGGATTGATTTAATGCATAACATTCCTCCATTTTGATTTTATGGTCTTGAATTAACCGAGCAAAATCCGGATGAGGCAACAGATCATCTTGTTCAACGTGAGACTCAACATTATCATTCTTTAGATCCTCAAGTACGACCACGGAGTCAATTTGATTATCAAAGGAAACCATAAGGTCATCTTGATCGTCAAATGTAACTACTGTGGTTAACTTGAAAATCATCGAAAGAGATGTAGAAGACTCATTTTGAGCAGTTTGATCCGTGCGGATTCGTGATATTGGCGGAGATATTAGTTCGATATGATGATGGTTTGTTCGGCACCGAGACAAGCCATCGGTGTCATACACGGGCTCAGATCACTCATGTGCACTCATGCATATTAGCCATCAACATAATAAATGCATTAGCTCGCAAGTCCAACATATCATCATCTCGAGTGCAGCATCGCCATAATGCTCGTTTTTGTTTGTAAGAGATCCACCACTTCATCCTTAAGAGCCAAAAGTAAAGCCTCTTTGAAATAAGCACGCCCCTAGTCCTTGGCTTTGGGCATGCATTAGCCAGTGTCCTTCTCATTGCGCTTGTAGCATCTAAGACCATTTAACCGATTTCGAGCATTTCTGCTCCACCATTTGAGCTCGTTGTTATTCCTACCCACAAGATTAAACCCTTGACCACCGCCCATCCGATGACCATAATCACGATTTCGAACTTCAACACGTCCATTGTTCACAATGACTTGAGTCCGTGTGTTAGATGAGGAACGAATACGATTGTTGGATTTGTTGGTGTAACGCCAAAAGCATTAGCAATCATCACAAATCCTTGTTGCAATGCTTGAACGGATCGATTTCCTCGCCGCTTCAACGACATATGCTTGAGCATTGTTGCCGTATGGAACCAATTGATTTTGTTGAGGTTGAGGTTGGCCGTGAAGGTGTGTTTGAAGCGATTGGTTGAGTTCTTTGGTTGAGAGGATAATTCGCTGAGCATACAAGGCAAGTTGTTGATTTCCGGTTGTGATTGCTTAGCAATTTGAGCACGGAGAATCCTTTCCCGATCAACTTCCTTTTCATGAGGCTTCAAGTAATCGTACAACAATCCATAAGTAGAATGATGCATATTCTTCGCTTGACGGAGAAAATGACATACTTCTCCCATTCTCGACCAAGACTACTCAGAACTTAGTATTCACCGCAATTCTTGGCATGATGATGTTGTGTTTATCCAAATCATTGATGATGTCTCGAAAATCGATGATGATAGGACTCTAGTGTCTCTCCGTGTTCAATCATGAAGTGTTCATAAGCCAAGTAAATTTTGGATTCCAAATCCTCCCGATTGAGTCATGATCCTTCCATAAGAAGACGAATATGATCCCACATTTTTGTGCGATCTTTTGAGCATCAACACTACGAAGAATTGGGTTTGGTAATCCTAAGAGGATGTATTCCATTGCAAGTTCATCGCCTTCATAGTGTAGAAGTTTTGTAGGATTTAAATCTGCAACAAGAGCAATGTTGGTTTGTTCATCTCTTGGTGGAACAAAGCAGTTGGATCTCCGGCACAATGATGAGGCATCTCAAATGGACCTTCCAGATAACCTTCTTTAAGAACTTTCCATGTGGCTTCTTTAGATCACAAAACCTAAAGAACCTTATCACCCATTGATCGTAGTTTCGGAGTGAGCATTGGAGGTCTATCAAGTGATCCACTTCATGAATTGATTGTTGGTCGCTTAAAGCTTCACACATCTTTGCAAACCAAGTGGGTTCCTTCATAGTGTTCCTTGATGGATGTTGATTGAAATCATTTGTGTAGGTTTGAACTTGAAGGCTTGGTGGTGGTTGAACCATTTGTGGTTGTGGAATTGCACCAAGTTGTGGAGTATGTTGCTGATTAAATTGTTGTTGATAAATAGCTTGTTGTTGATTCCATTGTTGATGTTGTGGAGTTAATTGTTGTTGTTGTTGATGATTATAAGTGTGAGGGAAATAGTTAGAGTATGGTGGTTGAGACATGATGATAAACTTGTGTGGTAAAATGGATCTTTGTAGTCGAATGAACCTTTGTTGATGAAGTGTCCTTAGGCGTAGAAATGACAAGAACCAAGTAGCACTTATGCGTAAAACACCAAAAGTTACGCGTAACAATGAGGAGTTACGCGAGGATTTAGCTTACGCTGTAAGTAGGATAAAAGCACTAAATTTATGCGTAGACAAAAGTTAGGCGAGAATTTTAGGCGAGGATTACCTTATGCGAGACCTAAGTTTACGCGTAAAGTGAATCTTAGCGTAAGATTTCACGTAAGCTTTATGCTTATGCGTAATTTTAGGGTTTTGCTCAAATGATCTTTACACTTCACAAAGGCAAAAGATATCCAAAGTCGACGTATTTTCGGACTTATCCAAGTAAGAAAACACGGAATAAACCGTAAAATTGAAGATCAAACCAAGGAAAATCTTACGCGTAATTTTAGGGTTTTGATACGCAGAAGATTACTCGTAATTTTGATTTTGCCCAAAGTTGTTTCTAAACTAGTTTTGTGTGATGAAATAGCTTCAATAACACCAAAATAACACAAAAGTGTGAAACTTGATGATCCAAAGCACTCAAAACAGGTTATGCGTAGAAATACACCACGAATAGAAACTAGTTCAAAACAATGATCCACGATAAAGTTTGAAACTTTTGCCAAAACAAGTATTTTAACACCTTAAAACATTGAAAGTACAAGAATCTTGGATTAAAAGTGCAAAAACAAGTTTTAAAATGAGCTAAAGTATAGCGTTAACCTTACGCGTAAGACCCAAAACCAAAAACTTCAAAAACAAATGAGTACACCCAACTATTTGGCGATTGATACCATTGTTAGGTCACTAGTTTTACAAACACAAGTTATAGAGAAAGAGATAAGGCGATTAAACAAGTATCAAACACACACACACACAATATAGTATAAACCGGTTAAGGCATATGTGAAAGAAAAGAACTTGAACAACCAACCTCAAATGAGGGTTTACAAGAGTATTTATAGGAGGAAGCTAGGCAACACCCTAGTTCCCATCCTTTCTTATGTGGGCTTGGGCCAAAGCTTATGGGCCTTCTACATAAGCTTGACCTTAAACAAACATAAAGGCCATAATAAAGCTACCTATTACATATGAAATATAAATACTTGAAAACTGTTTAGGAGTGATTCCAACACATCAACATGATGATTCCGAACAAGCTTGTTTGATGTGATTGTTAGTTTGGTGTTACCATCTTATGTGTTCGCTCTCTGATTGTCGATTTCCTTGATGAACATCTATTCTTGTTTGATTGGGAGGATTTTAGTTAAGGGATTTGCAAGATGTGTTAATTGGGATGCTTTTGGTAGGATGCTTTTGGTGTGAGTTGAAGATGTTAACTATCTATTCCCCAACCGCACAATCTTGAAGAAGGTCGAGTCTTGACCTCTACATTTTCTCGCTACATGTTAGAAGACTAAAGGCGAGTTGCATTTAACGATCTAAAGAATTCTTCTTAACTGGGCATCTATCAAATGATTGTCGGTTTAGGGAGAGCACTAATGGGAGAGTGTTATAAGTCTAATTCAATCCCAATTAGACTTGCTCATAACTCCTCGAGACGTTGTTATTGACTATTTTCATATTGGACATTTGACACAAGTTGATTACTTGAGTTAATCATTTATCACTTATTTGAGATTGAAGTTGACTTTCACAAAGGCGGCTCTTATTTGATAACTTGCTCGGCTTAAGAATTTGAGTTGAAGACTTGGTTTATCTAGTTACCAGCAATGAGGTGGATGGTTGAAGACCGTTAACTATCACTATTAGGAGTTACTTTGTTTTACTCAATGTCACACGATATGACGGTGTGGATAATCGCAAGAGGTGTTAATGTCTCATACTTTGTTTGGGTAGTGAGTACTTAGAGATTTGCTTGAAGCATAAATTCTCTACACCGTTCTTCCATCATTAAGTGCAAGCTTAAGATACAAATGTGGGAAGTTGACTTGGTTTCAAGTAGGGTATATCGGTTTTCTTCATCGAGGTCACCTCAAATTGTCTACATAAGGGTTAATAAAAATAGTCGAGCGAGTCTTCCAAGAAGTTGATTCCCACATAATTACATGTGTTCTTCTCAAAAGATTTCAAGTATACGGGCTTACAAAGAGTTGTTGATTTTGAAGTATCATTTCCAGAAAGGGGGAAGGAGACACGCATCTAAACGCGAGTAAACTTTGATGAACTTAATACTTCTAAGTAATTGAAGATATCCCGGGAAGACAAATGTTATTACCGCAGAGAAACTCAAGGTTTGACTCATGGCGAGTAAACTTGATGGACTTAATTCTTCTAAGTGATTGAAGATATCCCGGGAAAACAAATGTCATGACCGCAGAGAAACTCAAGGTTTTACTCATCAAGGCGTTAAGTGTTATTATTCCAACTACGTGGGGAAGTGATGTTAGTGAAAGTTTCAAGATAAATGAGGTATACAAGTATGGCATATTCGTGGAAGATAAATGTGTAACATGAGGAGGTGTTATCGATTATTCTCTCGTTGGGAATGTGTGTACTTGATTCTTGAACTTCATACACATTCATCGTGACGAAAGATGTGAACATAGGGAGATGTTCTTCATTACCCTCATGATGTGTATTCGGAGAGTTCTTGAGCATTATTCTAAGAGAACATTGGGGAGGTGTTCGCATCAATTCATCTACTGGGGAATGTGGAATTGTTCTCTTGACACCTTTGGAATGGATTGCTTCGACTTCAAATGGCTATGAAATTTGAGAAGATTATATATGAGTGGGATGATACGTTGTTGTTATTGGATGATATAACCTCGAACGAAGAATCACGGACTTATTCTTAAAAGGAGCAATGGATAGATGATAATGGTGTGCTTCTTTGTGCACCGCTAATGGAAGCTTGAAATAGAGCTTGAATCGCTCATCTAATGGATTTTCGGTTTGGGGAAGTCGCCAAAGTCTCTCTTTTCAAAGGCTCATGTTCCATCTTCTATTCGAGCCCGGAAGCTTTGGTGGTGGAAGTTTAAGAGATGACGAATTCTATCTTCTACGACTTCGCTTGATATCCTTATCTCTGTACTCGTATCATCATCTTCTTTACTATATCATCTATTCTATCTTTGTATATATTTATCAAAAACAAAATACAAAATTATAAAACCCGCAAAACAAAATAGAAAAATATAAAACCAACAAAAGAAAATAGAAAAATATAAAACCAACAAAACCCATAAAAGCGTAAAATTTGAAAAATACCAAAATATTGTTTTCTCATGACATGTCTTCGGTATCGATAACATCTACGGTCTTAGAAATGTCATTCAATAATGGCACGGATTTTAGATGAAGTTCGAGCGGGAGGTGTAAATATTTCTTTCAAAACATGTCTCTAAATATGGCTTGCGTTATTTCGATCAGAAACCGGGCTTAAAACTATGGCTTGCTATCATTTCGAGATAGCAACCCGCTCTTATAAGGAAGGAAAGTGCTACGCTTAAACAATTTTTCACAAATTTTGTGCACTTATCCTAAAACTAAATGAGGAAAGTATGTCAAGGATCATTGTTCCTACACAAATGTTTTTCCGCCTATAATTCTTCGTAAAAATATTTGTTGTGTTCAAAATGGTGGTAAATGAGTTGCTTGAAAAATCAATCGAATCGAGTTTTTAGACAATTTCAAACTCAATCAATGACTTGCGCTTTTAAAATGTTTCAAAAATGAGTCATTGATTGAGGGGAGAATGTTTTCAAATCTATATCATCTAACGAGCTTTCTTAATTATCCTACGTGCTTAATTAAAATGATATTTGCCTCGTGTCGAAGGACTAGGAATTTAGGATATGATTGTTAGGTTTAGATGATTAGAGTTTGATTAACACATAAACCCCATGCCTTATATGATCTGATTGTTATGTTGAATTGACTTTAATTAGTCGATTGCTGTTTGGGTGATGTCGACCACCATATATTTGTATGTGTGTTCTCTAACGTATGCAGGTATATTGGTATAAAAGAATGTTCCCGATCCGGATCCCACTATTGAAGATGATTGGATGCCGAAAGGAAAGGGTACTATGTCTTGGGTTGACAAATGAAGAAACGGAGCTTAATTGGAATTCTATGGATAGTTGGCATAAATGCAACGTAAAGAGGTCTCACTGCATCAGCAGATGGTTTTCTTCTAATTGATTGAAGAAACGGAGCTTAATTGGACTTCTATGGATAGTTGGCATAAATGCAACGAAAGAGGTCTCATCGATCAAAGATATGGTTTTCTTCTAATTGATTGAAGAAACGGAGCTTAATTTGACCTCTGGCATTCAAAATGCAACATAAGAAGAAGTCTCATCGCATCGCAGACGGTTTTTCTTCCAAACCCTACAAAGAACAACAATGTAAGCTTCTCAACCACCTAACGATCTTTGTGCAGATACCATTTTTAAACAATTTTGAATAATTTGATTAAATTGTTTTGAAAATGGAAAATATTGTTTTGAAAATATATTGGACTAATTTTTGAAAATCACCGGACTTCTTGTTATCAAAACCTAAGTCACTCAATTATTGACTTCTGTCATGGATTGAGGGGGAGAGTGATTTAAAATAAAATATTTTCAAACGATATTTCTTCACAAAAGTTCCGCTTTGTACAATATAAGTGGTGATCTAAAGATTTAATGTTATGTCATGGTATGATTTTTCTTTAGAATCAAGGTCTTTCAAAATGAAATTTTTTCTGTTCTTGTTTGATTGTGAAATTGTTTTATTTTACTAAAAGATCTCTTAAAACTATCATACCGACACTAACAATCTTTAATGTCTTAAATTGGTCCTTATCTCGTCATTTTCATTAATTAAATCTTGCCACGCCTTTCCCCAAACTCTTCTAAATGATTTAAATCAATTGGGATCACAAATCTCAAAAGGTTTGAAATTTTGATCGGGTAGAGATCGTGAGTTAAATCTCTTATCTGCTTTTAAATGGAATTGGTTTTAGTCCTTTAAAGGCACTCCGCCTCCATGTGCCAAACGATTTCATACACAATGCACATGTTGAGGAGGAGGATTTATCCAAAACATGATGAGTATTTAAACCAGGCCACATATTCTCCCATGTTTTCTAAACCTTATTAATCACTTGGGATCCAAAATCTCAAAGGGTTTGATATTTTGATCGGGGAGAATTTGTGATTTAATAATGAAATTTGATAAAGGTGATCGCTTTGATTCAATTGTGCAGTCGCTCTCTCAGACGTAAAGCTAAACACTTTCGAATCTCAAGCATATATTGAGGGGAGCATTTTAAAGATAATAAACTATCGAGGTGCAAATGCTTTTATGTGTTAACATAAAGTACCTTGATTGAGTTTTAAAATGGTTTCTTAATGGCGCTTGTGATTGTGGATGTGCTTCAAATTAACTTTGCCTCTATGTGATAAAAATGATTTCAAAATCCTATGCACATATTAAGGGGAGAATTTTACCATGAAAATCGATGGCTTTTTCGTATGAAAATTGTGATCAAAGAAAATATTTCAAAGTCCTCTTGCCTCCTTGTGCTAAACAATTTCTAAATCATACGCACATGTTGAGGGGAGGTTTTCTAAATGATCAAAACTATTAGGGTACAAAATGCTTTGATCTCGTATCACAAGTACCTTGATTGTTTTTCCAAATGTTTTTCAATTGGTTTCAAGGAAGAATGAACAATACCAAAAGACCGACCAATTTACTTTATGCATGGTGATATAAGGATGGTTAGGTTAGGTATTCGTCCCACGATCCCGACCGTAACCGGAGGGATCTACCCAGGACAATCCACTAGATAGTGTAGAGTCCTTAGGAATGATGAAAAAAAGGAGAAAAGTGAGATATGGGAAGAGTGCGGATCGAGACAGAGCTAGTAATGGAATAAACACAACAAGGTTCTAGTGATGAAGTCTCGGTAAGCAATCAAGGGGTTGAAGAATGAAAAGAATTGAATATGAAAAGGGTGAAAAGAAATAGCCTCCAATAATTCAACCTTAGGGCAAGAACGGGTTCAATACATATGCTCTTGGTTGTTACCAAGGTAACACCGGTATTGAAGACAAGACATCATGGACCCAATGATGCACCGCACCTAACTTCCCAAGCCACTCAAGTTCCTCTTAAAAGGACTTGTTTCATTCTCACGGGAACCGACATTATCTATCGACTTTCTCTTAGAGATTGTTGACATTGAAGAAGGAGACCTCTCCCTAGTCTCCCAAGACAGAACCAAATGAGCACTATTAAGTCTAGAGCCAAGAGATCATCCACAATATCTCGTTAGGACACTAAATTCTTGAAGACTTGCTTTTCACACAATGTGGAAAGTAAGTATATATTAAGAGTCCCACGATTATCCTTGTGGTATTGCCGTAACATCCGAGTGATATGTAAAATATTCACAATGAAGATGGAAATTCTTCTAGAGCCAACCTCTTACAAGCTCTTGGTGGGTGACATGTGAAATCTTGCAAAAGATCAAGCTTGTGACAAGCGGATAGAAACGATGAGGAGATTCATTCTTGAATCAACCTTGGTCCAGAATGGAATTGACGAATACTTTTGGAAAACCGCTCGATGTGCAAACCTTCTTTTCTCTAGCACGTCGAATGTGTATTCATTTCAAATTCAAAAGTATATCCGATTGAAAATACTTTTAGAAAACCGCTCGATGTGCGAATCTCTTCTTTTCGCTAGCACGTCGAATGTGTACTCATTCTCTAATACAAAAGTATTTTGATTGAAAATTGATCTTTCTCATAAAACCTTCGTTGTATTGCAAAACTCTTTCTTCAAGCAATACGCGATTGTTTTCAAATCATTTTCATCAATCGCTGAATCTCAATTTGTTGGTTCACTCACTCCGTGTTGTCTTCTTTGAGACGTTCGGTTTGAGAACAACTAGAACACCGCGAAACCTCGTCAAGGAGATTCTTAGGAATCCCACCGATCACAGCAAGATTTGTATCGATCAACGGGAACCGTGGGCCGTGTACCTTAATTCAAATGAAAGTGGTCAAAGACACTTTCGTGTGTTTTATTGCTAACTGTTGTTTGCAGTACACTTGACGGTTGCGGTGATCGTAATTGAGGAGTCAATCCAAAGCCGCATGCTCACAAAGATCCACACTTAATTTGAAGAAATCATGACCGGTGCATATCTACATAACTGGCTCGATATTTCATACTATGCTTCGTCATCACGCAAATATCATGAACCAAGAAGGCTTCCGCTACTCGATGGAAAGATGTCATGATTCAAAAGTGTGAGCATGTCGGTCCGAAAGTCACAACTTCACATGATGGCAACACAATAAAGGGTGATCCGAGATTTATCGTGGTGATGATCTCAAAGAAAGCTCAAGATCATCAAAGATGTGGATCGCTCAAAGGCCTCCACTTAAAGTACTAATCTATGCGGACTTTGAAGAATCGCGCAAAAGCACAAAGATTCTTGAATTGAAGAATTGAAGTCTACGAGCTCAAGAACAAAGTCAAAGATAGAATGCTAGGAAGCAAAATGTAAAACATGGGGTGACCTCCTTAGGGGAGATTGTTAGGAATTAGAAAATTCCATGTTAAAGTGTCGGTCACCCCAATTATGATCTAGCATAAGTTAGCTCGTAGACGTGTCGTTATTTTCGTTGTTTAGTAACTTATTAGTTATTTAGTAGTGTAGTTTAGTGTAGTGTAACACCGTGGAGGAAGGACGGTCTTTACCCATCGTATCACCGATCCACAGCCGATAGGAGGTCGTGTATTTGTAGTATAAATACCCTTCCATCCATGGAAGGGTGGTGCTTCATAATCTAACATTCAACATTTGTGTAAACCTCTAGCAAGAAAAACACCCTCTCTCTACTAACTCTCTAACTATGGCAAACATGTATTTTGATCATCCAAGACCACCCGAATCATCAACACAATAATCCACTGTCGAAAATTCCAGATTTCAAAATAAGGATGACCCTTTTAAAACTTGTCGAAATGAGTTTTCTCACGCCAAACCTATTCTAACCCATTCAAAACAACTCGGTTATTCTAATCCTACCATACACCTTCTTAGGGTGTCATGGGTTCCTAGACATCACCAAAATAATATATAACAAGGAGTAATTATAGGATGACTTATATATAACTCTTAAAATCAATGAAAAGTGGTATAAACCTCATGAGACTTGCATGTTTTCTCAAATAAAATGAAATGACCAAAACAATGAATATGAAATATTATGATGAATATGAATGCTTACTAGTAACTTGATGAGGTTTATGAGAACAAAGGATTTTTCCTAATCACCCAAGGTTTTTATTTCAAAACCTATACAAAGAGTGTAACTAGAGTGTAATAATCTTGTCTTGAAATATTTTTGATGATCCCTTCTTGGTCTTGTGGTTTGCCGGTTCTATGGAGCTAGAGAAGAGAGAAATGGTCTTTACACTTTGTATTATAACTTGTATGTGAAGTGAATGAGTATAATATGATATACTGTAGATATTTTGCAATTGTCAATGACTCACCCTTGTATGTCGACAAGGGTGTGTTTGATTTAGTTTGTATATATATATATATATATATATATATATTTTTTAAGTAATTAGATGTAGATAAGTGTAAGTAAAGGTGAAATTAATTTAAGATATGTAGTAACTTGTATACACATTTGAGTATTTAAGGTAGCGTTAACTAAAATAAATTTTAACGGGTCAAAATAAAACATATTGATGTCATAAAATTATAAAATACATTTCTTGCAAAATTTGAGTGAAATAATAATTATCGTAATATTTAAGAAACCGTCAGAATTATATAACTATAACAATTTATATCTGAAATAAATTTAAAACACCGGCAAACTCATAATATTATTTTATAGACTTAATATGAGTATAAAAATATGTCGGGATAATTTTTGAAGTAACGGATCAAATGTTCAAAATAATTAATTACGCGATAGCGCTTATTTAATATGAAAATTACGCGTTTAATGTAAATGAAAATTATGAATGAACTAACATGATGATAATGATGCCAATGAAATGTAGACTAAACCTAGTCTATATGAAATGCCCTTGTCGATATGATCATGAATTCGTACTAAACCATTAAGGTTACACGAATTTGAAACTCAGTAAACCTAGCTTACGATAAACGATGAATAATGAAGCATGAATTGTGATTTGAAAAATGACCTGAAAGTACGAGTTGTCACAATTTGATGAACGTGAGTTGTGTTAAATAAAATTCTTTTGTGTATTAATAAAATGGGTTAAATGTGCATTACCTCTTCTATGAAAATTAGTATAGGTGTGATATGTTTGGATAATCGTGAGTTGTGTAGAATAACATTGTTTTGCGCATAAAAATGGGATAAATGTGCATTAAGTTTTGTAGGAACTTAGTAATAGTGCGATGTGTTTTGATAATTGTGAGTTATGTTGGATCACATTGTTTTGTGCATTGAAAAATGGGCTAAATGTGCATTCATATCCGTAGGAAGTTAGTAAAAGTATGATACATAGTGATAATCGTGAGTTGTGTGAAATATCAATGTTTTGTGCATTAAAAGGTTGGCTAAATGTGCATTAGTTTTCATAAAAGGTAGTACAAGACATGTCCTCAGAGAATCACCGCGCCTTTGTATGAAATATTACTGTTTTGTACATCAGAATGACAAAATGTGCATTAGTTTTCATGGTAAGTTAGTGAAACACATATCCTTAGATAATCAACACATATATATAAATAACAATGTTTTGTACCTAAAAATAGGCTAAATGTTCATTACATTTGATAGGAAATTATTTGAAGTGACGTCCTTGGGTAATCAACTTGCTTTTGTATAAAATATCACTATTTTATGCATCAAAATAGCTAAATGTGCATTAGTCTTCATAAGAAGTTTGTAAAACACATATCATTGGATAATTAACACGCCTTTGTATGAAATATCATGATAATTATTTTGTTGATGTGATGATGAATTTATGATCCGTATGATTTTCGATTGATAATGTGATTTGAGAGATGAATCTGTAAACTAATGGAATTATGGATGATGTGTACTTGTAGGTAGTTATTGTTAATACAAATAAACCGTAAAAACGTTTATTAATATTTAGCGATCTCTTTGTGTTTTGTTGATAACAAATATAATGTTATCATAAATAAAAGTATAAGGATACATGTTATTTTTGTAAAGCATTTACATACAGTCATTTAATACAAATTGTTGTAATAAATCATTTGTTGTAATAGTTTATTAGGATGGGTAAAAACCACAACCCAAGACCCATGGTATTAACCCATGATCCATTGACTAGATGTATTGCATCTATTAGATACATTGTATCTAAATAAATAACCATGGACCAACCCATAACCCATGACCCATAACCCAAAAAACCCATGGGCAAAGAGGAGCGTCTCACGGATCCCTGGAGTTACACTAGACGGATCCCTTAAGGAAGGGATCCGTGGGATCTGTGCAACAGTGGCAAGATTTTGCTTATAATTAGAGAGCCATTTCTTCATTTTCTCTTCTTACTAACTTCTCATATATTCTTACACTCTTCTAACAAAAGATCACTTGATCTAGAGAGTTGTTCTTCTTTCTTCTATTGTGATTCTCATATAGGTCATTCTCTAAGGCGAGATCACGAGCATTCTATAAGTCATCCAAGCAAGGGGTCCTTGATTGATTTGTTCCTCCACAAGATTTCTGTAGCAAAGATCTTGTACTTGATATTTCACATATTTGTTGTGTAATAGTCGTGTTGGTTTGGTCCTCCGTGTTACGGACTCGATATTTAGCTTTGTATCAGAAAAAGATGTAAGCAACGTTGTGAAGGCTTCTTCACCAACTTGAAGGAGTTTGTTGACATAGTGCTTCAACTCTCGAGTAGGTGACTCGGGGAGTGGAGTAGGGCAAGGAAGGTGTCCTTGTAGCCGAACCACTATAAATCGGTTGTGTCATTTCTATCCCTTACTTTACTTTCTTTATTTGCATTACTCTTAGATCTATACTCTCTCTTCATCCATATGATTTCACATAACATCGAATCTAATTTTTTTGGAAACTAAATTAGAATCGGCAAAACTATTCAACCCCCCTTCTTGTTTTCCACAGTTATGAAGAGTAGATCAAGGACGTTATGATTATCAGATTGTCGTTAAAATTCGAGTGCTATTTCCATGTCAGAGAGGTCTGGTAGCTCGTGTTTGATTTTAGAAGGCTCATTGTGTTTGTTTGGTGGTTCAAGTAGCATGGTTTTGAGCTTGAGAAAATGCTGTGTAAAAGCGGGAAGGATTATAGTACATGTGAATCTGGATTTTATTATATAGGTTTGTTAGGATTATAGCTTCATCATGAAGCTGGGTTTTATTATTTAATGTTGTTACAATTATACTTTTACTTTTATACCCTTGATAGTTAGTTATGATCAAAGTTAATCTCATCCATTGATTTTAAATCAATGGTCCAAAATCATTCTTATTCTTTTTACCAAAATCTTCTTTTTATTTGATCTCATCCTATATAAATATATATATATATATATATATATATATATATATATATATATATATATATATATATACATACATATATATATATATATATATATATATGCGCTTTGCATCTTTGTAGGGATATATATGAAAAAACAATCTTATTAGTTCCTCTCATGCATACTATGCTAGAAAACGATGCCACACAGCCAAACACAAAGTTGGAGAAATAAAAGCCTCCTAAACCTCTTGTAACAACCACCAACCCTTTATAAACCCTCTCAAAAATTAAACCGTAACCAATTATCAATTACTAAAGTCATCAAGTTTACATTCACAAACTATCTCGATCATCATCATCATCGATCATGTTTCAGTAATATTAATGATTTATTGCTATTGAGTTATGTTATCGTTAATGATGTGTATCTTTGTTATATGGACATGAACATGTACACGAGATTATTCATGTACATTATTTATTTAATAAGTTATGATTATTGTTTTAATCTTGTTGTCCAAGACAATCATGTTTGGTTTGCGTCGGTTTGTTTATTTTGATTTTAAAAAACGGAAAACTGTATATGTACCTTTTTTTGGGTAACGGGTACCAGAACCGGTACCGATACTGGAATCTCGTCCAGTACAGTACCGATACACATTTTATGCTTGGAAAATATATGGTACCACCAATTCGGTACTAGTTCAATACGAGATTGATACAGAGATCATCCCTCTACTAATTTGTCACTTGTTTATGTTCTATTGTTGCATATGCATTATCTCACTCATTTTTTCCGCTTTTAGTATTCTGGCATATAATAAAAGATACTTAAAATATCTTATCATGTCTGACAAAGAGAGTGTATAATGAGTTTGTGAGACTTTTTCAGATGTCACTCGCTCGAGTGTTGTCTTTAGCTCGACTACTTTATTCGCTAATAGCGCATCACCGAGATAAAGTGTATCTTCAAATGATCTTTGACGTTCCTAAAACTAATTGCTGATATAATTTTATACAACGCTGAAACTTAACTTAAACTATTTTATATACAAACTAGTTAAAACACCGTGCGCGTATCCTAATGACATAAGATGTATTAACATGAATATAGTTTTTAATCGAATGGTTAAAGCTTTCTATCACTTCATTTCAACTTATATAAAGTTTGGTAAGGACATATTAACACAAAGTTCCAGATATCTTTACTTAAACCTTAAAGAAAAATTACGTGAGTCATTATATATTTACAATCTCGTGTATTATTTCAAATCATAGTATCGTGCTTTCATTTTGAGATTTATAATTTCATGCATGTAGATTAATTTAATATAATAATGATAATGGCGGAGATATCATTTACATATAAAAATTTTTCTACATGTCAAAGGACAAATCTAAGTCACTCATTTTTTTGTTGAGATAAAAAAAGAGATTAATTAACAATTAAAAATACAATTATAGCCATTTTTATAATTTAAATGTCTCATAAAACGTTATTCGTTAAACAAAACAAATTATACCGTCGCGACGGAAATTTTATGCGCTTTAAAAAGACGGACACTTTCATACACTTTCGACGAATTATGATTTGTTTGTTTTTTTAAGTTTCTTTCCAGTATTGGAATTCGCATGACATAATGGTAGTTCGAATACTAAACAACTGTAGTAAAAACGACATAAGTGTTTGTGTATAATACAAAGACTTTCTCCATTTTTTGCAATGTAAAACACACATTCATTTTTTTCCAACCAAGTATCACACACCAGATTTGAATTATTGGGTATAGCAGTTCATTTGTGAAACTTCTATAATCACATGTGAAACAAATGAAAAATGTTAAAAAAGTCGCATGTATTGAGATCACATGTAGTAAAAATCACATGTGATTTTATGTGTTTTATCCAACTTTGACGAATTAACTACACTAATCTACAATTCAAATCTATTGCATTATATATGATTGAAAGCTATGAATGTCTAGTTTCAAGAATAAAAAATGGTGAAACTTGATTTGAGTCTCACTAACTCCCACTTACTCCAAAAATTTTCGTTGTTGTATCTCCTCTTCATCATTTCATTCCGGAACATCTCATCAATCTTTTATAACTAACATTTTTTGATCGAAATCTTGTGAAACTAAGTCTTGTCATGATATCTCAACCATTTCTTCTCACTATATTAAGTTTCTTCCCACAATTATCAACCGAATGATATACATTTCTCCCCCATGATGAATATGATTTATCGTGATCATCATGAATATGTGTAAGCCGTTGGGTTGATAATCAATAGAATAGTAATCACATAAAGCCCAAAATTTGTTTCGTGAAAAAGAAGTTGAATATTACAAAATTTATTCCAAAAATAAATATTCCCTTATAATCAAACATACTCCCTCAGAATAATCATTAACCTCTCCTAAACCAACATAACGATCGACATTATTCTAGTGAAGGTTAAAAGGTTGAGTTTTGACTTTGTAAGAATTGTTGAAGGTGTAATGCTTGTTAAAGGATGAAATTTTATTATTCGTTGTAGAAGATGAATGTAGCAATATCATAGTAATAAACAATCATCCAAGTTGAATTTTTCGATGTAATCTATGTGTCACAAAACTATGCTTAAGAACCACCGAAGGTTGTTGAATTAGATAATCAAGTCAATATGTCATGATAATGATGCATAATATGATAGTGAAATCCAATGAAGCATCAATGATGTGAAATACGGGTAAGACAACTATTTTCATGATAAAATCAAAGAATTGTTGTTGTGTTTTCGAAAACAAATTTTGAAGAATCACGTAGGTCTTAGATCACATAGATTACTAGTTAGCACTTAAGTTGAATAATAGAAATGGATCGATATAGTTATCTACGTCCAGCATTGCCTTGATGTTAACACTAGTAGGATTTCTATTCAATCATCGTGGAATACTATTTTAACTATCACTATGAATGTTCCGGCTATGTCACGTAGACATGCGATGTCACAAAGACACATAATAAAATCATGTAAAAATTATATCATTGATGTTTAATGCAATTGTACTTTTATGTCCTAAAGTTATATTCATTGAACATCATTTTGACTCTAGACTCAATTTGTGAACATTTAGTAAGTAAGTATCAGAGCAAAGTGTCCCTTGTTTCAATACCAACATTATCGGAGTGAGAAGTCGATAGAAAATGTGTTGAATCTCCATGAGAATGAAACAAAAACTTGTTGAGAAGTTCTTGAATGGTTAAGGGGATTGTGCATTTGCATCACTAGGTCCATGATGTCTACTTCAATACTAAAAATCAATGTATAAAATCCGTTAGATTATTTATTTACCTAGTATCTATCATAGTGTAGGGAAGGGTTTTCATTCCGGCCCAGGAAGATCATAAGCGTATCTGAGAGTAACTATATCACACCATGCAAATTAATCAACATCTTCTAGACATTCATCTAATTTCTTTTGATTGAACATCTTTGATAATAACATGATGTATGAATAAAAACATTTGAAAATCATCCAAAGTGTTTGAATATATAAAAATGTATCAGCACTTGGAAGTTTTGATTGATTAAATATCGAATAAAAACAATTTTGAGAAAAACACTCTCCCTTAACATATGTTAAGAAACAAGTTTATGATGAGTTAAAAATATAAAAATATGGCTATAGTCCAGTGTGATGAAATTATCTTGAATTTATTTGTGAATTTGCAATATTTTCAACCTTTTTCCAAAAATGAACTTTGAATTTCTTTGTACTTTGATGATTTTGGAAGTTTCCTAAAAAACATATAGCATGATATCCTTCAAAGGATTTAAGATAGAAGCTATTCTTGAAATCCAATCATTTTCAAACTCATTAATGCATTTTGAGTCTTTCTTTGAGGACATTTGAAAATTCACAGCAATTTCTTTTAAACTTGAGTTTAAAACTGTTAGAGAATCGTTTGGGTGTCTTCCAATTAAGCCCATTCATTTAATCCGGGGTTTGAACTGAATTTTTTAGATACCTTAACTTTGAAGCCCATGTTTTACTCTTAAATAAGCAAAAGCCATTATTTTGAAGTTCGAGTCCTAAACAAAATGTTTAGAAGTCATTAAGTTTAAGTTTGGATGTTGATCTGAAATGACCAACAACCATTTTGACAGCAAACTAGACAACAACCACTTTTGGGACCCATTTAAACGGGGTACCAGCGTGTTTACAATTTGTAGAAAATTGTTTGTAAGTTGTGTCAATTTGATGTAAAAACGTTGAATTCCAAGGAGATTTGAAACTCGATGTTTCAATGGAATCAATAGAGATTTAAAACTCTTTTCATTTTTCCATTTTGATTTGAAACTCGGTGTTTCGTTAGGAGTTTAAAACTTGAAGAAGAAGATTTTCATTTATTTTTGAAACTCGGTATTGCATTTCGAAAACTTCTTCTGAGATGAACGGAAATATTACATTCTTTAACATATTCAAAAGAAAGTCATTCTCGTTTTGCATCGAAAACATCTCGGATAGAGAATATTTAAAAGGTTTTGAACGACTTTGCTTTTATTTTCACATTTGTTTTACCGGTGTAAAACAAGATTGTTGTGTTTGAAAATCAAAATTCTTATATGTTGAATCATAATTTGGCTTTTGAGAGGTAAATGTTTCAGATGAAATTTGGTTCTTTGAATGCTTTCTACGTTTATTCAAACAATAAGTAGTAAACTGAGAAACCTTTTGCAAACAAAATTTTGAAGATTTATTCGTGTAAACCTTTTCTGAAACATTCGCTTTTTGTGTTGATTTGAAGACTTAATGTAAAGATTTTTCACGATTCAGAGAATTAAATTTTGCTTTCAAATGACTCTAAGAGATTCTCAAATTGTTGTATTCTTTTAGTAAAGAAGAATGATCTTGTGATGTCAACTGAGATTCTAAAGAAACATTTTTGTTTTTCAAATTAGTCAATTGTTTCTAAAAATTGATCCTTTTTTGCTTTAGAATCCTCTATTCTTACCCGCAAATTTGTATTCGAAAGCAACACTTTCATTTTTAAGTTTCTCAAAATAACTTTTGAAATTGGCCGTTTTCTTTGAAAATTCATTCTTGGCATCATCAAAATATTTAGTTTGTAATGCTAAAGTCTTTTGTGAATCAACAATTTTAGTCACAAATACCCGTTTTTCTTCTTTAGAACGTTTCATTTCCCCTTCATATCCTTTACAAGTTCCGAATTTTTAGTCTCACAAATTGAACTTGAAATGGAAATCTTTGAAACTTGATTCAACACTTCCTTAATCTTATCAAACATTTTCTCAAGAGAAGTTCCATGCTCTAAAACTCAAACTTTGTTTCAAGTTTTTATTTCAAAACATCATTAGAATCCATCAAATCATTATACTCTTTTTGTACTGAAGAATAAACTTTTTCAAGAAGTTCAAATTCTTTCAAATTATCTTCAAAAAATATTTAAATGTTTTCATTTTTACATTGAGATCTTTGAAAACATGCTTTGACACAACCTTTCCTTAATCAATCTAGAACTGAAACGAGGCAAACAAAAGTTGAAAGTCATTTCATAACATATAGATTTATGGAACTGCAGGACCCACAGATCCTTGCAGACTCACGGATCATATGCAGTATCCATGGGACATTGAATGAATGTATTCTTGCCTATTTAAACAACTCATTTAACCACCATTTAAACCAAGCTTTTGTAATGTAACATTGGGCATTCTCAATTCTTCGAAATCCTCACTAACCCTTGATCATAATGCTTCTAACTCTCATTGGTTGAAAAGATATTAACATGTGAAGATCCACTACAACAAGCTTAGAGCTCTTATTATCTTCATTCATTGAAAGCTTCTTATCAAGAGAAGATGAACCATATCAATCTTAGAGTTCTTGATGTCTAGATTAGTTATTCAAATTTATTAGACAATCATGTCTCGTATCACCATTAGACAACACCATGTATCATCACCATACAACACCACATATCTCCAGTTACATTCCAAACTAGAAGTTAGATATGTTTGTGTTTAGGCCTTAAAACATAAAGGTTATAGGTTTGTTGTGTTTACGCCTCAAAACATAAGGGTTATAGGTTTGTTGTGTTTGGGCCATAAAACACGAGTTTGGTTGTATCTTAAGAAGAACTCCATATCTAGCTTAGTATCAGTAAACACAAATGGGACTTTGTAAGGTTTTCTCCGCCTAGAAGGGAGCTTTGTTGAACTAGTGAAGAAACTCTCGAGTAGGTGATGGGTGTTTTATCGACTGTGTCTTAATATTTATAGTGTCTCACTATACCTATGGTCTACCCTAGTGCACTAACGGGCGGTGTGCCGGTCGTGTGTAGTGTAGTAAACGGTAAAGCCGAGGTCGTCCCAAGAGCTATGTGTGTTGGATTATTACTAAGTCTAGTGTCACGAATAATAATGGTTTTGATAGGGATTTAATTAAATAAACTACTAATGCGTAATAAAGTAAATAAAAGCGTATAAATGGTAAAGGAAATCAATGAGAAGTGGTGCTAACCTAGTTAATCATCCTAGCTAGTTATGTCTACGCTCACTTACTTCCAATTACTTGTGGGGTCAAATTCGAGAGGACAACATTTGGTCAATTCGCCTAACCTATCGGCAAAGATGCCACCACAGAGAAATCAGCGCAGTCATAAGTCCCTGTTGTTCCCGGTCCCCTAAGCTAAGTCATTAAGTACCGCTACATGATAGATTCATAATAGTGAGTGCCTACCGTTAGGAACTTAGACACTACACCCCAATTCTTAAGTTCATCCAAACGATAGGTGATCGGTTGGTCAAATCGCACAAGTAGAAAGGGTCGTCGGTTGGTCATATCTCCTAGGAAATTGGCCTCACCGCCATTCAAAACTACCGAACCAAGGTGACTACCAATGAACTATGCATGCATACACTTAGAAATAATTGTACGGAAGTAAAGTAAATGCTAACAAAACAATTAGGAATCATAACTAGGCTAGCACCAAAGGTGCTTAGCATTCATATTAATCATGCAAATCAATTCAATATTCAAAGGTACGAAATACATGAATTGAACGTAAAAGAAATATAAAACGCTAATGCTTATCGTAATGGAGTGACTTCTCCTTGGAAACAACTCAGTATGCTCCCCTAGACCTGCCTTGAGCTTTTTCCCACGTTCTCGTGAGTGTTGTGTGTGGAATGGGATGATTAGAAATTCGAATTGGGGTATTTATAGGTTAGATCTGGTTACTGGCAGAACCCATATAGGAGTTACGCCAGAACCTTCTATTTCTTTGTAAAATGCACTAGATCTGCTTTGGTTACGGCGTAACCTAATGAGAGGTTACGCCTGTAGTCTTCAATAAACTCGGTTACATCATAAGAGATGCGATGAGTTACTGGCGTAAGTTTCAGCCGGGCGTGGAACCTCTTTTGACCTAATGTAGTTACGTCGTAACCTTTGGGAGGAGTTACCGTAACCTTCCGATAAGTTGGCATCTTGAGTCACGCAATAGTTACTACGTAATGTGAGTGATGAGTTACGCCGTAACTTCTTCAAAATAGCATACTGTGATAAATCTTTAGATATGTTTCCATTTCCGCATCTCTTTAGCTCCAATGCTCGTAATTTACCTGAAAGTGGAAAATAATGGAAAACAAGCGTAAATCCATATAAATGATATAAATAACGAGCATTATCGGGGGAGATTGACACTTAATATTCAGGACTATTTGATGTTATCAGTAGGACACTCGAGGAGTGGAGTAGGGCGAAGAGAAGTTTCGTGCCCAACCAGTATAAATCATGGTGTCCAGTTTGATCTCTCTTTTGTTTATTGTCATGGTGTCCCGAAAGAGCACTTTTCTTTATTTAAGAGTCTTTAAGTTAGACTCAGAGCCGCGGGGCTTCTATGAGGGCCTTTGGACTTGGCCCACTTCCACCATTCGTTGGCACTCATTCATCCAATTGTCGAGCCTTTTTTTCCATGCAGAATTATTGATGCCATATGTTCCAAACTTATGTGAAAGCCATTTATCACATGATTTTCCTCGCTCATCATCTTCAGTAATAATACTATTAGTAATGCTGATGCTGGATCTTGTACCGCCTATTGTGTCATGAGATGATTGCACTTATATCGCTTAACCAATTCCTTAATGATTTTTAGTTTCCAAATTTTATTTTGTACCAATCTTCCAATGCTAACTCAACATCATGTTTTCTCCCTTATGAGGGTATATCAATTCATTAGCCTTTCTTTCACATTTTTTAGGATGAGTAAACGGTGGCCATGTTGTCACTAATTCGCTATCTTTAGTTGACATCGAGTTGCAAAAATGTTTGTTTGGATCCGGAGTTTCCTCAATTCTTTGGACAACTTCATCCTGTTTCTGCTTACAATTATCAATATTCTCTCTACTATCATTAGTAGTAGGATTAGAGTGTAGAGTGGGATCCAGCGATTGAACATTAACAACGTCAACGTTATTAGAAATTTCAATTTTTGGTTTTAAATGCTCTTTCATACTAAAAGTTATTCGTTCATTTTCGGTTCCCAAAGAAATTTGTTTTCCAAAACCTTAATCTGAGCCCTACAAGTGGCGAAAAGGTCTTCCAACAATTAAGTTGTAAGCCTCCGCTTCCCATGTCAATAACCACAAAATTGGTAGGAAGAAAAATTTTCCAATTTTTAAAAGCACATTGTTCACAATTCCCCAGATAGCCTTAGAGGAATCAACCATTTCAATCATAATAGTTGTTTCTTTTAAATTGGTAAGTTTGATTTTTCAAATAAAGTGGTAGAGATAAGGTTTACCCCGCCCCTAAATCGCCTAATGTGGGAATCTTAATGTTACCAATAGTGCATGGAGAAGAAAACTTTCCGGTATTGTTGTTTTTCGGAAGTTGGCTGGCGGGACCTCGTCATCTTTCGATTTATCATCCTCTTAGGTAGTTAATCCCGGAAAGATCATTAGTGATAGAGGATGTGCATGACTCTTTCTTTGCTTTATCTTGCGCAATATGGCCTTCAGGCAATGGCTTTAGCATTACTTGTTTCAAGGTTTTAGCCAATTGCCCAATTTGTGTTTCGAGGTTCTTAATCGCAGACATCTTGGTTACGAGGTTCATATTGGTGTCCTCCTTTACTTTTACCATCCACTCCTTGAGTCTGTCTCCTTTTTGTAGATTCTTGATGTGCCTGCATTATTTCCTCAAGGTTAGGTTTAGGAGGATTATTGTTGATTCGTGTAGTACCTGTGGGATTTTTCTTGATATCGTATACATTATTATTGTAGTTGTTGAAAGGAATTCTCTTCCATAGTTAACTTCTCCGATCCTTTTAACTTCTTCGTTGGAGGAACATTCTTTAGAAGGTGGAGTCCGTTTCGCTCAACTTGAATGGAATGCACATTTTCCATGAGCTTCTTTATTCTCTCTAAGGCTTTCTAATTTGTTGTTTATTGTCGCAAGGCCTTCCATATCATCATTCTTACTGTTGCTTCCTCCATTGTGCCATTTGTGAGAGTGGTCCGCCATTTTTGAATAGTTTCTAAAGCCGAGTGGGTGTCATACTAGAATCGCCCTGAGAATCAATCATTTGTCTTGAAGAGATGTTCACCCTTGTGAAGACATTCACCTTTGTTGGTCGTTGAGATCATGAGTAGGGCATTTGTATAACAATTGTTATATCTTTCCCAAGCTTGGTATAACGTTTCATCACCCTCCGCTGAAGTTATGAATTTCTTCCAATTGCTTAGCCGTCTTAGATGGAGGACAATATCTCGAATGAAATATTTTTTAAGATAGGCAAGTGTTGACAATTCCCAGTGTAATCGATCAACCCATCTTTTGCAGCTCCGTAAGAGAAATAGGGAATACTGTAACATTATAGCATCGAGTGAGACTCTGGGAATCTTGAATAGGCTGACAATGTATTCAACATTGTCTACATGTTCATGGGCATCATCGGTGATGCTTCCAGAGAAGGGATTTGCACGCAATTCTCTCATGAATTGAGGTTTGATTTCGAATTGAGCATCTTCTGCTATAGCTGGCCTAACAATCCTTGGTCCTTGTTCTTCTCTTGTCAACGCCAAATATCCCTCAAGAGTGAGGTCATCGATGTTAACAGCTTCCATGGTACCTGAAAACTTGAAATATGATCGTGAGAAAAGTTTTAAAACGAAATGAAAGACTTAATATCAATCCTAATATAACTCCCGTGCGACAAAAACTTGATGCGTGTTTTCTTGACCGTGTCTTAATATTTATAGTGTCTCACTATACCTATGGTCTACCCTAGTGCACTAACGGGCAATGTACCCGGTCGTGTGTAGTGTAGTAAACGGTAAAGCCGAGGTCGTCCCAAGAGCTATGTGTGTTGGATTATTATTAAGTCTAGTGTCACAGAATAATAATGGTTTTGATAGGGATTTAATTAAATAAACTACTAATGCAGAATAAAGTAAATAAAAGCAGATAAATGGTAAAGGGAAATCAATAGAGAGAAATGGTGCTAACCTAGTTAATCATCCTAGCTAGTTATGTCTACGTCTACTTACTTCCAATTACTTGTGGGGTCAAATTCGAGAGGATGAGATTTGGTCAATTCGCCCTAACCTATCGGCAAAGATGCCACCACAAGAGAAATCAGCGCCGTCATAAGTCCTGTTGTTCCCGGTCCCCTAAGCCAAGTCATTAAGTACCGCTACATGCTAGATTCATAATAGTGAGTGCTGGCCGTTAGGAACTTAGACACTACACCCCAATTCTTAAGTTCATCCAAACGATAGGTGATCGTTGGTCAAATCGCACAAGTAGAAAGGGTCACGGTTGGTCATATCTTACCCTTCCTGTCTCATCCGCTCACCTAGGGTCATTGGTCATATCTCCTAGGCAATTGGCCTCACCGCCATTCAAAACTACCGAACCAAGGGTGACTACCAATGAACTATGCATGCATACACTTAGAAATAATTGTACGGAGTAAAGTAAATGCTAACAAAACAATTATGAATCATAACTAGGCTAGCACCAAAGGTGCTTAGTCTATATTAATCATGCAAATCAATTCAATATTCAAAGGTCCAAATACATGAATTGAAAGTAAAGAAATATAAAACGCTAATGCTTATCGTAATGGAGTGATTCTCCTTGAAATGACTCAGTATGCTCCCCTAGACCCGCTTTGAGCTTTTTCCCACGTTCTCGAGTGTTGTGTGTGGAATGGGATGATTAGAAATCTTGGAATTCGGGTATTTATAGGCGGATCTGGGTTACGGCGTAACCCATATAGGAGTTACGCCAGAACCTTCTATTTCTTTGTAAAATGCACTAGATCTGTTGGTTACTGCAGTAACCTAATGAGAGGTTACGCCGTAGTCTTCAATAAACTCGGTTACATCATAAGAGATGCGATGAGTTACGCGTAAGTTTCAACAACGTGGAACCTCTTTGACCTAATGTAGTTACGTCAGAACCTTTGGGAGGAGTTACGCCGTAACCTTCCGATAAGTTGGCATCTTGAGTCACGCAATAGTTACGGCAGTAATGAGAGATGAGTTACTGCAGTAACTTCTTCAAAATAGCATACCGTGATAAATCTTTAGATATGTTTCCATTTCCGCATCTCTTTAGCTCCAATGCTCGTAATTTACCGAACTTGGAAAATAATGGAAAACAAGCGAATCCATATAAATGATATAAATAACGAGCATTATCGGGAGATTGACACTTAATATTCAGGACTATTTGATGTTATCAGTAGGACACTCGAGGAGTGGAGTAGGGCGAAGAGAAGTTTCGTGCCCAACCAGTATAAATCATGGTGTCGAGTTTGATCTCTCTTTTGTTTATTGTCATGTGTTTATACTTGCATTGTGTTGATAAGTTTTTTTTGAACCTCCCTATTATTATTGTTGTAGAATTATTATTATCACTTATCATATTGCATCGCAGATTAATTTGTTATTTGATACAAAAATTTAAATTTTAAAAATACTCAATTCCACCAGTGATTTTGTTCAAAAAAAAAAAAAAAAAAAAAAAAAAAAAAAAAATTCCACCAGTGACTTATGCGCAGTTGTTGATGGCTGGTTTACAATCCTAAAATAGGTTGTCAGTTTGGAACTATCCAACCTATGGTATGATTTTGTGTTTCCTAGTTTAATATTCCGTAGAAGTTAATTGAGGAGCAAATTAACTTCGGGAAGAAAGTGTAAAATAACAAATAAATATATTATTGAGTGTTTTTTTGTGTGATTACATAATGAGATCTCATGTCTATTTATAATAGAACATGACCTAGAGAATAACCTAACATAACGCTAAACTTAATGGACTCTAAGCCTTTAGGCTTGGGTCTTAACCTATCATCTAACACTCATCTGCTGTTTGAATAGGAGGTTTCCGAACGTACAAACAATGTTGAAATCACCTTTTTCTTTTCTTCTTAGTTCCTTTTTTTCCTCTTCTTTGTTATTCGTTTGTACGAATATGGACTTGTATTTGACGACACAATTGTATACTGCTTCGCCGTTTCCTCAATTTTTATGAAGTTTGCTATATTTTTTATTTCTTATTAGGATTTTGTCTTAATATTCAATGCACAAACCCTAAACCCTAGCCATCAAAACACACAAAATATGTATGTTGAGTTGCCTTCAACCAACCATATTTTTTTTCTTTCTTTATCAAATTGTTTTCGTTGTTGAAGATCATTGTCGTTTTTCGCAAATAGTTGGTCGCAAAGTTGCCGTTCCTACCTATAAGCAAAGCAAGCCATGACGTAAAAAAAAAGTCACGCAAAGGGGGAAGTCGCAAGCAATTATCAGCTATGCCGTCAAATACAATTATGATTTCATTCACCAATCAACAAAGAAGATGATACAAGAAAAGAAGAAGCAACTTTCAACATGTGTTCTAGTTTGTCGGTTCGAATGTCTCCCGATCAAATTGTGGAGGAATGTTAGATAGGTTAGTTGGCCCAAACTCAATAGTGATTTGAGTCCATTAGGTTTAGGATTTGGTTGCTTATTATCAAAGCTATTTAGTATAAATACACATGTTTTCTCATATGTAAGACACTCGATCATTAAAACTATTTTGTTATTTTACAGAAAGGAGTTTGCTGAAGAACAAATTGAGGTATTTGTCTTAGCTTATTTAATGTGCTTGTAAGCTTAATGAAATTTTGATAAGTTCATCTGTTATGGCTTATGATCGAGCTTATCCGCTTGAGCTTAAGAGCTCATGCCAGCTATGAGCTCGACTTAATAAGCTCAAAAGCTCATAAAATAAACTTACACAAACACACCCTAGTTTATTAATGATTGTGTGGTTCATAAAACAGTTTGCATATACACTTTGTGACACTTAATTCTGAAAGTATAATGACTTAGACCGAGTAACTATGCAAAAGAATACATGAAGCACTGCTTTTATTATAAGAATAATTCACACTTTACACATTCAAACCCATGAACAAAAACATTTATAAATGAATTTCTTACCTACAAATCAAATGGGAAAACAAAACTTTCCAAAGAATAATCATATATAATACAATCTGAGGGTGGAATATGCTTCACAAGGTTATGTACCAGAGTATGAGCAGAGATGATAACCATGGTTCTTTTTTCCTCTTTATGATCCATTTAACAATTTTGGTGAATATTTCTGATTTCACAAAACTTTCTTGATCCGTTCCATAACCAGATGAATCTCATTTTCGTTCAGATTTGTATAACAAAACCTGAACCATCCTGGTTCTATACAATGGCAACAAGATCCAGGAGTAGCGTTGATTTTTGCCACATTTAAGAACTTTTCCCATAATTCAAGCTCGCCTTTTTCACTATAGGGCCGTATATATCTACTCATATCAGCCCAACAATAGAACCCTTGACTGCTTTTCATGCACTGGATTCCTATGTTTTTCAAACCGTCCGCAAAGAGATTGCATGTTCTTTCAACCCTTTCTCTATTGACCTTGATGAACTCTCCAACAAACGCCGTATCATTAAGCATGGACGCAAGTAATCTTTGAGACAAGGATGATATGGATGAGAATCTTGCAAATTTCTTGGATGCTTCCAAGACGTTTTGGTTACAAGAATAAACAACACCAACTCTTGAACCAGGGAAACAAAGGTCCTTTGACAGTCCGTAAACGACATGAACTCTTTTTCTATCATACTCTTGGGAATCAAGAATTTCAGCTAAGCTAAAAAATTCTTGATTTTTATTACTAGTGGGACCTGATAAAATCTCGTTGGCGATGACATGGATGTTTTTTTCCATAGCAAAGTCTAAAATATTGTAAAGGGTATCCCGTGTAAGCAATTTCCCTACTGGGTTTAAAGGGTTTGAAATTATGACCCCTTGAACTTTAAGACCACGTTTCTTCGCTTGGTTGTATGCTCGATGAAGGGATGTTGTATTTAAGCTGAAACCGTCTGAACTGCGACAAGGGACAGGTATAATGTCCACTCCAGTTCGCCATTTAATATCTCTATCGAGACTGCAAATTTCAAGTTAAATTCATTACACATCATATTTGCTAAATTATGCATAGTGGCGTTCTATCAGTTTTGAGGCCAGACTTGTTATTTTCAAAATTCAGAATTGGAAAGGGATTTGTCACAAAACTAATTTAAGGTGTTGTAAATTTTAGCATTTGTCACGTCGATTAATGGGATAATCAAATAATTCTTGGAACTTACACGACTCCATATCATCATGAAGTTGAAAAGTTGTATGCTTGACCTCAAAAGTCAACCTGTATGGAGTGGTATTAATATAATGTATGCTGATCAGATCAGGACTACATCAGAAGTGGGTCTTACTCGGGTGAATATGGAGAGGGAACAAGAAATGCATTCCCAGGGTCGGCAAGGCAAAAGGCGAGCATCTCTACAGCAGGCGTTACTCCAGCAGTTAAAACAATCTGTGATGGGTCAAATAAAACACATCCTTCCATCACTTGGGACATAAATCCTGCAACAGCCTGTCATAAGAGCGCAATCAGAAAAGAAAGCCACAATCTTTGTACTTATATACAGAGTCCTAAACTGAATCAAAGTCAATAAGTTTTGGCGAGGCAATAAATAACTATAAAAATACGGAGTAATTTAACTCGGTGTTTGTAGATTACCAACATTGGCACCGACGAGTAACATGTGAAAATTGACCACCTAGCTTCAAGATGGGATGTTTAAAAAACACTCTGTGGCACGATAACCAAAATCAAATCTCATTATAGTGCTTAGATGCTTCTAATGTATCCTTCTTGTTTTGCACAATATACCAAGTGTTTAAGCTGACTATTTAATTACTGCAACTTGCAGTGGCAATTAGGAATTTAGGATTTACAGGTTCTACTTTCAACTCGGTCAATAATCAGTCTCATATTAGTTGCAACAAATATGATACCTAAATGTAAAGCGAAAGTACCTAAGTACTCCTTTAAACTTAATATGGAGATTTTTACTCCATCCCGCAAGACTTGTCTTTTTTTTTTTTTTTTTTTTTTAATTTATAACAACCTATTCGAGTGTATTTTTAGCATATTCCTTGAGGGTGGGCGACCGCCCAGGGCTCTAAAATTTGTCCCGTTAACAATTCAATACATGTGTATATATATTTTTCTTAGAAGAAAAAAAACAGCTAGGTGAGAACTGAGAAACTAAGTTAGGTGAGAAACTATCTTAAATGGGCCACATTTTGAACGTTTAAATAGCTAGTTTGCGTTATATCTTATAAAACAATGACACTTTTTATATAACATCAATTTTTGGAGGCCTCATTATTGATTTTCGCCCGGGGCCGTCAAAAACTCAAGGACGGCCATGCATATTAAACAACAAAAGCACATCAAAACACCATCTCCTACAGCTCCTTGTATCACAACTGAGTACATATATTTTTCGTACTCTAATTCACAGTTTAACTAACATCCACAATGCACCCCTAGACACCTCCTATAAAAGGGTTACGTCTAGGTAATCTTTCTAATTAGCCTTTTATTTTAAGGGGGTTAATGATCTAAAATCACTTGTATTCATCATGAAATCATAGTACTATATGCAAAACTGATTCACAATATGCAATTCAAGTATGTGCTTGTGCAGCAACAGTTGCTAATCTCTTTAGGATGTAACACCAACAAGAAGTACATCACATGTGGTTCGCCGGCCAATGATGATAAAATGCATGTATGATTCGAATGCAAGTTTGTGTTTCAACTTTCATTTATTTAGGAAGGGAAACAGATTAAGTAAGTTCGTATGCTTAGAAGAGTCAACCACAAATAAAACCATGACTAAACCAGTAAGCAATAAAAATTACAAGGGAATTTACCACTTTAAGTTCTGATAATCCGTGGAACGGATGATAATTAGTGA
Source organism: Chrysanthemum lavandulifolium (assembly GCA_022545495.1). Lineage (NCBI taxonomy): Eukaryota > Viridiplantae > Streptophyta > Magnoliopsida > Asterales > Asteraceae > Chrysanthemum > Chrysanthemum lavandulifolium. Next base: position 189,067,729 of record CM040239.1, on the reverse strand, counting down.
TACCATTTATCCGCAACTCTTGATCAACAACCAAACACTTCGTATGCGCCACTAGCCAATCTTGAACCAAATCCAGTGACAACTATAATTCATAAACCAGATAAAAGACAAATATTCTCCAGATAGTCATGAAATTCATCCACACATTCATCAAATAAAAGACAAATATCATATCTTTTTCATACACATACCTCCCACTACATTCATACATGAATTTCTACTTGTTATGATATTAACCACTTTTATTAGTATCCTTATCCATATAACGAAAATGCCTCAAATTATATTACAAGATGAAATCAACCCTGTTAGAATTATTTCTGCTTCGTCACTCAGCCTGTTTTTATGCCATGATGAACATGCCAAAACTAATCTTAGTAAGTTGTTTCTAGAGTGTAAAGTAATAACAATGAGAGGTAGTCATTTTTACAATAATATCGTCATATGGCTCAAATCATTTACACTTGAGTCAAGAAATGTTACAAGGAAATTGTAGTCGAAAGCAAAAAATTGAGGATGCATGTCCCAAAAATAGTTATGTACCTCCCAAAAACAATTACTACAATTAATCTCTAAAAGTTCAACTTATAATGACAGTTTCGTCATTCTAACCTATTTTCTTGAAATTTATATAAAAGGATTCATATGCATACCTTGTTTTCATCCAATCCGAGTTGGATAATCCCATCAGAATTACTTAACTCATCATACGGATTCTCGAAAGCCTTGTTTAAACCATCGTAATAAGGACCATCAACTTGTCTAATCATGACACCGGCCCTTGAAGAAACATTAGCATGTCCGTTACTTCCACGTGGTGACCAAATGGACCTAAGTGACTGAACCCTCTGCAGCCCACCACCAGGAGGACTAATCTCCGCCAACTCTGGCGGAGATGATTGTGGTGGGCTGGTAGGGTTGTCTTCGGAGCGGTTTTTGGACTTTAAATAAAGCTGAAAGAAGTAAAAAAGTGCACAAGGGATTATTGAACCAAGAACTAAACCACTACCACCACCTTGTACTAAAAGACCTTGTAAGGGTACTATGACTCTCATGACCGTTGTAACTCCGCTCGAGCTTCGTAGGGTTTGTTTCATCGTCCAAGCATGGTTGGTTTGTGGTGGTGGACGGAGGGTATTGAGGGAGAAATGGAGAAAAGAACAAGAGGGTGATGGTTTGTCTATGTATGTGTTTATATTATATACGTGTGTGAGATACGTTATTGTTAAATTTCGATGATTTTTGCGCCATTAATTAACGAACTTTTATTTTATTTTTATTTTTTCTTTTTTTTTAAATGTACAGATTAAACTATAGTTTTTTGCTATTTTATATAGAGTATAAAGTACTAAAGGTAAGTAAAATAATGTTATTTGGTACTATATAAGTATATATATTTTGGCTAGTGTAGTCGTAAAAGTATCATAAAAATATGAAAGCGTGGCTAAAACTTAAAAAGTAGGGATTAAATGGTAGAATAGCAACGTACCTTTTAAAGTGTTCCGTTTTGGTATGTAAATTTTTTTTGTTCCACTTAACGTAACGTATTTTCGGTTTTTGCGATACTTTGGTACGTGTAATTTTTTTTTAACTTTGTTAAGATGTAGAATTAACGATATCTTTCCATGTGCTTCAATTTGGTACGCCATCGCACGATCAAATGAACACTTGGGAAAGACATCGTTATTCTACAACTTAAACAGTTAAAAAAGACACGATCAAAGAAGACAAAAACGAAAGACGTTATATTAAATGAAACAAAAAAATACATGCATAAAAACGATACTGTTAAAAGACGTTACTATTGTATGACTTAATCCCTAAAAAGTATCCTCTTAATGGACTCGATCATTAGATTATTACAGTAGATAGTTTTCATAAACAAACATGCCACGTTAAAATTGTCTAGTGTGTCAAATATCAAATAAAATATCATTGACAAACGTAATCGTAAAGATATCATAAAGACAATAAGAAATGAAAGCTTGATTTATTATGCGGAGTACCTATTTTACAATAGCATATCTGAAATTTGAGTGGTTTTTATTACTTAATATTTGTTAAGTTATTTTATCAAACAGTAACAAAAACATATTTAATGTTGAATCATATTTTAACTCAATTTAATTGGTAATAATTCATTGGTTAGGATTTGGGTTTGGCTCATCTTCACCAACGACCATCAACCACAAATTATCGTTAATTCCATAGAATCCAAGCAACTCATGTACTACCTTCCAAACATGCATGGGTCCTCTTCAATCTTTTGGAATCTTTCTTGATCCATATATGTTCGTTCAAGTTTAGGTTGCCAGTTGGAAGGGAAAAAATAATGGGTTAAATGCATTGTTTTTTTTATATAAACACACTAATTTTAAGCTTATTTTTTTCTGTTGAGACTTGAGACTTAAACCACAATCTTTTAACTCTATATAATTCAATTGCCAATAGACTAAAAGCCTATTTGTAACCTGACAATTATATACAAACGAATAACAAGTATTCAAGTTTTTCACACACATAGTATGAAAGACTATAAAAAAGACGACTTTCCAACAAGTGTGCTCTCAGAGCAACTAGGTAGCCATATTAATTTAGGGACAAGATATTCAAGCTCTATATCTTATATTCCCAACCCCTAATTCTTTGCATTTTTTTTTATTTTTTATTTTATATTTTGTTTATATCAAAAACTATAAACCCGAAAACGCGGGCCGGAAATATAAAGTTTAATAAATCAAACGCTTAAAACTCACAAAATACTAACAGAACCGACAAAACTGTATTGTCTTGAAATAAATTGATGAAAGGAATCAAAAGACAAACCTCCTTAAGATAGAGAGGTATGAATAGTACATCCTATTAATTTAACTTAAATTTTCATTAAATTGTGAAAATGCGTTTAATACATATTGATTGAATTTATAAATTTTCATGATTACTTGTAAAATTCACTTACTTGTTTAACAAAGCTAAAAATAATATATTAAAGTTTGCAGACATGACTTCATGAAATTCAAGTATTGAAAGCATTTGAGGTCGTCAAAGTCTAATATACATATCATACAAATGTGGAGATTCACGAGTAATTTTATTCAGATATTTGATTCTTGTCATTTTGATGTCTAAATGGTAATGATGAGATGTCTTTTTGTCATTTCCTAACCACTCACAATCAAGTTTGACATCCCCACGCCATGGACAACTATGGAATTCTAAAGGCTTTTGGAGCTCACAAATGTTATCCTATCTTCTTAATCTAGAACAACTGTGTTTATGTAACAACAATTAATCTAGTTAAAACAATTGTGTCAACAGCAAATATACCAGCTCCGACACAAAGTAAAGAAAATTTTACTATTTATATAACAACAAAAACAATACTTAATCAATCGATTAATCCACGGAAAAGACTATGAGAAGGTATGATCTGAGAATTGAAAAAGCGGAGAAATGGGGTAGAAATATAGAAATGGAAGAATGGGTAGTGTAATTTGGTTAGCTACTCATTTCTCTTATTTTATGGAGAAATTGGAGAAATGGATTAATTTTTTTTTTTTTTTTTTTTTACATTTAAAAAAATTAAAAAATATATTTAAAAAAATATATATTTTTTTAAAAATTATTTTTTTTTAAATAATTTTTTTAAATAAATACATTTTTTAAATTATTTTTAAAAATTATTTTTTAAATATTTTTTTAAATAAATACATACATTTTTTTAAATAAATACATTTTTTTCAAAATTATTTTTAAAATTATTTTTTAAAATTTATTTTTTAAAAATATTTTTTTAAATATTTTTTAAAATTATTTTTTTAAAAAATAAGTTTTTTTTTAAAATATTTTTTTTTAATTATTTTTAAAAAAATAAGTTTTTTTAAAATAAGTTTTTTTAAAAAAAATTATTTTGAAAATTTTTTTTTTAAAATAATTTTTTTTCATTTCTGGTCAGTCTTGTTGTTACTTAAACATTAGAATTGAACACGATTCTCTCGATTTCTATTCTCCGAGATTTTATTCTCTACTTCATTTCTTTTCTCTCAATTTCTCTACCAAACGATACATATCATATCAAGACATCGAGAAAGTGACACTACCCAACCGCAATAAGAAAAAATACAAGTACCATATCTCGAATATCAAGAAAAGACGCGATTATTTAATACTTTAAACCCATTTTTTGGCAAATATCCTTGCTGTAATTTTGTATGTATATGTTGTAGTGTTATATGCAACACCTGCATAAAAAAAAGATTTGACTTGTAACTACAACATAAACTCAAAATTTGTATACAAATTACTTGGGTTGTCATTTTAACATACACATTTAATAAATTAATTATATCAACCCAGCAACTAAAAAGTGGGGGAGTTTAATGAATCATCACATGAGAAGATTACAATACGTGAACTAAAACGACATGCTTATAAAGAAGACAACCTCTTGATTTGGAGCCAATGAAACTTGAGCAATATTATCGTCATCTTCTTCTTCACCAAATTAACAGTATAACCTTTTATTGTTGAATGAACACACATCTGGATAAACAACACAAATCAAGTAACAAATTAAAAAGCAAGAATCCATGTACATAATTTTATTGCTAAAAAGTTGTACTAATAGAGAGATTTTACCTCTGCCTTCATATGCATCTCCTTTCTTTCAAAAGCATCAGCATCTCATTACAAATACATCAGATCTAAACCAGACATGAATAAAATCGAATATGTGTAGAACAATACGCAAAAAAAAAAAAAAAAAAAAAAAAAAAAGAGTAAAACAACAGTAGCTAAAGGGCTATATCAAGAGACTAAGGTGCTTACCACATGATAAAGACATTCATAAGGATGTCTGTAGTTCACCATCAGAAGAAACATGCTGGCCGGAACTTTAGAGAGAAGAGAAAAGAAAGTGGGAAACTATAGCAAATGATTCTATCAAGTAGTATAAAAAAGATCAAAAGTTGAAAAGGGTAAACAACGCCGTACTATTTGGACTAACGTGGCTTCTTTCTGGAGCCTCAATTGTGTTGAAGACTTTAGAGGCTCTACAATAAAACAAGGGGTTAACAGTAGCTAACTGTTGATTGCCTATGTGTCATTTTATGGTCACTCCACAGTAACCTGAATCTTCTTGATTATAGTATAGGTAGATATATTTTGGCTAGTGTAGTCGTAAAAGTATCATAAAAATATGAAAGCGTGGGTAAACTTAAAAAGTAGGATTAAATGGTAGAATAAAGAACGCATCCTTTTAAGTGTCTGCTTTTTACGATATTTTTTTCCACTTAACGTAACGGTTTTATGATCTTAAGATTGCAGTCTTTTTTTTAACCAGTTGTCAGACAAGAACGCATTTTTATAACGTTCCAATTTGACGCCATCGCACGATCAAATCGAACACTTATGTAAAGACATCGTTATTCTACAACTTAAACAAAGCTAAAAAATACACGATCAAAGAAGACAAAAACGAAAGTAAGTTACATTAAATGGAACAAAAAAAATACACGTACAAAAACGATACAAAGCTAAAAGTACGTTACTATTGTACGACTTAATCCCTAAAAAGTATCCTCTTAATGGACTCGATCATTAGATTATTAGATAGTTTTCATAAACAAGCATGCCTCGTTAAAATTGTCTAGTGTGTCAAATATCAAATAAAGATCATTGACAAACGTGAGTACTGTCTTTAGACGCAGCCTTTTTTAGAAATTGTGTTTTTTGTTACAAAAATAATCTCCTCCAAAACAAGAATTCGTGAATACATCAACTTCAAGTTTTATTTTAAACAAATACCCAAAACGAAAATCGATTCACGTTTTTAAACGCTCTATTACCGTTAAAACTTTAAATTACTAATATACCTCCAAACATTTATTTACAATTACATATTTGTCCTTTTATGCTATTTTACATATTATAATTACATTTAATAAATTTAATTTATCAAACATCATATTAAAAGATACAAACAGAATTACGTTAATTAAATTATACTTATACAAATTATACCATATACGTTATACCATAAAGATACTGATTTTATTTATTTGGCAAACATAATCATAAAGACAATAAGAAATGAAAGCTTGATTTATTATGCGGAGTACCTATTTTACAATAGCATATCTGAAATTTGAGTGGTTTTTATTACTTAATATTTGTTAAGTTATTTTATAAAACAGTAACAAAAACAAATTTAATGTTGAATCATATTTTAACTCAATTTAATTGGTAATAATTCATTGGTTAGGATTTGGGTTTGGCTCATCTTCACCAACGACCATCAACCACAAATTATCGTTAATTCCATAGAATCCAAGCAACTCACGTACTACCTTCCAAACATGCATGGGTCCTCTTCAATCTTTTGGAATCTTTCTTGATCCATAATATGTTCGTTCAAGTTTAGGCTGCCAGTTGGAAGGGAAAAAATAACGGGTTAAATGCATTGTTTTTTTTTTTATATAAACACACTAATTTTAAGCATATTTTTTTCTGTTGAGACTTGAGACTTAAACCACAATCTTTTAACTCTATATAATTCAATTGCCAATAGACTAAAAGCCTATTTGTAACATGACAATTATATACAAACGAATAACAAGTATTCAAGTTTTTCTCACACGTAGTATAAAAGACTATAAAAAGATGACTTCCAACAAGTGTGCTCTCAGAACAACTAGGTAGCCATATTAATTTAACTTAAATTTTTCGTCAAAATTGTTAAAATGCGTTTAATACATATTGATTGAATTTATAAATTTTCATGATTACTTGTAATTTTTAGTGTAAGGGAGACAAATCTTTTGTTAAATACACTTACTTGTTTAACAAAGCTAAAAAACATATATCAAAGTTTGCAGACATAACTTCATGAGATTCAAGTATTGAAAGCATTTGAGGTCGTCAAAGTCTAATATACATATCATACAAATGTGGAGATTCACGAGTAATTTTATTCAGATATTTGATTCTTGTCCTCTTGATGTCTAAATGGTAATGATGAGATGTCTTTTTGTCATTTCCTAACCACTCACAATCAAGTTTGACATCCCTACACCGTGGACGCGTATGGAATTTTAAAGGCTTTTGGAGCTCACAATTGTTATCCTATCTTCTTAATCTAGAACAACTGTGTTTATGTAACAACAATTAATCTAGTTAAAACAATTGTGTCAACAGCAAATATACCAGCTCCGACACAAAGTAAAGAAAATTTTACTATTTATATAACAACAAAAACAATACTTAATCAATCGATTAATCCCGCCGGAAAAGACTATGAGAAGGTATGATGAAGACACTCTTAAGGTATATCCAAAGGAGATTTTACAATTTATAATATATGCAACTAATGTAGATTTTAATTAACAAAATGCTATTTTTAACCTAACATTTAATAGACCAATTAATTACTAATTTTATGATATGACAAGTATTCAAGGGTGAAATAAAAAAAATAGTATGTTAAAACTTTTTTAGTGATATTTTTTGACAAACACAAATAATCATGTATAGAGAATTAAAAAGGAATGAAAGATTATGAACAAAAACTATGTTTTAATTTGAATATGTTTTTGAGAGTTGAAGGTTGTTTTTATCACCCATAGTTGTATCCTATTCTCATCGTCTGTAGACTCCAAGAAGATGCCCATTTTTGAATCTGATTCATATATGTAACAAGAACGTGATCAACTCAATAACGTACATCCGAATAATTATAAAACGGTACATGGTTATTAGTAATCTATTTTTTATTTTAATTTTTGCTACAACCACATAATATTTACCAGAAGCATTCACATAGTGATGTGTCATATGACATTTGGACAATTTATTCTTTCTTTTCCTTTACCAACTTTTTATTTTGTTACACGAAATCTTTTTGTAAAATTTATGTGGTATAGCTTTTCTCTTTTTTTTAGAGCACTTAGTAATCTACTTAAAAAAGTAATAATAATAAAATAAAATAATAAAACCTGGTTTATCATTACGGTCGATATAACGAATGTCATGTATCATTGTATATATCCATAGTTAATCAGTTTACACTCACAATCCCAAGCGCATTCCTTATAATTTGAAACTCAGTTATATTCAGCAAAGTCCAACTAACCCGTTTGCACATGTTTAAATAACCCTATGTGTTGTTATTTTCAATTTGTTTCCCTTAAACTTACACATGTAAATATGTAATATTGTGTGAGGGTGGCCACAGTCGTTAAATTCGTTAAATTCACATCGGTCGGTCACCCCAAAATTTACAAGATGACCGATTTAACATCGGTCGGTCCTCATTGTGGACTCTTGGTCATAACATCGGTCGAGCAAAAATAAAACATATATCGGTTGAAATTTCAACCGATTTCAAACACACACTTTTTACCACTTTTTCAGTTACCATTTATTAAAAAAAAACAAAGAAAAAACATTTACCACTTTTCACATCCTATAAATACCAACCTCAAACACGCTTCTAAACACACAATTTCAAACACAATTTAACCTCAAACTACTTCTCAATACAATATTTATTACGGCATTGCCTCCTCATTCCGTTGAATATATGAAATGTACGTTAACAAACAATGCGAAGAAGATGATGCGGCTTAAAAACGCTTATTAGCGAGCGAGGCGCAGGAAGAACGTGATGAGGCACTACACGATTTCAGAACGACATTACGGCTAAACGAAAAGTCGCGATCGACAAATTTTTATGGATGAAGCCCGCAAAGATGACGACATCACGAACAAGTCATGAGTGTGTTCAATGATAACGAACAACATCGCGACCAAAATCAATTGGAGATATCGGAGAACGAAAAGATGGTGTAGTCGCAGGTGCATCAACTCGACCGCCAACTTTATCGGGAATCTCTACTGCACTGCAAGATTTACCCGATCGCTGAATTTACCCATATCTGACTCCTCAGATGACTCGCATGCGGGAGCATTGATTAGATTTACGATTTATGATTTCAGATCGCTTTTATTTTAATATATTATAATGTTTTTATTTTAATGAATTTTAAATTTGTTATTTAAAATGTTTGAATTTAAAAAAAATAAAAATAAAAAAATAAAAATAAAATAAAAAATCGGTCATCGATTGTGGCAACTTGGTCGTGTCTGGTCGTCGGAGAGAGAAAGTTGATGTGACGTTGATGACCTGGGTCACGATTGTGCCCAGCCTGAAAGTCAACTTACTAATAAGAACTATTATGAATACATGTACCTATACTCGACCATGTTCCAAATATGTCTAACTCAAGAAAGTGGTCCTTTTTAGCTACCAGATACATTGGCATTCAGCGATATTCTTTGTGATATTCTAGCGAAGTTGTTGGTGTTCATTACGTACGTACAACAATTGATACATGAAGCACAAACAATCAACAAAAGAAGGACATACGTGAATACGTGATACATCTGACTAGCAAACTCACTATATTCTAACTCTAACAATAAAACTTCACCCATTTGGGCAACTTGAACACCATGTTTCCGAAAATCATCTAAAACTAAAAATGACTTCACCATTTACATTGTGACGAATATCTTCAAAACGACGCACATATAGACATTTTAAAGTTTCCCGGGCCGCGGATTGAATAACTCATTAGCTCACTCCATTATACCTTTACTGCCCTCTGTCACCTTCTAGGCCGACTGCCACATGACAGACCCCGCACCCTCTTTCATATTTTTAGCCTTCTGGTAGTAGCCTCATCGTACTTCTTTCCCATTGCCTCTTTCCCAGCCTCCAAACCCTTATCTGCTTTCACATTTGTTGCTCCGTACCCTTTTTTCGTCTTCTCATTAACTCACTCCATTCTCCCTTTACTGCCCTTTGTCACCTTCTACGCCGACTGCCACATGACAGACCCCGCACCCTCTTTCATATTTTTAGCCTTATGATATGCTCTTAATGCGCCTTTCAGTCGTGTTCTCATGAGCCCGTCTGTCGCATTTTGAGCCTTTTCACTGGCTGAAGCTTATGCAGATTGTATGGCTTTTCCAAATGCAATATTGGTCCCTATAAAGAATAATGTAAGTTCCAATAAGTAATGTCAAACAACCCTTATATAATTACCAGTTAAAATTAGCAATACCAAATAGCTCCTATAAGTAATTCTTCCTTGAAACTATAAATCAAGAATAACAGTAAAGCATCATAAGATGAGGACGAAACTGAAAGTAGCTTATATTACACTAATCAATAAAGGTGGATCACGAAAAATCCAACACAATAATACCTTAATTAAATTTTAAAAGATTGATTTATGATTTTACGGTTTATATACTTTCTCATACTCTAAATTTAGTTAGATAAGAATTTCAAACATAAGTTTGGCTAACAGTCACATGCCACTTTCTTTGTAGTCAATACGTTGTAATTTAGACAATTATATGAATATGATGTCTTCATATCAACATGGTTATCGCCCAAAACAGAACTTCTTTAGTGCCTTGATCATCTTCCACTCTACATGTTGCAGCTCCAGGACCGAAGTGGGACATAAATTTGTTTCAGGAAGATTGAGTACATTTGTGTGCAAGCAACTTTTGTGGGGCCAAGTTTTTGTTATTGAAACAGCGCAACTTCATGGAACTGAAGCAAAGATATGTCACTTGCATTCCTGAACTCAAGGATGTTCCTGTTTTGATCCTACAGAAAGGAATAAGTTAGCATGAGGTAACACAAAAAGTTCCCGACACTTGAGGAAACTATGAATATGATGTCTTCATATCCTGAACTCAAGGATGTTCCTATTTTGATCCCATGACTTATAAGCAAGCATGACCCGTGATTTTAGAGAGTATGGGCAAAAAAAATTTTGATAAAATTGTGGTCATAAAAAAAATTACACTAAAACCGATATATTTGTAGATTAAAATAGATCTGCGTTTTTACATTGTTTAATCTTAAGGTGAGGGCATTTAATTTTGAATGAGGCAAGACTTTAATAAAATGGCCTTAAAAAAATTTACACTAAAATCGATATTTTTTTCACAACCATGGAAGGCACCCGCCCCTGCATTGACCTTTACTTCATTATATTCCAATATAGAATCACTATCTCTAATGACCTACAAAAACTTCAAATAAAGCCTAAAACTAATTATAATCACCTAACTAACCTTTATCGAGTATCTGCTGGTGAATAAAAGTACAAGAAGGAACAATGACGACGATATCATTAATTTAATAAGCCATAAAATATAAACACATGCATATATGCATAATTGCATACGTTTGTGCATAGAAAAAAACTCGCATTTTTTTTTCGAATTCTTAAGAATAGAGAATCGGTGTGTGAATGTGATTGTAGCTGATTATGATGATGATGGCGGCTTATTTTTATTAAATGATTTTAGGATTTCGTTATTTTATTAAAGGTAATATGTTCATATATAAAAACCATAATACATTGATTTTTGGCGGCCTTTGACAACCTTATCGATTCATGCAATATTAATTATGACTTGCAAATTTTAACACAAAAATTGGCATCTCCAATGGCTAAAGCATTTGTGTGTGGACGCAAAGATCCAGGTGCGAATCTTATAATGGACTAAATTTTTAAACATTTTAATTAATTCGAATTTTATTGATTGAATTTTATTTTTAAAAAAATGACATGTATTGAATGATGACATGACTTTATAACGTGGCATTATAGGATGTCAAGTGAAATTATATGTGGCATGCCTCCTCTTATATATAATGTAGAGACATAAAGCTTGGTGAATCTAGCAAACTGATCTGGAGTCTATTACGGTTTATTGAATGAATTTGGCAACCATATATGAAACATGCTGGTCTAGCTATTAAGTTATGGTCATAACATTAACAATAATTCACTAATTCAAAGCTTTTTGGTTTATAAGTGGGGTTAGATTCGAATTTGAATTTGGTATAAGATTTAGATTTGATATAAGTTTAGGAGAAAGAAATTGTATTTATTTAAATATATTTTATACTAAATTTTATATAAAACGTACTTTCTAAATAATATAATAACAAAAAAAGTTCACATATGTAAAGAGAAACACACCAAAGTGTCATCCTATCATTTTTTATGGCTCATAAAATACACAAATCAAGTTGAAACACACCAAAGTGCCATCCTATCATTTTTTTATTCCTCTATCATTCCCTTTTGAAAGTACCAAAAAAACAACTTAATTAATATCATTTCAACTCAAAATCAATTTCAAAGTGTCAAAACAAACAGGCCCTCGCTTGTCTCAAATGTGAATTAGAATTTCAACTATGTATAATGTATTTGAACCAAACCTTTTGAGACAAGGAGTGTGGTTTGAAAAAGTCTACTTGTCTCAACCCATAGTGGTTGTTTATAAAAATAGACAAATCACATAGAAAAGTATACTTTACTTTAGGTCGATTTAAATTTAAAGTATTTAGCTGTTTTTTCTTCTCAATTTAAGGTATTGAACTTAATTTTACGTGCAATTTTAGGTTTTCTGACTTTTCAAAATATGTTATCGGTTATAGTTTTAGCCGAAATGACTTTTAAATGTTTAATAATAATGATACATCATATTAATTAATCAGTTCAGCGTAAGCAATGACAGGAAACCTTTTTCGAAAAGTAGAAAAAAAAAACTCAAAAAACCTTACATTACACATAAAAATAACTTTGGTACCTTAAATTAAAAAAGAAAAAAAGTTGAATACTTAAAATTCAAATTGAGCTAAAGTAGAATACATTTTTATGCGATTTGACTTATAAAAATCCATAAATCAAACCCTTATTCAACGCATTATAACTTGCAAGAATCTGGCATTAAAGTTTTGTTCTTTTTTTTTTACACTAGGATGAGATCCTTTAGCAAGTTAAAGCTACATCACGCTACAACCTTCAATAATAAAAGTTTAGAGAAAAGTTCTTGAAAACAAACGCCAGCCTCGCTTGTTTTTTTTTCAAAGAAAAGCTTTTTTCCTCTTCGTCTCGCAGGCGCAGATACATTATCTTTTAAGACCGCTTGTTTTTTTTTTTTCGTACATAAAAGGATATAATCACTTCTTTCCTCTTCACCAATGCAGTACATAATTTAGGTTTTTTTCCACTTCTTTCCCACACCAATGCGTATATAAGAGAAAAATGAAAGCAAGATTTAATAAGACAAAAACAAACGCCTTCTTCTTCAGAGATGAAGAAATTTTAAATGATTCTTCTTCCTCAGCATACTGGCTAATGTATTTAAAAAGAAAGCTCGAAAACAAACGACACCTAACTTGAGCACACAAAACTTGAAAAATGAGTTTTTGGAACTATCTTTTTACGAGTAGTATATTCATTCCATATTAAGATATTCTCATGAGTCATGATTACTTACTTAAGGCAAACTTACCGAATGGGCTGTGGCCCAATTATATTGGGTATAGGCCTAGCAACTTAATTAAGAAATGGAGCAGGTACTTGAGGAAGGGTCAGGTGAGACCCGCAGATACATCAGGTTAGAGTTTCTATGATGTATCAAACCTTTTGAGAAAATGTACTAATTTGTTTTCTTAATTAAGTTGCTAGGCCTATACCCAATATAATTGGGCCACAGCCCATTCGGTATATTTGCCTTAAGTAAGTAATCATGATTCCTACATATGTTGCTTTCCATTACAAGGCTGATCGGTTTGGTCATCGGGTTTCTTGCTATTTTGCCTTCGGTTTATTTTCATAAAATATTTTTAGGTCAATCAAGAACTCGAACCGAACCAAATTCAAATTCGGTTTTGCTTCGGTTCGGTTGAATTTAATTCGGTTTTTTCGGGTTAATCTTAATTTCACTATTTAAAAAATTAATAATTAGATAGATATTTAGCAAAAAATATATTTCAAGCATAAAAAGTATTTTATTATATTATGATAACCTTTAATAGTATTTATTTATATATAAATATACTTAAAATATATAAATATATATATAAATATATAAAAATATATATAATTATATGAATTCGGTTTTGGCTCAAACCGCTAAACCCATACCTAACCGAGAACCGAATTAGTAATTCGTTTGGTTCGGTTTTAGCAAATTCGGTTCGGTTATTAGTTCGGTTCATTATTTTCGGTTTGGTTTGGTTTGGTTTCGGTTTTCGGTCTTTTCGGTTTTTTCGCTCACCCCTACTTTCCATCTTTGCTTTGTCAAATGTATTTGAAGTAAGGTTTATGTATCACCTGTCCCTAATTGCTCTAAAAAAAATTTGCGGTTCATTGTAAGAATCTTTTAAACTATACTTTTGACGCTATTAGCCATAAAGCAAGTCTCAAAGTGCCATTATTTATTGAGTTTGTTTTCTAATAACCAACATACCCGCACAGTAGTCTCCAGTTATACTAGAATTGTTATAGTTGTGACATTTGGGGCGCACACACTATCAAAGCACTAAGCAGTTAGAGTTGGCAAAATGGGTACGTTAGGTATGCTACGTAATGTCTTTTTTATTCTGCGTTGAAATGGGTTGGATAGGTTGACGCGCAAACACTTTTGTCATAAAATAGTTGATGTTCTCTTTTTGTGGAGTTATTTGATTTCACTAGTTAAAGATAATTCTTGAAGCGCAAATCTTTAGTGCATACACATGGTGTTCTATTTGTGATTAAAATGAATTTAGAGATGATTTTGAACCTGTTTGGCACTTTGGCTTGCCTCTCTTTTTGTGATTAAAATACTTTTGAAAATGGGTCGTTTTTTATCGATACTACTCCATAGTTTTTTGTGATATTTGCATGTTCGAGCTTTCAAGTTTCAAGATTTAGGTGCTCTTACAAGTTGATGACTTTTTGGGCTGAAAATGGTTGGATAAAATATTACTCCTTATTTTAGTCTTTGTACATTTGATTGAATATTGCGCAATATATAGCTTCTAAAGCTTATTATCTTGATTTATTTGAATCTCGCTACGTTCTTCAATTGATAGTATTAATACTTTCGTACATAAACATCTCACCCCGAAACGCAGGCTAAAAACCTAGTTATATACTAAAAGTGATACGTTATTTTATTTTTGTATTTGAATATGATTTAAGATCATTTGAGGACAAATGATTATTTACATAATAGGGATCAATCTTCACCATCCATTTTTATTTGATCTAATGGATAAGATTAATCCCAACAATTTAAAAAACCCACTTTCATCATTTTTTTTTCAAATATTAATAACTTTCAAACCGTTAATCGTTAACCGAAAAAAATATATATGACGAAGATTTAATTATCTATCTATAGATAAAGACTTTGATATACTTTCGACAAAAAAAATCGTATTTTCACGTTTTTTAAGTTTTTTACGTTATCGAATTGCGTTAAAAATCATATACGATAAAACACTAATTGAATATCACATGTGATATTATTGTAATATCATATATGATATGTAATATCACACGTGATATTAGTGTAATATCATATATGATATTACATATCATATATGATTTAACACACGCGATATTCAATTTAGTGCTTTATCTCATACGATTTTTTCACGCAAATTTCAAGAACGAAAAACGAAAAAACGTGAAAAACTAAATTTTTTCTTTTTCGAAAATATATTAAAGTCCGCTCTATGTAAAAGATAATTAAACGCCGTTGCTACGCTGTAAATATTTTCACTTAACGATTAACTGCTTAATAGATATTTAAATTATAAAAAAAGGTGAAATAATAAAACGCTTTTAATCTCACCATCGATTTCTTTTTAGATGGATGGTGAAGATGAGTCCCTTAGTATGTGAGAAAAGTTTGATATATAAAATAACTCTCCTCTTTAAATATATGTTTTTGGTTTTATAGCAAAAGTATTTAAAAAAATTATACCTCTTATCCATAAGGCTGGACGCAGTGAAGCCTCACAAATCGGTTGGTCAACCCAAAATTCACTCCACGACCGATTTCCAAATCGGTCGACACGAGTGTGAGTCTCGGTCATAACATCGGTCGACAAATCAAAAATATGGATATCGGTTGTAATTTCAACCGATTTCAAAACTTTACACACACATTTTTTTTTTCTTTCTTTCTTTCTTTCTATTATTTTTTTTTTACTTGATCATCGATTGTGATAACTCTACGTGTCTCGATCGTCGAAGAAAGAAAGCGATGATGCAAGACTCATGACTGCGGTCACGAGTGTGCCCAGCCTAATAACTACGTATGTTTCAGTTGTCCTAACTCGTACAATTATGGTTCTACTACTTCTGAGATCTGACCCATAATACATTGCTATCAGACCCTGCGAAAGTCGAGGAAATAACCCTAGACACATTCTGTTTTAATTTAATTAACGGTTCATCCACAAAACAGATACCAAGATAAAAAATTCACATGTACATACACATTACTGTATATGTTTGCTGGCTTCTTTAATTTGAAGATTTTTGCAATTAAACAACTCTTACACCTCACATAGGCTATTAATTTTTGAGGAAAAACTTACAATATAGAACAAATCAGAGTTTAATACTATTACTTTTAAGAAAATCTAGCCATAATAGAAGAATGGTTAAACTTAGTAATTGTTTGTTGACATTTGCTCAAATATTTTCGAAACTTGGAACTAGCACTGTATAAATAATTAAACCCAAAAAATAAAATGTGTCTTTTATTTCAAACAAATCCAAAATTCTAGACATTAATTTTTGAAGGAAGAGATTTTGTTGGCTACATTACACTCGAGAGTTCTTGGGAATATAATACAAGTGTGTGTAGAATTGTAAATAAATGCAAAGAGTAGGGGTAAAGCTGAAAATGCGCCGAAATTCAGTCTTCACATACAAATGGGCTGACAACTGACTCAAAGCTTTTGCGCAAAACCCAATGACTTATACCCTTCGGGCCTTCCCATCTAACTTTCAAATCTTTAATGGATACCTTCAAGTCCTCAACGGACATAAAACTGTATTTATTGAACTTTACCGAATAAAATATTTAGATCATGGACCTTATATATACTAAACATGTTGATTTTATAATGTTTATTGTAGTGTGATGGCATACAAAACTATTCAAATTAGTTTTAAGACAAAATATATTGTTGGTCTTTAAATTTGGCAAAAAATGTCGTCGAAGCTTGAAAGTTAGTATTTTTGTTGTCGCGAGTTTTTTTTTTTTTTTTTTTTTTTTTTTTAAGTTTTTGAGGTCGATTGCATCATTCATAACTATCGTGATCTCGATCCCGATCTTACGATTTTACGATACAACAAAGAAAACGATCCAGATTCTACATAAGATCTTTCAGTTTCAAGATCTTATAGTGATCCCGATCTCGATCATACAATCTTAAGATCTAATCGATCCGATCTTATTTTTCTCGAATTACAAACTAAAAACTACAAATTCATGGCTTGTTTTTTTTTTTTTTAAATTCAAAAAACAGCATGTTAATTTTTTAAAACATTTCATAATCATAATTCAAGATAACATTTCTATAAAATATTCATAGTATTTTGTGTTTATAATGTATAATAATTTTTATATTTGTATAATTTTATAAAAACTATTAAGAAATAACATTAGGGTAGGATCTTAAGATCCCAATCCGATCTTACGATCACGATCTTGCAAAAACGAAAACGATCCTGGGTAGGATCCCGATCTTGAAAACCTTGGCATCATTTGACTCGTAATGCTCAGGTCAATCTCGTTCCTTTCGAGCCCCAAAACATTACGGAAAGGAGTAAAGACAAAATGATCTCTGACTAAAAACAAAATGAATTGAAATCAATAGAGTAAAAATATTATATAAAATTTTCTTGTAACCTAAGGCAATCAATGGAATAGAAATATTATATAAAAAAAATGAACTTTACATGATTCAAAAATTATCCAAGCAATCTTATGATTATCACACCCCATATACGTGAAATACCTACATAATATTGACTATCAGATTATAACTAACCCAACACTAACAAACACTAGCAAACACACACATTTTTGCATGTTTTCGACACTAAGTCAACACCAAAATCACACTGCCACTCGCCCACTCGTGATGGTGGTGATTGTGTCTTAAAGCTCAGCATGTGATGGAGCACACTCTCATGTGATGGAACCTTATTACACCCACTTTTACAATCGAGGTTTTAACATTTTCAAAAGCATAACACTTAGAGCATGCACAACAATAATACAAGTTAAAGTTTAACACCGTGCCACGTCAGTGTCACATCAGCTTTAACATTTCACCTTAACATCCCCAAAAATACCCACAATCATAACATTCCCAAGTTAAATTTTAACACTCCAACAATTTACAAAAACAGCCCTCATTTAGGGGGGGAAAAAAAGCGGGCGTCGGTGTGTTAACACCGGCCTTTAACACCGAAATAACATCGACCCTCCAATGGATAACACCGAATAACGCCGGTCTCGGCGTTATTGATGGACATGCTCTTATATCTTAATCATTAATTGTTGATATGCCATAGCCCTTGCTGACTACGTACTCACCCACACATAATAACACACACCATCATGATCGAAATATTACAGAAGTTACGCCCTTATGTGTAAAGGCCGAGATAGGGGCGAGAGTGCGTAATTGTCTTGGTGTATCTCACTCATCTTTACAAACGTGAAAGTAGCTAACATTACATCAATTCCACCATAAACTCTTTCCTACAATCTTTTTAATCAACTGTAAACTGCAACATATGTTTTCTAAATTATTACTTTTTTTTCTTAAAATAAATGTTTATTTTCGTATTACATAAAGTTTTTAAAAATTCTATTAACTACATTATTCAGTAATCAAATGTCGTCAATAACCACTATTTTTTTGATTAGTTGAAACATGAAATGAACATTAATTTTAACAAATCAAAATAGAAAGTTGGAATTTTATTTTGATACGGACATAGTATAATAACAACTAGTTATAAGTTCACTGCACGCACAAGACTTACACATAAATCGATATCATTTTAAAGTTTTAATTTAATAAATGGACATATAAAAATTTAGCGGTGTTTAATTTTTGTAAATTTGATATTACACGCTTGAGTTCCATACTATAAATACAACTAATAATTATATTTTAATTAAATTTGTTTGGTGCGTACTTATAAGTCGTGCCTTTCATTTTGATGCTTATAATTTAGTGCATCTACAATTTTTTGGTTATTACAATTTTTTTTTTGAAAAGCGGTTATTACAATTAAAATTAATTTATCTTTTTGACTCGTACTGTGTACACACGGATTATTAAACACGAATAATAATAATAAAATAATAGTTGTTTATATAAAAAAATTTAAATTATATGAGTTTTTTTTGTAAAATATTTATATTTTTTTAAATTATTAAAATTGATAATTTTACACTTAAGTCTATAAAATTAGCATATTTTTAAAAGTTTAAGGTTTAATTGTAACATTTATTGACCAATAAAAAACATTTGTTTACACTTAAATTGAAATTGAAAAAAAAAAAAAAAAAAAAACTTACAAAGCTAAGAGTATTTTTATTTTTTCTCCAACAAAATACTTCCATGAATTTATCAATAATTTGATTAAACTACAGTAATTCTTTTAACTTTTATTAGCCTATAAAAAAATCTGATTTTGTAATTAAACTGTTTTTGATCGGTAGAAAGACAAATTATCAAATTCAAAATACATTTTTCTCTTATTACAGTATATATATGAGTACAAGATTGTATCAAAAGTATCGAAAATATCCAAAACTTTAGAAGCAAATAGTACGTTACTATTCGTAAAAGTAAATACTTTTTTGTCTTATTTATTTCACGAGTATTTAAAATTCTCATCAATCACACCACACGAAGACAACACATTTCTCAAAACCAAAATCACACCGCCCCAAAATAGAAGAATAAAGCCAAACACCACTTCAAACAAACCAAAAACAAAAGAAAGGCCAAAATCGTAATTTGCCCCTCCTAATGGTTATCATCCATATACACACACGTTAATTCAAAATCTCTATATATGGCTATATGCACTGTTTTGATTTTTAAAAATATTAAAAATTTTAAGCTTACATATTTATTATTATTAAAAATTCTTTTATCAAAAAATATATTTAATTTAATACAAGTTATAATATATTCATTATAAACTTATAATTATCAGTTACAAGTAACTGTACATATTAATTTGACCATTAAAACTTTAGTTAAAACAATATGTATGTAAGTTTGTAACTACGTAAGTCTATTATATTGGTCATTAAGTTATTAACTACACATATTTATAATGATCATTCAATCTTTAAAATTCAATTTCATAACTAAATATTTATATAACTATCAGTGTAATACTCTGAAACTAAAAGAATTAGAAAGTTTGCAACTTATTATCTTACGCACAATTTTACCTAACCATCTCTATAATATAAACATTAACATAATGTATTCAAAAGTTCCACGTAAATTATGAGACACAATTAATATGGTCGGTGATTTTTATATACATTTCAAATCCAGTTACATCTCATATTCTTTTATTAAAAATTGCGCAAATCTATCATCATGACGAGTTGCATAATATAATCAAATATATATTCATTCACTTTTACGTCATAAATGTGAATCTATTTTTTATAGATGCAATCAATATTCTGCCAACAACCACCATTGACTTTTTCTTACTACGTATCGTCATCAAGTACTTTTGCTTTCTCTATCTTTTTTGCCGTCGTCGCGGCAATGCACGATACCATGTTAATGATGTCAAATGTGCATCTAAAACAAATTTCGCCACTAAGTTTATTTATTTCTTGTTTCTTTCTTTAAAGAAAGAAATTTTCTCAACAAGGTGATACTACCCGCGTGTTGTAACATATGCAAAATAATTATTTTGTGACTATAAAATAAAGTCTTGACAATATGTTTTTCAATAAAAAGTTTTAAGAATAATATCGAAAATGAGGGAATTACATTACCAAATACTTTAAAGCGTAAAGCCAATGCTTTGCAACCGAATACCTCCAACTAACGGACCCCAAACCAAGTTCCTCCATTAGCTTAACTGGAGGGAACCGAGTCCCACTTCTCTATGACTAATGCTAATTGATATTAAAGCATCCGCAATGCATCAAGTCTTCAAAGACTTGATGCATTTATTGCATGACATACAAGAAAAAGAAAGCTTTTAGCAAAGACTTGAGGTTTATCAAGTCCTTACAAAAAGTTTTTCATGCAATGCAAGAGAACCTTTTCAAAAGGCTTTTTAGAATAGTAAAAAGCTATTCCTAGTTTGTGCATTGAAGATGCTTTTAGAGAGTCTACAATGTTCAAAGTCTTTAAAGACTTTTTACATTTAATAGCTCATGTTCTCATTAATAGTATCAACAAAAAACTAGTGCTTTACAAAAGTCCTTCAATGCATAAAAGATATCCAATAGCTTTTTACAATAAATTAAATTCGCAAATAGCTTATGTCTCAAAAACTTGTAATCTACCAAGTCTTTTAGTTAAAAGTTTTTCACCAAGTATTCAGTGTAATGCAAAACCCTCTTGAAAAGCTTTTCCAAATAGTAATAAGTCTTTTGTCAAGTTAATATTCAGATGCTCTTAGAGTAAAGGGTACGTTAACACAAGTTAAGGTTTAACACACTGTCACGTCAGCGCCACATCAGTTTTAACCTTTCACCTTAACTCAACAAAAAAAAAAAACCTTATCATAACTCAACCTTAACTCACTTTAATTCAAATATTTTCAAATTCAACCCCTAAACTAAAACTAACACTTCATTTATTAAAAAACATATCATTAATTATTAAACTTATTACAATACGAAAATAAAAAAAAATGTTACAACTAAAAAAAACGAAATAAAAAAACACAACAAAAAGCAAACTACAACATAAAGGAAATGACGAAAATACAAGTAAATCTAGTGACGAGGTTGCAAGTTATATTTTTTGATGATTCGATCATTTTCTTCATTGATCCAAGCCACAACGTTTGGATATTTGCCGTCAGTGTCAATCATAATTTTTTTTATCTATTCCAACCTTGTTATCGTTTCGTCTTTTACTTGGGCCGCCCGATACGCCGCTTGGGCGGTTTCCCGTTTGATACGATACTCGGTTGTCATAGTCTCGGTGAATTGGCTTGACGATCTCGTTCCTCCAGTGTTCGCTCTCCCAGTACTTGTCGTGCTCTCGGATCTGGCTTTCTTCGAAGCACGATTATTGCCCATGGGACATGGTGTTCATCATGACCAAACAAAGCCTTATTTGTTTGGCTTGGGACATCGCAAGTTAAATCAACCGGATCCGGCGCATCCTATTTCTTATGACCACTCAAAACCTCCCAAGCCTGCTCGTTGGCAAACGACGCAGTTTTGTACTCGTCACGATACATTTGTTTCGCCCGTTTGAG
This sequence comes from Chrysanthemum lavandulifolium, assembly GCA_022545495.1. Lineage (NCBI taxonomy): Eukaryota > Viridiplantae > Streptophyta > Magnoliopsida > Asterales > Asteraceae > Chrysanthemum > Chrysanthemum lavandulifolium. The sequence goes on along the minus strand of CM040239.1, from coordinate 189,045,338 downwards.
GACATCCATCTCACTTTCCCCACTTTTCTGTTCCCATTGCGAACGTTTGTAATACACGTTGAACTTTGTGCAATTACGGTTCAACGTTTTTCACTTGCTTTGCATCATATCCTTGTTGCGTGGTTGAAAATTGAGTCTATTGAACTCATTTTTACCCGCTGCAAAACGTATCGCGATCTTATGCACGACTGAGAAGCGGATCCTCCGCAGCGGCTACATAACAGCTGGCAAGTAATTATTCCTCTTTTGGTTGCCAACGTGTAGGGACGAAGTTGAGAATTTCTTCATCCTCATCGATTGATTCAGGGTCTTTGGATTTTTTGGCCTTTCGTTTACCACGACTTTTGGGTTTTGGAGGAGACTTGGGTGTTTCGGGAACCTCATGTGTTGTTTGTGAATGTTGTGAGAATTGTAGATTTTAAAAATTTGTGTTTAGTGTGTTTTGTTGGCTTTCTTCCCAATATAGAAATCGTTGATGTTGTAGGTAAAGTTTTAGGCTCGACAAGCCGAGTGGGTTAGAAAAAGAGATGTTAGGTGATGATGAACCCGCGTTCGGGTTTGAAGATGAACTCGGGTTTGAGATATTCCACCCACCGAGGAGATTCATGAAAGAATAATCGTTGTTGTTGCCTCCCGATATTTTTTTTAGTGAATGGAAATATAAGATAGATTAGATTGAGTTGTGGAAATGTGAAACAAATTGTGTGTTAATTGGGTATTTTATGGTGGTGGGATTTTTTTTTTTTTTTTTTTTTTTTACCTAAGTAGCCGTTTAACCCAAGGGAATGTAAGTGATTTTTTATTTTATTTATTATTTTATTATTTTTAATAAATGCAACGGATAGTTTAGCTGTTGTAAGGAGTGTTTGTGATTTTTTTTTTTAATCTGAAAGTAATGTTAACGCAACGTTAAGAGGTTAATGCACCCTCGTTAACGCTGTTTTAACGCAACGAAGGTGTGGTTAACGTTAGGGTGCGTTAACATACCCTTTACTCTCTTAGAGCATCTCCAATGTATACACTAATTGTACTTTTTTGCACTAAATGGTGCAAAGGCACATAAAAAGCTCTCCAACGTTAGACTAAACTTGTGCACTATTTTGGTGCAATGAATAGAATGCAAAAATTACACCAAATATAGTGCAACACTATTCATCGCACTAAAACCTCAAATGTTTCATTTCTACCCTTATCAAGCTAATACATTTTCATTTTATACCCTTATCACACTTTAGACCGGTTTAATGCTTAACGATTGTGAATCGCTATAAGCTTTTGGAAATAATAAATATATGATACAAATGTAAATCCAAAGCACAAATGAAAATGAGATTTATGAAATTAAAAAACGAATCGTTTTCTTTTGTTTTACATATATATTCTTACATGGAGATATTATTGTATAGAAAACTAGTGATCCTATTTTTTTTAGTGTCAGCCAAGCCAAAACTCAAAATATCATACATGAATCTGTTTTTAAGTTTTAAATACCATAAATAATAGTAAAAACAACAAATGAATATTGTTTTCTTATTAATACAATATTTCATTAAAATAAATAGCAAAGATTTAGTGATACATCGGAGTAAGTTTTTTTAGTGAAAGATATTCTTAAAGATACCTCTTTACACTAAAATAGTGTAATTTTTTAGTGCATACATTGGAGATGCTCTTAGCAGTTACATAACTAAATGAAAGCAAAGGGTACAACCGTCATTTGACCTCACTCCAACTAAACATAACGTTTACATTGCCGTTACATTCCTATCCCTAAACACACACACATAAATTCAAATTCCAAATCCACTTTATACACACTTTATTTTATAAAAAACAAAAATACCCCCAAAATCTATACATACACAAAACCTGTATCTATACCCTTACCCTAACAGCTAACTAACCATGGAAGTCGAAATGGAAGACGATATAACCAACGGCGGTGATACAGCAGTTGAGTTTACATTCACAGCCGTTGAAATTGACCTTGATTATGAGTATGATGCTGTTAGGTTTTATGATTTTACTCGTGATGAAACTGCTGATGAAGCTTTTCAAGCTGAAATGTGGTTTGAGTCCGTTGGTAGTTATCCTCATTCGCGTAAGTTGTTTGACTTTTTTCAGGTCAAAGATGGATTATTGGTAGTTATTTTCGGTTATTATTGTTGAAATGTTGACTTTTTTGAGGTCAAAGATAGAGTATTGGTAGCTATTATCTGTTAATTTTGTTGTTATGAAGCTGTGATATTAATTTTGTTGTTAAGGCTGAGTTTGTTGAAATGGTGACTTTTTGAGGTCAAAGATGCAATAATGGTGGTTATTATTGGTTAGTTTTTTTGTGAAGTTTCATTTTAGTGAAGTGTTGACTTTTTTTGAGGTCAAAGATGGATTTTAGAGTGTCAAATTGATGAGTTTGAAGAAGTTATTACTCGTAGTAGTTATTTTCAGTTAAGTTTGTTCTTATGAAGTTGTGATGCTGATAAGCTGATTGTTGTTGTTGTTGCTGTTATTGTTAAGTGTGATGTTGCTAAAATGTTGACTTTTTTTTATGTCAAAGATGAGTTTGAAGAAGAGTATTGGTAGTTATTATCAGTTAAAATTGTTGCTATGAAGCTGTGATATTGATTGTCGTTGTTAAGTGTGATTTTGTGGACATGTTGACTTTTTCGAGGTCAAATATAGAATATTGGTAGTTGGTTAGTTGATTCATGTTATTTTACAGTGATATTGGTAAAATACCATAGTGTTGTTGTTATGAAGTACAATTCTATAGGAATGTTAAATTTTGGAGGGTCAATTATAGATGCAATTATATAGAAATGGGGAGTTTTAAGGTCAAAAATTGTTTTTTCGGGTGTACTTTGATGAGTTTAAAGAAGGATGTTGGTAGTTATTGTTGTTTTTTTTTTCATTGATATCGGTCAAGTCTTCTTGTTATGAATAATTCTATTGCAATATTGACTTATTGGTTAAGTTTTTGGAAGGATATTGCTAGTTGTTATTTTTGTAACGTTATTGGTTAAGTTTGTTGTTACGAGATTGTGATATTGATTGTTGTGGTTAATATGATTAAAGTTTTAACTTTTTGAGACAAATATAAATTTTTGGGTGAAAATGATGAACTTGTAAAAAAATGGTTGGTTTTTATTGTTATGAACTTACGATATCAATTGTTTCTTTGCATAATTTTATAGATATGTTGAAATTTTGAGGTCAAACATAGAATATTGGTAGTTAGGTCTAATTTTGTTAGGTTAAATTTGGTAAAACAATAGTTGCTCTGTTTCAAGTTTATGATTATTGGGTTGACTTAAAAGGTCAAAGAGTGGTGTTGGTACTTGGTACTCTTTGGTAACGATGGTTGAAAGTAATTGTACACGGGTATGTCTTGTGATATTGTAATCTAATAAGGGAAATGAAAATCTGCGAGTAGTATGGTGATTTGGTGTGGGGTAAACTCTGAGTCTGGTTCAGGCTTATGCAGTTTAACGTTGATGTGTGTTTTTGCATTTGTGGTCCATGATGATTGCAGTAAATAAAATTTGGTATTAAGTGGTCCTGGTTTACTCGTAGAATTATTGAGTTAGATGGACAATTTACTTGAGTAGTTACTGAGATGTTACTGTCATCTTGCTATTTCGGGTCTCTCAAATTGCAGTTATTTCCTGGTTTCATTTACCGTAAGATTTGCATGAGCCTTTTTAACTAATGGATATGTGGACCAATTGCATCAAACATGAATTTCTTTAGTTGGGTGCTGAATACTTGAAGCATGTTTCCTTGGTTCTAGGCACAAGTCATGCTGAAACATGCATAGTCTGATCTTCGGATTGCACAAATCAGATACACAGAAAGAAAGAAATACGAATACGATTTTTTAGATCAGTTATATTAAACGGTAATCATAACCAAGATAGATTAAGCACAACTCTTTCTGGAAAAAGTTTGTCGACCTATAAACATTCTTCAATGTCTTGTGCCATATTGGGGTGGGCACTATTGAACAATTTGCAAATGCAGTCCTAATATAGCAATTTACGGAGTATTTAATTCTCCTCTCTGCTTACGCCATGATGAATTTGTCATAATATGGCAATTCATTTCATTCACCTTTCTGCCTACTCCGTGATGAACTTGTCCTAATATGGCAGTTTATTTAAGTCTCCTCTCTGCTTCTCTCATGCTCAATTTTCTTTTCGTCCTATAGAAATTGATGACATGGAAAAATAATATAAGTTTGCTCCTAGAATGCCCATAGAAGTAATTACTAATCGTATCGTATTTACAATCTTAATCCAGAATTTGCTTGATAACCTTCTTATTAATGAAGCTAGTATTTTAAGCATCTGTAAGTGTTATCAGATGTATTCGTCTAGGCTCATCTCTCATGTAAATTTTATTTCAGCCTTTGCGCTCAGATTACTTTCAAGAGAACAAAGTGAAAATGCCGATGTTTCTATATCGTCGCAAGGTTTTGGTAATTTAAATCAGCTAAACAATGTCTCTGATGTTGTACAAGTACCAGAATATTCTTCAATGGCTTTGTGCAGCTCAGGTATCAATTCAAAAGCTAACTACTTCGTATCCTGTTTTGTACTTGTTTTTTAAAATCATGATACTAGTTATTTTAGAACGTATGAAACATTGGATTAGTGTACCCTTGTTGAACGCAAACAAGCTGCCATGCAATTCTGTATTTGTAATTAAAAGTCAACAAGCATATTTCAATTTCAGTCGTCTATCTAGAATTTTAGCATGGTATATGATATGGCATTTCTCTTACAGATGGTTATGGGGCGAACGAAGGAGTTCCTTTAGACATAAAGAGTTACTGTCAACAAGCATTTCAGAAGCAACAGACCATCAGCACTATACCTATTAATAGCACAAGAAATGCCAATCATAAATCTAAAACGAAGTCAAGTTGGAGGACTTCAACTTTGATGAAACCTACTGCTAGTCAATTGGCTAAACAAAATCAGGAACGTGTAATGGATCATTTCAGGTAATGACTGCTTAATAATGTTGCAATGTCTTTTTTAAGGATATTCCTCTTGAATATTGCAAGAAAGATTTGAGAAATTCTTATGGTAGTTACAGCGTTCATCCTTATTGTGATTTTGTAACATCTTTTTTCAATGCGTGTCAGGTTTCAGAAATCGGGGAACAGTTCTGTTGTTGAAAGTCAAGCTGCCAAAAGACAAAAGCTCGAGGGAGGCCACTTGTGTAAGGTTAGAAGTAGCTTATAATCGCATTACTCCTGTGGATTTTCTTCTCTTTAATTTTTGTGCATAAGATATCTGAAACATCTATAATCAATGTATCCAAGCATTTGCTGCAATGTTTATATCCGGGATAATACATGCCTATGATATATGTTCCATTTTGTCTTGACACATTTATTTTAACTGTTTCGACACAACTATTTGTTTTTTACAAGTTACTACCTTACTTATGCACATGTGAATTGTTTTATTTGACAGGCCACGGACACAAATCAACAAGCTAATTTTGTACACAAGGCACCGAAAAAGGTATGTTTCATAATTCTATATATTCAGTGGTACACATAATATTCTTAATGTTCTCAGAACTTCTTGTTAATGGTTTACAGGAAGGACCTATAGATGGTAATTTAGGTCATGGCAGGTTGCGGATAACTGTTCCTAGACCTCCAGATCTTGCAACAGCTCAAAGGGCACAAAGGATAAGGTTCAGTCTGCATCTCGCTATTGTATTCTGTTAGTGGAACATTAAACATTTTTCTTATCTAAACTTATTATTGATTTACATGAATGTTTTGGTTTCAGGCAAAAGGTGGAGAGTGGAAGCGAGCATGTGGCTTCAAGAGCTACCGGGTTTCGAGCTCGTCCACTCAACAGAAAAGTTTGTACTTGTATAATAGCCTTCTATAATGCATTTTCTTCAGATTTTTTGTTTATAATTTATTTATATGTGCAGATTTTTGAGGCACCTTCATTGCTACAATCAAAGAGAAGCACTCCCCAGTTACCAGAGTTTCATGTAAGCTCCTAAAAATTTTGTTGGTTTTTGCTTTTCTTTATTCTTGCAGTATTTAAGGCAATAACCCCTTCTAAAACCTTAAAACTTGCCTTATGAAACAAATTGATATTGCTTACCAGGAATTTCGCTTGAAGACAACAGAGAGGGCTGGACAAAACACTAATGCCGTTCCATCAACATCAGCACGCTGCAACAACTTGCAGGTTAGAACTTGAAGCCGAAAAACATACCAGATCTGCTGTTTTATATTGTCATGGAAAGACATTTTATTAGTGGTGTCTAAAGAGATGAAGACAACGTGACCCAAATATTGTGTATTTTACAGGCACCGCAGAAGCCTGGTTTTGCCTTCTCTGCAGAAAGTTGCAGTAGAGAATACAAAGGGTAATTATTTCAAGAATCCTTTGATGACTTAAGACACATTGTGTTTTTCTATCTTCAGGATATAGAGTTGTTATATGTACGAATTTAACAAATCTGATAGCATGATAAATCTGATAGCGTTACTGTGCAATTGGATTCATTGAGCTTCATTATTTCAAATATAATAGAACCAACTCAACCAAGTGTACTTTTGCATCGCTCTAACTTTACTGATTGATTTTTAAAATAATGAATATAAGATTTTTAATAAGTTCTCTCTTTCTCAGACCACATGTTACTGGTGCTCCGAAACCAGAGGAATGTGAACCAAATCACAGATTTAAAGCTCTCCCCCTTAACAAGAAGGTATTGGTTTGACCTGATAAACATAATTTTATATGAAAATAATTTCTGTAAACACACAAAATTTATAGTAATTGTATGCTTTGCTGAATGGCAGATATTTTCGAGTAAAGGAGATCTAGGAGTTTTCAGAAGTAGTAAGAAGGAGACAACGGTAGCTACGGTAGTTGCTAGTGTTACATTTACTTCAATGTGATTTTTATTGCCTCTTGATTCAATGAAGTTATAGATTATCTTTTGATCTTACCACAGGATTTTAATTTTCAAACCGACAAGAGAGTTCAGCATGCTCCACCAGTTGATCTCTTTAACAAGGTATACTCCTATATACTACTGATTTTCCAGTAATTATAATGATTTGCAAATATGTACTTGTAAAAATAGAATCGTTTGTCAAGCAGACATTAAATTCTTCTTGGGATTTGGACGCCCCAAATTGATAATGTAACCAAGTTCCATGGACGTGGATTAAAGCCATTTTGCCATCTTGACTTTCGTGTGTTCATGTATGACTTTGGGTGTATTACAGTCGTCTAATTGGTCTGCTATACTTTAACATCTAAAGTATCCAAAGGCATTAACTTTCCTTTCGTGATTTGTAGCTCTCATTGGCATCAGAACGTCCGCAGGATTCTAGTTCTCACTTGAATAGGCCAAGGCCTAGATCAACATCTATATTTACGAAGGTTATTCCTATTCCCTTTTTATAATACTCCAGTAACTATACAAGACCTTTGAAACAACTGTAAAATGCACCTTTTTAGCTTCTACTGAGTTGTCTATTATTTGGTACAAGGATTCAAAAGAAAACAGAGTATGCTTCATTCAACAACAAAGTGAGGTAAGCGTCATCTCGATCTATCACTAATCGGTTGACTAGTAACCAATATCTTTAAGTGATATTTACGGGTCAAAATTGCTTTGTTTAGATGAAGCGTTTGCCAACTGATAAGCTATCAAAAATGGTTCAGAACAAATTATCACCGAAGGCACTCCATTGTCAACAATTAGCAGGTAAACACAACGCACTTAAAATAGTTTTGTAGACGATAGATTTATATATGTACTGGAATATATTGGATTCTAATCATTAACTTGGAACAGAAACTTGGGGATCCGTTAACATGGTCAAACATCGATGACTTACTACCATTGAGGGAAGACTAATCAAGAAACCAATACATTATCATCTGTTTGTGGCACTTTGGACAAAGATATTGGTCGTGTCACCAACACAATACGGACGTTAAACATGTCAATAAAATGCCACATAACCAACATTGTACAGCTCCTAGTGGTTTTTTTCTGCCTTTTCACAATGATTGAGAGCATTTATGTCTCCAATACAAAAAGAAGGTGGTTAAGGTTGTCGCAATATATCATAGATGAAGTTGAAATCAGTATTAGCATCGGTAGACTTGCACTGCTAATATTCTATCTAACCCTGGTTGATTTAGTGCTTGCTCAATGGTTATATCTTTATGGTAAGTGTTTGTTGAATTGTTGTCAAGACATGAGAGATGAGCAAATGGGTCTGCATCCAAAACTGGTCTAGAAAGGGCTAAAGAGCAGTTCTAGGCCTTGTTAGTATCAGGACTGGTTAGAACCACCCATAAAGGACTGGACCTGACTAAACGTTTTTTGACCCGAGCTCAAGAGGGGTAACTATCTGGTTAACTTTGTAACTCTATTCTATTTTAATTTGCATATCTATTGTGCATTTAATTGATACCAATGTCTTGTTAAGGGTGAAATATGTTTAGGATACCGATGTCTTGTTAAGGAGGACTCTGTGGTCCGGCTTATACTTATACATCAGTTTGTTCATCCGTAACTATATCGAGTGACTGATGCGGATAATGTATGTCGATTAGATATC